>VFFE01008906.1:1825145-1912576 GCA_008921705.1 Burhinus oedicnemus | reverse complement strand
AAAAACTGTTGAAAAAAAAAAAAAAAAAAAAAAAAAGCAGCTTTTTACTCAAAGCTCCTGTTAACAACTGAAAAAAAAACCCCATAGGAGTTTCCTCCATACAAGCAAATGTGAATTTTCAGTCTTCTAGCTATGCAAGTCTAAAATGCATATTAATAGAAACAGAAAATCAAACTTTTCATCTGGCTGTTTCAAAAGCAGCTGCAAAAATACTTAATTCTCTTGCTGTCAGAGTCAAGTCTGATACCCTAATCTTTTCTTCAACTTTAAACAAACAAGTCATATTTCTCTGTTTAGTGTTCCAGCATACGTGGCAAGTAAATATCCTTTTGGCTTCAAAGTTTCCAGGATAGCTGAAGTCATTCTTCAACTTCATAGAGAACTTCCTTGCTTCAGATGCAGCAAGACACCTACCAGTTTCCAATTTATCACAATGAACATTAGGAGTACAGATCCTTTACGCCAAAACGTAACAGTTTTTACTTCAGAATGCTATGGGAAACCCAAGCCGAATACTTTTCATGGTCCTAAGTAACTACTTACAAATTATCACCAAAAAACCCGATGTTTTTAAACTGCTATGGTGTCAAAAGCAAGAGCTAATGATAAAAGGAAAAACTACACTAACTTTGAAAATACTCTTGCTTGGCTTTCCATCCATTAATTCTATAACTCTCATGTACTGTATAAACTTGTACCTCACAAGCTTTTAATCTTGCACTACATATTAAAGCATTAAACCATAATACAGAAACTGGGACATGTGGCAAGATACTGTCAAGAGACAGCGGTTTGTTCTGCAGGAACTGGTGCAACTTAAAAGAGAGAGGTTTCTGCAACCGCCACAAAGGATGTACAAAAAGATTGTTAGCGTAAACTCAGTAAGAATGCATCTTTTACATTTATCTTATTCACCTTTAGTTTCTCCTCAGAAGTGCATTACTTATACTATATTTGAAAGTAAGTATTAATTGAGGAAAGTCAGTCCACTCTAAGTAATTTTTCATTCTTAAACATATGTAAACTAAGCTAACTTATTTCAAGGTTGATAGTGCAGAATGGCTCACATATCCAGACACCGGCACAGAAAATCACAAGTCATATTAAAAGAAACCATAGTGAGCGTGGCTTACTGTCATATGACAGTCACATACTTAGAAGAGGGTATAATGCGTAGATATGACACCAGATCCCCTCTTTGTTTTACAAACAAGCAGTGTTTGTAGAACAAAGTCAAAGAGCTACCAAATTGCATCTAACGTATCCTACCACAGAAGAAATATTTTACATAATTTTTACCCACAAAATAAGTAAGATTAAGTTGTATTCCCCAGAATTGGATGACTACAGACAGCTCTTCTTGAGCTTCCTTTTCTTCATTTGAAACAGCCAGATGAAAAGTTTGATTTTCTGTTTCTTTTAATATGTGTTTTAGACTTGCATAGCTAGAAGACTGAAATTTCTACTCTGGAATTTCAAACCAATTGTTTACCAAAGATGAAAACTGCTCACGGTTTGACGTGAGATAAACTGGTTTGAGGAAGGCTCAGGCAGAGATTAACAGAGTTACTGCTAGCAATTCCTAGCTGCCATTCTGAAAGTTGTCATAACCCTCCTGATGCTGCTCTTCCTGAAAGTAAGATTTGTTCATTTCTTTTTAAAGGCTATACAGGTGCTCTTGTTTATTTTAGCTTTGTTTTTGCCCCTACCTCCCTGCTATTTCTCTAGAATGTCACGTACTGTAGGTTGCTTTCTCTCCCATGTCAGCAATAACAATTCTGACAAAATTAAAGAGCTATTTTACTTACCATATAATTGCTATATGCATGATCAAACATTTCTAGCACTTGGTTTCTAAAAAAGAAAGTAAGAAAAAGCATTAGTGGTCTGCCTCACAATGGCCTTTAACACACTCAGATTACACTTTAATACCTGAATATCAGTAACAGGTCCACGACTAACATACTCTACCCAAGTAAACAAAATATAGCACAGTAATTTTTCCTAATCTGGCTATTTTTGTTCACTGCAGAAAGGAAAGACTATTTCTTCAGCTAACATGAAATTAAGTATTTGGGGGATCTCTTTCAACCTCCTGTGTTTCCTCTTAAATAGCTATAGATGTCACCAACACATTAAAGCTAGAGATGGGACACATTCCTTGCTCAGCAAAAAACCAGCAAATAAAATTATGTTTTGCTTGTAATCACCAATAGTAAAACCAACTGACACGGCATAAATTCCTGTCCATGATTCAGAAGAGGACCGTAAGTTATGAGGTACACCTCTTCCTTGCATTAGAAATCTTGGCAAGCAAATACTAAAGAAAATCCTTGTAGATACAATTATTTTACATGTTTGAAAAGTAATCAAGGTGAGAAATGCTACTAGATAACACTTTTTTTTTTTGTGAGGGAGAGAGACAGCACTACTTCAATCGTTCCTAATTGTTCTACCAAGGCAAAAAAGCATGCTAATTTCTAAGCTACCATCAACATAATCCACAACCTCTGCTAAGACTGAATATAAAAGAGACAAGAACACCACACTTACATTCTAAATATCTGATTTAGTTCAATGACTTGCATATTAAAGAAGTCATTTTAACTCATCAAACGCTTTAAGTCATCAAAAGAGCAGAGTACGATGCTTTTTTCAGGCACTTCACAGACTCCATACAGTTTGCAGTTCTGGGATCCACTGCAGCAGACAAAACCCCAGGGTTGGCACACAAGTGCCAAGTCCAGCTGAACTAAGCATACAATGCTGTTCAGTGATGTAGCATACAAAATGCTTCTTAAATCTTTTATTTCTCTACATGCAACTTACATTTACAGGGCATTTTCTGAAAGAATTTCTGCAACTGACATGATCTTCTCATTAATACACAGATTACCTGCCGTTATTCAGAAATGATCCAGTTCAGAGTCCCCAGATAAAAACCGTGGCAAGACATTACTTGCATATGCCTGGGGCATCAGATGACACACTGAGTGCAAGTTATGAATGCAAAAATTTTAAAACCATCACTGAATGAAGGTTAAACTCCTTAAGTAGTTACATGAAGAAAACATATAAAACATTATATACTCCAAGTACCCTGAGAACCCAAGATGAAAAACCCAGTAGCCATAAACCTGAGAATTAAATATCAACTTATATCTAACGGTTAATAACCATAAAAGTCTCCATGGTGTTTCTCCAGCAGAGTTTTCGCATCATTATTCCATGCAACTGGGAATGGGAAGTAGATGGGAAGAGGATGATGATGCTGAAACTGCCCCAGCAATACACTAAGCTCATGATACGCTCATTTACATGTTTGTCTAAAAAATTTCTACTCCACCCAGTGCAATACATTGCCACCTATATTGTAATTTTTATCCTTCAACTCAAAACCATATTAAAAGAGAATCTGCTTCTTACATGTACACGCATAGGAGATTAAGTAGTTTACCTTATATACAGGAACTAGGCAAGAACACATGTAAACATTTACTTTTATGATTCCCAAAAACTCACGTGTTCCAGAGGCATCGCCATAATTAGACGAACTGACTACAGATTTAGATTTACCTTTGATCACTTTTACCCATAATTACACACAACGACTGGCTGCAATCTTCAAGACTGGAGCTCCCAACCGTATGGCAGAAGGGTTTGACCCCACACGGAGCAGAGGCGACGAGGGGCTGCCTGCCCCAAATAGTCGTGACGACCTGACCCGAAACACCAGCCCGGCTCTGGCATACACACCTCAAACACCCACGGGGGACCGATGCCACGCATCTCGTACAGTCTTCGGGGGGCGGAAGGAGGGACAGGAGAGACGTTCCCGGAGCACTGCCAGGCGAGGGGCACACCCGCACCCGTCAAGCCCAACCCAAGCCCTGGGAGTAGGGCACATCCCCCCGCCTCACCACGGCGAGGGAACGCCGGTGTACCGCAAAGCCACCGCGGGCGGCTGGCTCGGCGCGGGTGCCGCCGGCCACCGCGGGCGGCTGGCTCGGCGCGGGTGCCGCCGGCCTCCGCCCCGGTCGCACAAGGCTCCGGAGGCCCCGAGGGCGACCCGGGGCCGCCGCCGTTTCCCAAACCCCGCTCCCGGCCCGGCCCGCCGCGGCGGCGCTCACCCCAACCGGCGCTTCTCCTCCTTGCTCATGGCCCCGGCGCCCGGGGCGGCCGCTAACACGGAGGAGGCAGAGAGCAAGCCAAGGGCCAAGAGCTTCCACGGCCTCCTCCAGCGGGGCCCTCGGTCGCCGCCGCCGCCGCCCGCCTGGCAGCCCGCAGCTCCGTTCATGGCCGCGGCCGCCTGCCCGCTGCCGCTAGGCCCGGCTCCGGCCCATCCCGCCTGCTGCCCGCCCCTCGCGGCGCGGCGGCCGCGGCTCCCAGCGCCGACGCGCAGGCGGAAGGGACCGGCCCTCCGCTTTCCTGTGGCGTAGCCAAGGAAACCGCCTCGCTCCGCCACTTCCGGGTCCCCCCGCACGCGCCGCCCCGCCGGGCCAATAGGAACGGGACAGGAGCGCCGCGAGGCGGGAGGGTGCGCGAGCCACGTGACGGCAGCAGCACGCCGGGCGAGAGGGCGACGTGGACAAAAGGAGGGGCGGGGAAGGGCGGGAGGAGAGCGCCGCGCAGGCGCCGTGGCCGCCGGACTACAACTCCCGGCATGCAGCAGCGCGCCCCGCCGCTGCGCCGCGGAGGTGGGCGGGTGTCCGCCCGGATGGATCTGTAGTTCGCCGTCCCTGAGGAGCCGGGCAGCGGCCAGGCGCTGTGGGGCGGGATGGCTCCAGCCGGCAGGCGGGCGGCAAGCGGCTAAGCGACCCCAAAAGGCAGCCCTCGGCCGGGGCGAGCGCAAGGCACGTGTCTTCACTCACTCTCCGGCAGCCGCTTGAAGTGCGTTGTTTTAATACAAAAACCCCCCAAATTAAATTACACAAAAAACCAGAAAAAAACCCCAGCTAACCAGCGATGGAAGGGAAGAGCTTCTTTTATTGTCACGACAAGCGTTTTTACAAAGTTACAAGCAAGATACCACGTGTTTCATATCCTGTCCGTTAAACCCGGCAGCCCCATGAGGTAAAACCGCGGTGACAGCCCCCATCCCCCAGCCCGCTCCCCTCAAGGCACCGCGGCGCTCCTAACCCTCGACCCTCCAGGCGGTAAAAAGTGGTTTATTATTGTTCCCAGCTTACAAGAGAAATAATTCATTCCAGGTACGTGTAGAAAATTCCAAGAAAGGGACAAAAATTACTGAATGAGTGGATTATTATTGTTACTATTTTATCAGTAGTCCAACGTTAACCTTGCAGATTGCTGGCCTCTAAATTGCTGTCGCCTCTACCTAAGTCTGGTTAAAGACAAGAAAAATGCTACTCTCTACCCGTTTGCAAATATCTGAATGTACAGAAAACATCCACGAAGGCAAAAAACCACTCCCCTAGCCATGAGGAACTTCAATTTAAATTGCAGAACAAGGTGATGTACAGGCTAAATCTTCCCCATTCTTTCCCATCCTACTTGTGAAAAACAAATATGCTGAGCATCTGGATTCAACAACCCAATTCTTTAATATTACAGGAAAATATTACCCATATCTAAGCCTGCCATAGAAATAATTCAAAAATTACTACAATGGGAATGTTTATGCTAAATACTTTCTGTACAGACGTATCTAATTCATATTAGTAATAAAAAGCTTTTGTAGGAGACTGCAGCCTTCTTTGCAGGGAGTTGCTGTCTTGCTAGTCCTCTTTCGTACAAAACATATTAGAAAACCGTCACATGCCTTAATTTTAGCATGGCTAAAAGAGACAACTGCTGCTTAACTGTAAAGCATGCATTAAAAATTTGAAGTCAACGTTCAGTACCAATTAGAAATAATTAATGATTTGTAAAAAAATTGGCTGACTGGTTTGTGTGTTTACAAATTAGTATTTTTGCAGGAAATATAAGGAGGAAACTAGTCAAAGTACTTTTGCAAGGGAAACATCTGTGAACGTAATGTTTCTACACCAGAATAAGGCTTCTGGAATAAACAGGAGTTACATTTATTTTAAAATAGTGACATTGCAGTTGGTCCAGTTACTCAACAATGTTCCTTACTTATGCAGTAATATTTGCCTGTTCCTCTAGTGTAAATTCTCTGTTAGTATTACAGTATATTTTGATAGCATTAAATAATAGACTTTGCACAGTTTGTTGAAGTTAAATGCTAACAAGTATTATGCTCTTGGGACTTCATTATTTCTTCCCATGTCTTTATGGGCATACATCCTGCAGTCCTTACTGTATTTATCATTAATCTTTGCTGTCCTGTACTTTATATTTATTCACAAACAGTCTGAAACATCAGGCCAAATTTTTAAGGTGCCTTAACTGACCTCTAAAGTGAGGTCTTGATCTCTAAAGCCCAATTTATTAAAATACTGTTTTCATTTCCAAGCTTTTCTGTACACAGTCTTTAAATTGTGCATGCAAATAATGCATCTAAGCAACGTGGATCATGATTTGATACGGATGATAATATGCTGGCTATGAAAGCAATAGGTCTCATTTTAATAATTGCTTTTGAAATGTGATTCTGCTCTCCAAAATCTAAGAACACATGAATAACCCTTGGCTCCTTTTCGCTTCAGTTAACATCTGTATTAGAAATTATGTGCAATGATTATGATATTTCACAATGATTGCAATTTATGGTATAGTTTATGCACCTAAAAAGGCCTACAGAACTGGGTAACTGTAACTTAAGTCAGTAAGAATGGGAATGGCAGGACTCTCAGTATTCTGTATTAGATAGCTGTAAGTGAATATATTTTATGGTGGGAAGTAATACAGAAAGATGCTGCCTAAAGGTTATAGTTATTGTAAACATTCTCATCTTTCCCTTCCATAAAATAAGACAAAATAAAATAGCCATAAAGTGCTCTGGAAGGCTAAATAACCCAGAAGTGCAGAGTGGGACTGAGAAACCTGCTCCCATATTTTCCCCATTTTAAATATAGCAATAAGAGAAAAAAAATCAGAACACTTGCTTGTCTTTAATATCCAACAAAACTTTAAAATAATTAAGTGATCAGTTTGCAGAGTCTGCATAGAGTGGCTTTTGAGCAACCTCCTAAATTAACTATTTGGTTCTGTTTAACTACTAAAAGTTTTATTTATTTCCCATATACTGCATGCAAATACTAAAAGCATCCTCGAAGAGCAATGTATGTACCAACCACCTATGAATCATAGCAGTACTTGTCAAACCCATGCATTTAAAAATAATGAGCTATGCTCCTGCTAAAACACTAAGAACAGTTAAGTTGTTAGAGTAACTTTTTAGTTGGGGGTGACCTGCTTTTGAAGCACTCAGTGGTCACATTTTCAGACTTTTTCTATAACCATAAAAGGTAGCAAATTTTAAGTGAAAGATGAAGTCCCCCAACATTAACCTGGTTTTAAACAGTGAGGGCTTTAATCGAAAATAAACCTATCATCCGTCACTCAGGAAGGGATCCATGCTAAAACTGCAAGAGTTGGTAATTCCACAACAAAGCCCATTTCCTCTAGCCTCGACCCAAGTAAGTATCCACTATTAAACAGGGATTACTGGAGTAAATAAATCCTGCAGGGCTTGGCTGAAAAATGCATTTTACTCTTCAGAGTTTTGCTGTGCATAACTATCTTCTCTGTTTTCTTCTGTGAAAATATCTTTTACTTCTGTGCTTTTTATTTCCGTGTGTGAAGATGATTCATCTTCTGGCTTTCCTTCACCCTCAACAGCCTCTGTATCTCCTGTGACCTGTATGGCGCTAACCTCACCCTGCTCTGGCACCAAGGAAACTGGCACGTCTAGCAGTCCTGTTCTTGGGTTTTCTGTATCCAAAATAGGCACTTGTGTTGTGTCTGCATTTTCAGCAGGATTATAAAAAAGGCTCTCAGTCCCTACCTCCACTGCGATGGCACAGCTATTCCCTTGTCCTCCTTCCTCCCCATCTAATATTTTGCCTTCAGACACATTTTCAGTGTGTTCCTCTGGCTGCAATCTATCACTATCGCAGCTTCCCACACCTGTGAACCAAACACTTTGCTTGATCTCCACCTCTGCCTTTGCCTCCTGAGGTGTATCTGAGCTTTCCACCAGCCATTCTGCTTGTGCCATATTGCAGGCCCCCTCAGACACATTCACTAAATTCATACCATCTGTCCCCAAACTAGATGAAGATGGCTGGTCCTCCTTGAACTCCGCGCATTCTGCTGCATCTTTATTCATCATTGTCTGGCTCACTTGAATTTCTGTTGCAGCCATTTTGCTCACCTCGTCGTTCCCTTTATTGTGCTCTTGCAACTTTAATATCTCACCTTCACAAATCTCCTTTATGTTATCAGGTGGAGTATCTGCTGGTATCTCAACCGTTATCATTAGCAAACTCCTTATCTCATTCACATCATCAGGGGATTTACGACTCTCTTCTTCTGACTTGCTTTCTTTTTCAAGATTATCCCTAAACCCTCCTTTCCCTGTGTTTTCATCTTGGGAAATAACCCTTGTCTCAGTACTCGCTCCTTGGTCATTGCTTTCTTTTTTACTATCCTCTTCAAATCCTGTTCCTACCGCATTCTCACTCTGAGATAATTTTTCCATAATTTCTGTTTCTACCTTGATTTTCTTTTCAGCATTCCTTAAAATCTCTGCTTCTGCTACATTATCATGCGGTGAAGTCAGCTTTATCTCAGAAACTTCTTCCTGTGCTTTGCTTTCTTTTTCAGTGCCACTGACAAACACAGCATCTGTTGCCATTTGACTCTCAGAAGTTACCTTTTCCTCCATTGCTCCTTCATGTACCTGAAGTTCTTTTTTAGCGCTGCCTCCAAAATCTTTCACTGCAGTTTCAGTCCCAGAAGCTACTTTTTCCTCCACAGCTTCTTGTTGTGTCTTAAGCTCTTTCTCAGTGCTTACTACACACTCTGCTTTCACTGTGTCTTCATTCTCCAAAGCACTTTTTTCCTCTGCAACTTGTTGTTTTGTAAGGGTAGCTGAAAGAGACTCCCATTTTTTGCCAATGTCTGTACTGACCACTTCTTCACTTTTGCTTGCCTGATCACCAGCTGTATTAACAGAAGTGACTGCCTCTTTGTCTGATGACTTTCTTTCATCAGCATCCTTCTCCCAAGAAATTTTTCCTGTCACAATAAGTGTTTCGTCACTTTGAGTTTCAGTGTCTGACATCTCGGCTTGGGCAGAGGAAGGTTTCTTTGCGGGAGTGGTTTGTGCTGATCCTGAAGGGGTCTTCAGGTCCGTTAGGCTGGACACACTTTCACAGGGCAAATTCAAGTTATCTTCAAAGAGGTTGTGCTTCTTCATAATGGCAGCTTCTTTTATCACTAAATAAAACAGAAAGATCAAACTGTTTTGGAAAGACAGACAGAGGTACATCAAAAAAGGTACAGTGTTTCCCTGAGTTTCTAATGTTGTACATTTTGATACTAAAAACAACAGTACTTTTAATTTTCAACTTGCTTTTAGTTTACATTTCTTTTTTGGGGATGGGGATTTTATCTGTTTTGAATGATGGAACTTCAATATTGACCTAAGCATCGCTGTAATAGAAAACTACCAGAGGACCCGCAATACGCAAAGGTAATGTTTCAATGCAGAAGTATTTATACTGAATATATGAATAAAAGTATGCTCATTACATTAATTATTATACTGATATTTTTGAACAGGAGTGCCAAAGAGGTGCTATTAAGACTTACTGAGCAACACAAAAGCTTGTCTTTTATCCAGCATACAGACAAACAGATCCAGAGAGATACAAGTATTTTATGTATCTATATATGGCATCAAGAATAGTTTTCTGACACAAAAGCAGAGAGGTTTGCAGGGAGTACTGCACTGGCATCAGTGATATACTGGAAACTGCATCCAGCAGTACATTTCATTTGGGGAAATTCATTTTTGCTGCCATTAGATATCACCAAGTCTTTGCAAATAAGAACATAATTTGACTCCTTGGGCCAGGGAATCGAGATAAAATGAAGCTGGCATAGTTACATTTTGTTAGAAATACGCTTGTGCCAAGCTATCACTTTGAGTTTCCCAGGTTTAGTAAAGTTGCCCTATAATTCAGATTTAGGGTTTGCCACACATCTTTAATGAGTTGAATCCAAACACTGTAGCATCATAACCACCAGTCTTCAGGAAAGTGGGACCTGGGTCTGAAACAACCAGGTTGGGACTCTGGGAAGCTCTGAAGCAAGAGCTCACCGGCCAACGGCTGAAATGTTATTACTGTCACCTCAAGAATGTTCTCACCTTTCAGGGTTTCTTCAAGCAGCATCTGATATAAAATTTCTTCATACACATTCTCTACTTGGATCACGCTAGTGTAATCAGCAAAAATGAACTGCTCATATTTCTGCAGCTCCTGTGCAGAAACAGAAGAAAGGAACAGATATATAAAAATGAGAGATTTTGAGAGTCCTACTTCAGCAGAGCACCTTGGAGATGCCATCTAGCAGGTCTCGCAATGCTCTTCTGGCTCTTGAGGTGAACTATGACTAAATGAACTATATATGTTCACAATTTATCATGCACTTATCAAACAATATTCTTGCACTACAATTACCTTTAAAAACACTATAGATCATTGCCATCTGCACTATAATAATTCTGAAATAAATAGCTGGTGAGGAAGTGCTTCACTCACTGTTTGTTCAAGGAGGCAAATACACGGCGAGCACAGGAGATACAGGGTTTGGTTTTGTTTTTCTAATAGGTGTGTAGCATTTTTAGCTTACTGATTTATATGCAATTGGCTGTCTGGACAATAATTGAGCCATTATCAGCAAGCAGCTGCTTGGTGGTCTATAAAACGTAAATTACGTGACCTCTGCCCACTTCTAGAAGAGGCGCCTCCATACAAACATCTGGAGGTTTTCAAGTAAAAGGTCAAGACTTGACTTGACATGTCAATTGCACCACATATTTGCTTCTAGAGCTGGCTGATCATTTCTGCAGAGGCACAAACACAAAAGGCTTGTGGGAAATTAAACAGAAAGGGCTTGTGGGAAGTTTGCACCACCGCTACTTCCTCTGTCCTGTATGACAGAGACATGATGTGGGACTCCACCCTCTCTCTATATATTCAAGGTGATCAAATGCTTGCCCCTCTGTGTAGACACCATGTCTTGAAGGCACTCTGCAAGAAACTATTATTTTGGGAATAGCAAAGAAAGTAGTGTGACATACAGAAGAGAGTGATTTTAAATATCTTTTTGAAAGTTGTAAGTTTTAATAATCCATACTCAAAGACTCGCAAGCGTAACTTGGCAAAACACTTGGTTTTAAACTTCTTTTTTTAAACTGAAACAAGCTGGAGAGCATCAGCAAGAGCAGCACACCATGGGTGAGAGCTTTCAGCCTCTGAGAACTGATGAATACCAAGGGAAACAAAAGGGCAGAGAGGCCGGAATGGCTTAGGGCAGTCATGTTTCAGCAGGTACAGTGAAAATCCAAGAGGATATGCCTGGGCTTCAAGAAGGGTACAGACTATTTATTTTGAGCCAAGGTGAACAGCATTCCAACTGGCCCCTGATGCAGCCACACTGATAACATCTCCACGAAACTCTGGTAGCCTCATTTGCTGAGCACTAACCTACCCATATGATTACAGGCAACAGAGATTGCCTCTGTATGTTTGTCTCCTGATTGTTGACACAATTACTTCCATTTAAAATCACTGAAAGCAAGTGCACAGCCTGTCTGCTTGCTGCTCCTGCTGCCTAAGCAGGCATTTGGCTTTGAAGGAGGTGGTCAGCAGAGGTTGTGTATGGTCACAGCTGTGCCGCGGGGTGCTGCTGAAGAGGAAAGTGCCCTCTCCCACAGACTGAATTTCAGCCTGCAGCAGGGCTGCTAAACACAAGGACAAGTTCATAACCTACAATCACTGCTGTCAAGAGGAGTCCAGTTTGAGAGGACTTCAGATCTCTAAGTAAGAAATGAAACGGAGATGGGCAAAGGTCTGCAACTATCTTTGAGAAAGTAAGCTGTACATACAGTTTCCCTGTTTCCTGGAATCTTCCCTATGCTCCACATCTACTTAATCCATGAACCAGCAAATCTAAGCATCATCTGCCCAAGCAGGCAGCCATTCTGCATGACTTCCCAAGAGAAAATAGCTTTACAGAGTTGAGGATCTACTGCCAAGGTGTTAATCCTTCCCTGCCTTTTATTATTGGTCTTTTTTTTTTTAATTACAGAAACCTACCGGTTTGCACGTTGAAGCGAGTGTCTTCTGCAATGTGGGCAAAGTAATCTGTACCAGTGCTTCTTGAAATATCTTCTTCCGGATAGTGCTGCTGTCATAATCATATTGCTGTCAAAACAGACAAAAAGAGAAACAAGCCCAAACACGGCTGGGGTTATTAATCACTCATAGGAGGAAATGGTTCTTGTTAACCTGTAACTGGTGACAGGTGAATCCCAAAGGATACCACATCACGAGTGCACTCAGGGGTTTGAATTCCCATGCAGGTTATTTCAGCTTTTACAAAAATTCCCTAAAATCTGGTTTTCTGGGATGTCTTTCCCTTCATTTTTTTCTACCTAGGTGAGAAACAGTCCCCTGATTGCTCTCTCTATGTATTTCAGCACTGCCTCTTCTGAGAGTAACGAATCCTAGGGGCAGGCTAATTACAAAGCTAATAAAAAATGATTTACCCAGATCCACAGCATCATCTCCAGCTGATTTAACTGCAGTTAAAAGGACTGCACATGTAAATACTTTTACAAGTGTCTGCCCAGAACTAGGTTTTCCCCCCAAAATGAGCAGCTTTCTTAAGTGCCATCAAATCAGTATTTCCAGCTGGATGGCAAGAGATATCGTCTTTCAAATACTACAAGAAATTCACATAAAATATATTCTCAGTTTCTGAAAAGGCAGAACCCAAGGTCTTCCTGTTCAAATGCTGCAACATTTACCTTCAGTACTCTCAGCTTGACTTTCTCAATACTTGTTGCAACTTTCGCTGAGTCTGCCTGGTGACTTGGAGAGAACAGCTGCTCAAAAGTATAAACTGCATTTTCCATCAGCTAAAAATAATAATTAAAAAATCTGTTAAAGACCAATAACATAAAATTCCTACAGCCATAAAGAAGCACGATAAACGTAACCATTAAATTAACTGCATTTTTGAGAAGGTGAAATGGAGAAAGAATAATGGATCTAAAATCAATAAATATTTCAATTACTTGAAATTACTGTGGAAGGGGAAGAAAAGCCATCTTTAGTTTAGATTGCAACACTCAGTTTTGGAATGGGAAACCAAAAAGAAGATTACCTAATGCAAGAAAATAAGAAAATGAAACTACCTTAACTTCTGTCTTGAGTTTACAGGCAGGTCAATACTAGGAAGTCTGCTAATGTAACTAAACAGTTATATCAGCAAACTTACTCAGATTAGATTCATTTATACTGTCCAAAATTTTTCTGCTGTATCTCAGTTCTCTGAAGGTTAACATGCACAGAAATGTTGCTATAAATAAAGAAAATTAAGCCTTGGTATCATTATTATGCTATCATAGCTTTCTTGTATAGATTTAATCTCATGTCACCATCCGAACTGATGGTGACAAAAAGTAGAATCATCTATCGTAGATCATCTATATATAAAGGCCATAAACAAAACTCATTATCCCTAATAAGAAGACTCCCATTGACTCCTACCAGTTTCTAATGATCTTAATCATTAATACTGCAGATAATTTTTAAAAAAATTAATTAATCAGTAGCTTTCCTTATAATACAAATAACTACCAGCAAAAATTGCAGAATGCAATAATTTCTCACAGAATTATGTTAGGCTGGCATTTGCTATATTTTCAGGTTATCCAGAGATTCATTAAAAATATTAAACTCCCTACTCTGAAAAGATATTTCAGAAAAACAGTTCTGCAAGCAGTTATTATGTCTCCTTATGAGGTTTCGCGTTTTTTAGCTAAGTGATTCCATTCAAATTTTACTATATTCTTATTGGAGAAGTACAGGGACATCTACAGGGAGGCTATCCATACTACCTGGTCTTCCTTTGTATCACATGGGACCATCCCAGCTGATATACATAGACAGCCATATACTATAGAAGACTTCTTGTAGTTTGTAAACAAATATGTACATACTTATGGCCAAGACATTATTTTAATTCCTCCCTGGCTAGTAATATTTTCATGAATGAAAATATGCAGTGACTAATTCTCAGATTTGTCATGCAGATACTCCTGGAAACTCTGCTAAGGCACATGGAAAATAAGGAGGTGATTGGTGACAGCCAACATGGCTTCACTAAGGGCAAATTGTGCCTGACAAATGTGGTGGCCTTCTGTGACAGCATTACAGCCTTGGTGGATAAGGGGAGAGCAACAGATGTCATCTACCTGGACTTGTGCAAAGCATTTGGCACTGCCGCACGACATCCTTCTCTAAATTGGAGAGACATGGATTTGACGGATGGACCACTTGGTGGATAAGAAATTGGCTGGATGGCCGCACACAAAGAGTTGTGGTCAATGGCTCGATGTCCAGGTGGAAACCAGTGATGAGTGGCGTTCCTCACAGGTCAGTACTGGGGCTGGTGCTGTTTAACATCTTTGTTGCTGACATGGACAGTGGGATTGAGTGCACCCTCAACAAGTTTGCTCGTAACACCAAGCTGTGTGTCACAGTCAACATGCTGGAGGGAACGGATGCTATCCAGAGGGACCTGGACCAGCCTTGAGAGGTGGGCCTGTGCAAACCTCATGAAGTTCATCAAGGCCAAGTGCAAGGTCCTGCATGTGGGTCAGGGCAATCCCATGCACAAATACAGGCTGGGTGGAGAATGGATT
The DNA here is from genome assembly GCA_008921705.1 of Burhinus oedicnemus. NCBI lineage: Eukaryota > Metazoa > Chordata > Aves > Charadriiformes > Burhinidae > Burhinus > Burhinus oedicnemus. The sequence goes on along the minus strand of VFFE01008906.1, from coordinate 1,897,704 downwards.
GAGAGCTGCCCTGAGGAGGACTTGGGGGTGTTGGTGGATCAGAAGCTCAACATGAGCTGGCAATGTGCACTCGCAGCCCAGAAAGCCAACCGCATCCTGGGCTGCATCAAAAGAAGCATGGCCAGCAGGTCGAGGGAGGTTATTCTGCCCCTCTACTCTGCACTCATAAGACCTCACCTGGAGTACTGCATCCAGCTCTGGAGTCCCCAACATAAGAAGGACGTGAGGAGGGCAACAAAGATGATCAGAGGGCTGGAGCACTTCTCCTATGAAGACAGGCTGAGAGATTTGGGGTTGTTCAGCCTGGAGAAAAGAAGGCTCCAGGGAGACCTTATAGCAGCCTTCCAGTATCTAAAGGGGCCCTACAGGAATGGGTAGGGACTCTTTATCAGAGAGTGTAGTGATAGGACAAGGGGTAACATTTTTAAAGTGAAAGAGGGTAGATTTAGATTAGATATTAGGAAGAAATTCTTTACTGTGAGGGTGGTGAGACACTGGAACAGGTTGCCCAGAGAATCTGTGGATGCCCCATCCCTGGAGGTATTCAAGGCCAAGCTGGATCGGACTTTGAGTAACCTGGTCTAGTGGAAGGTGTCCCTGCTCATGGCAGAGAGGTTGGAACTAGATGATCTCTAAGGTCCTTTCCAACTCTCACCATTCTATGATTCTATGATTCTATGAAATGTTGAAGGCCGATTTTTATAACTCAATTTGCAGATAATGTAGGATTGGACTATACAGACTGTATTTATAAATGGAAATGGAGAAGATGGAGGTTTACTCAATTTATGTGTGCATCAGAAGGCTGTACCGTATAGGCTCATGTACTGCAAGACCTTGGATACAAGAAAAAGGATCAGTGTAGAGTTAAGTCTAAGGCTAATTAAAAGATGAACTACTCACTTTTTATTTGAATTTTTATTTGAAGCAAATCATAAATTGGAGTAGTTATAGTGAAGTCACTAAAGCTATTTATGCCAGTTGAGCTTTGTGCTCCCGAATTTCCTAAAATTGGCCGCTAGAGGATGCCAAGCTCCCAAGCCAAAGAATCCTGCTCCAGCCTACACCTGAGTTAGACTTAAGCCAAATGCTTCGTTTACGTTAAGACTATGTGATCATAGACATGTCAGACCTTACTCGTTAATAAAATAAATATCCATGGACACAAAGTGAAACTACTTACTATTTTTATGAGAAAAATACCAGCTTTTTAAGGAGAGAGAAGAAATAACAGCATTTTTAGAACAACTTGTGCTTTAACTTATTTATTGTAAATTTTGACTCATGTTCTGTTCAGAAAAAAACCCTCACTTGGTCTGTATGGGATATACTTTCTATCTACTTCTTTGTCTTGACTCACGGTCTTCACTTATTGAAAGACATTTTATTTGGCAGCATTTTGGAATGGTCTCCCCTGAAAGACCCAGACATGAAATGAGAATTTTATTTCTGAATAATTCTTTGGCTGCTGATTGTGACTGGACTTAGAAGAGCTGCTTTTAGGAAAACCCTATCGCAGCCCTGTGCTAGAGACTCACTTTCCATATTCATAACTCCCACTCCACAGAACTGGACCAGCTCCATTTCATCAGATTACTAACTAGATTATTTAGTTTCTCAACTATGGATTAAAACCACAGGATTCAACATAGATCCACAAGGCCAAATCTGCCTTGTGATCTGGCAATCAAAATAAGTCTACTGGCCAGCTCCTAATAGATTTCCGGCCAGGCATCCAGAAGATATAAAAGCAAAGCAAAATTATAGCCTACACCAATACACACTAGAGGGGAAAAAGATGGAGTTCATTGTTCTTGTGAAATGATGTAGTCCCTTCAACCATTCTCATAAGAAGTGAAGTTAGTTAAAGCACCTACACGCAGCTACATCCTGAGATGTCATCTATGTCCAAGTAATTGCTGGTTTCTAACATTAATTGCCTTACTTTATATTCATAAGAAAATAAATTACCAAGGAGGAGACATTCCATTTTGGTAAAATATATTTAAGACCCTTCCTGAAAAATTAACCCTCGAGAATGGAAATTGGGTAGATTTTATTTGGTTACAACACAACTTTCTTGGGTGCTGAGACACTGAGAATTCAGAACATGAAAGTTCAGGGGAAGAGATGATCCATCCAAAATTTTTGTGCCTTGCTGAAAGACTCGTGAACATGCAACCTCACAAATATAAAGGTCAAACAGCTTCTAGCTGTGATTTTCTTAGGTTTTGTTATCTGTAATTTGATTGACAGATATTCTGGGACTTTTGAACAGCTTTTTATCAAGATTACTTTGAAGTAGATTGGAAGAACAAACCTAACCTGTTCTCCCAGAAGGAAAAACTGGATCTTACTGTACCTCTTGCATGAAGTTCTGTGTTCTCTGAATCACAAAATCAATGTGATAGATCTTGAAACGACTCTTGAGGTCTTGAAGGAGCTCCTGGAGGTGGTTCACTTTCAGATAGCAGGGTTCCATTTTCACAGAGTTGAATGGTAAATTCATCAGCTGCTCCACATTCTGCATTTCGGTGGAGGAAGAACAGGTTTTGAGAGAAAGCAACCAGAGGCAAATTTTTAATAGAGAATGTAACAGTGGCCCTAAAACAAATTCTGATACCTACACCCTAGTTGCACAAATACTGCAAGACTCTTAATGACAAAATGAAGCGTTAACATACTATGACCTGGGAAAGCAAATACTGCTTGTCTTTGTGCTAATGTAAAGGGCTGTAGATGTATTTTTGTCTTACCTCCTTTAGCTTCGTGATATCATTTGTCTTCTGGAAGTCCTGGATAATTTCATTAACTTCTTTATCAAACAGTGAGCGGACTTCAGTGAATCCAGAACTCACCGGACCCATGAGCTCCTCCAATATGGATGCAAGAAATGGCTGGATATGTTCTGTGCAGCACTTCTGGGCAGGCTCAGAAACAGTGGCTGGAGTGCCAGACAATACAACAGTTGCATTTAGGCTACTAAGAGATACAGTGAAAAAAGTAATCTGATCTACTTTACAATGAATTAAATGCCTCCATATTCTTCCCTGGAGTCACACCTCCGCAAAGACGATGAGGGTGATGAAAGGAGAGTTTATAGTTTTATGAGTGACAATGAGACATCTTTTCCCATGCCCCACCTAACCAAACGCTAGCAGCTTGGGGGCACTGTGAGAGCAGAGGAAAGGGCAGCTGTCAGTGTTGATACAAACTGGTAGGTTCACACAGAGTGTGGCCACAATGATTCTATAAGGAGTTATCCAAACATGGTACTCTATAGTTCACTGAAAGCATCCTAGTCTGTTATGTGAGAATATCAGCAGAACATCCTGAGTTTTATCAAAACAGCTCCTAAATTATCAGCTATTTATTTGCTAGCTTAAGCAACACCAACTGTTTTGCCTACTTTTCACACTCATTTTTATATTCATTGCAAAATTATAATTATTTCACATTAGTTTAAAACCACTATAGAAGCCCTTTGGTTTAAGCATTCTTTGGTAGCCTATGAATTTGTCACATAGCCAGAACTTGGTTTTGTGGAGCATTCCTAGACATCAAGTCAAAACCACTACGCTTATAATTATGCTCATGTAACCTGTATCTTTATCACATAAGGCTGTCCAAGTGAAAGGGAAAGCAGTATGAGCAACTCCAATCAGGATACTGTCAGATCTAGATCCAACTTGAGAAGACCTGGTATTTTCACAGACACAGCGCCCACAGGTACTAGTTCCCATCAAAGGCAGCAGATGCTTAAAGCATTTGCTTTCTGAAAATTAGTGTCTCCAGTTGGATTTTTCAAATCACATGACGATTTCAAAATAATGACATCTGGTAACTTGAGCAACACAATGGGAAACATTTAAAAAATTGCTCCACAACACAGCTGTTCCTCCGCTAACCTTTGATTTTTCCAGCTAAGAAGCTCTTCGAGTTCAGAATCTGATCCATGTCCGAGCGAATGGTTCCTTCAAGAGTTTTTGCAAAATCTCTGCATTCTTCTTTCAAGGTACTTAATCCTTCTGACACCTGCTGCTGGACTAAGCTGTAAGTTTCTTCTACGATCTAAACCCGAATTAAATCAAGAAGCATAGATGAGAATCAGCACACACAGATAACTGCTATGAGAAACAACTACTCTGCAAATATCAGTACTTACACCAAACCAGGCCCGCTTCCTATCGTTCCTCTTTCCTTTCATTTTAGGCAGGATCATTGTCTGAAGGTTAGGCAGGAGTTCCTCCATCACAAGGTTGCTCAGGATCTATACAGTCAGAAGATTAAAATGACATGTCCACACACTGTTCTTCATCTGAAAACTTGCATCACAGAATGATTTGCAAACACAGGCAACCTCAAACATACAATGGCTTACCTATCGCAGGTTGCCAGGAGGACTGGATTTAAAATATTAGGTACACCTAAGGGAAGCTCCATGTATTTCGTCTGAAGCATTTTTCGCTGAAAGACTTTGAGAGACCATGCAACAATTGACTACAGATGAACTAAGACACCCGTTAAAATTTACTGCATGCTATTATGAAATTGCCATATGCAAATCAATGGAGCTAAAATGATTTATATCAACTGAGTAACTAGATCAAAAACATTTGAAAAGTTGGTTTGCTGACTGCTGCTTCCCCAAACTGACCTTGTTCTGGGACACTTACACTCTCCCAGAGGAGGTATCATCGAGGAGAAATTGTCCTAGAGAGTCATCAGACAAAGGATGCTTCTAATAGGAAGATAATTGGCCGAAAAAGAAATACATGATGGTACCAGTGTGGATCTCTAGCACTTTTTCAGGTAAACACCAACTTCACAATCAGAACAAGAAAAGAAGGGGATCACAGGAAAAACAGGATATAGGACAGAAATAGAATCCAGAAATATGGGTAATCTGTGAATCAAATAATTCTACTCTACCTGATTATATTTCAACGACGTATAACGTGATACAAAAGGTTCATTATCTCCAGCCTAATCCTGAGGCAAAAGGGACAAAATAGCTGCTGGAGTTTGTGAAAAAATTTTCAAGCAATTTCTTTTGTCACTAAAAGACAACTATACTGGTCTAAAAACAGTAAAACTTTCACATTGGAGAATTCATATACATTACAGTCTCCTCCCAACACCTCCGGATTCTTGAACAAAAACATATGAAATATATAACCTAAGAAGATATTGTGTGACAAAGGTGCACCACAGCAGAAAGCCAGAGGGAAGAAACATGTTAAAAGGACTCCTACACATCAAGCATTCATGATGTAGGAAGACTGAGGAAAAGGTATCATTGCCCTATTTTTTTATTATTTCTGTAAGTATATTGTTAGTCTATCATTGCTGTATTTTTCTAAATTGACACTAAGTACTTTTCTCCCTCAAGAATGTTTTCACTCTGAAACAGGGTTCAGTGGTTGTAGAAGAGATGCATCACCCTCTCTGATCCCAGCATCGAACTGGCAATTCAGTCTTGCAGATGGCTCCAATTAGAAAGAAAAGACATTGGACTGGGAAAACAGATGATACCAATTTGGGGGAGTGGTCAATACGCTGGCAAGGAAGGTTGCTATTCAGCAGGACCTAGATGGGCTGAAGAACGGGGTGGACAAAAACCTCATGAAGTGCAGCAAAAGCAAATTCACAGTCCAGCATCTGGGATGGAACAATCCCGTACACGAGCATAGGCTGGCAACAACTGGCTGGAAAGCAGTTTTGCAGAAAAAGCATCCTGGTGGACAAGAAGTTCAACATCAGTCTGCAGGGTGCCCTCGCAGCAAAGGGCAACAGCAGGTCGAGGGAGGAGAATGTTCCCCTCTATTCAGCACTTGTTCGACTGGAGTGGTGTCCAGTTTGGGGCTCCCCAGTACAAGACAGATCTTGACACACTGGAGGGAGTCCAGCAGAGGCCACCACGATTATCAGGGGATGGAGAACACGACACATGAGGATAGGTGGAGGGAACTGGGTTTGCTCAGCTTTAAGAAGGGAAGGCTCAGGGGAGACCTTGTTGCTGTCTACAACCACATAATGGAGGATGTTGGGCAGACAGCCAGACTTTTCTTGGAAATGCACACGGAAAGGAAGAAAGTGACGGTTACAAGTAGCAACAAGGGAAATAGTAATCAGGTATTAAGAAATATTTTTCACCATGAGGGCAGTCATGGGAACAAGTCATGCAATCTCCAACCTTGGATATCTTCAGCACTCAGCTGCACAAAGCCTCTAAAGTTGGCTTTGCTTTGAATGGGGGATTGGACAAAATAACTTCCAGAGATCCCCTTTTAAGTAAACTGTTCTCTGTTTCTGTGGTTCTCTTGGTAGCATCACCCAGCTTTGTACAGAAGAAGCATCAAAGTCTGGCTTCTTCGACACAGAAAGAATGAAACGGTGTGAGACAGATTCCTGGTTTCATTCACTGGCACCCATTTCAGAAGTTTTCTTCAGAATTACACACTCAGGCTTTGCACCTCCTTTGCCTAGATTTGAACTACAACTTCTTCTTTGCCCATCCCACTCACGTGCCCCAAACTGGCAATAAATACACAGAGTTACAGGCACACATCTGATTTTCAGAGTCTAGGCTTTCCTCTCCATTTTTTTATTTACGGACACTGTACCTCTGGCCTGAGAAAGCTGCAAGACCTCTCTTTCTCCTGCGCTCTCCTCTTGCTGTGGGCCAACAAGGCAAACTATGCAAGCAGAGGGAAGCAGTTCACCATGGGACCTGTCCTATTTCTATTTCTTTGTGATCTCAGCTGTCTGAACATATTTCCTATGGAAGCATCTATGCATTCTGGGGATATATGCTGGATTCTTGAATTTCTCTACTTAAAGCATCTCGATTTTGAACTAATGACCTCAGTCCCATATTTGGCTCAGTCATTACTCATCCTTATGATTCAGAGGAGGGAGGGACATCTTTTATTCCTGGACATGTTCGTTTCTGTTCACAGATCTTTCCCAGGTACATTTGTACTGGCCCACAGTTACAGATGCACAGCTGCCAATTTATGATGACAGAGGCAATACTGTCGTGCATGTGCTATACAGAACAGCACATAACCCTTCCACCAAGGCATTTTATCTGTCCCAACTGTACAGCACATATGAGGTTGTCCACAGTCTCTTGAAAGCTTTCAAGTGCAGTGGATATCCTGCCAATCACAGAGAGACATAGTAACCCTATAAAAAAGCAGACAAAATGCATCTTAAGGTTCTGTACACTTCTCATTTACTCTGGGTAAAGGATTACTAGCTTACTCAGCAGTTTCAGTGAAGTCTCACAAAGTATGTAGTCCTCCTTCCTCTCCAGTGGGGCTTGAACGGAGATTTTGCTAAGTGATGCATATTTGACCCCAGCTCTTTTCCTTGCCCAGCACGGTCCCCATACAAGGATTGCTGCCCTGATGCACCCAGCTGCTGGCTGAGCCAATACAGAGTGCAAAAACACTGCTCAGCTTTACATTTTCATCATGCCAGTGCTTTTTCATTCATGCCATTTCATTTCTGCCAGCGCTTCCTAACGTTCAACCTCACGTATTGCAGCTGCCTGAGCAGGTTTTAGGTGTGCATCAACACCACAATAGGGAAATGGCAGGAATTTAGACAGCAAAAGTAAGTAAGAAAGGGTTCTGACTGCATGCCATGCAGTGTAAAACTGAGTACCTCCCAGGCAGAAGACAGCCCCTACAGAAATATAACACACAATGCCCTACTTATTAATATACCTGTAATACACCTATAATATGCAATACCCTATTATTCTTGTTTCATATAACTTAAATTCTTACAGATTATGCCACAGCACCACTCAAATTCAGCTATGCTAACTCAAATACCTGTCAAAACCAATGGACTAATTCAGCTCCTAAACTAATGAGTCACTTAAAAATATCTCACGAATAAGCCAAACTGGAGCACCACAGACCAAATAACAAATGTGACAATGGATCAAGCATATTTTGAAGAATCTGAGCTCTCTGGAAACATTTTTAGGAATGCCGGATTGGCTTTATATTTCTATACTGAAAGGTGCACTGTAGGGGTTTGGGGTTTTTTAATCCCTTATTTAGCTAACCTTGATTTACCAATATGTTATTTCTATATTCATGTAGTACTGATCAATGGAGTTATGCTAATTTAACACTGGTGTGTTGTAGTGCTCTTACTATGAGGCTGTACTGTTGCTTATAACAAGCATTGTCACAGATTTCCTGGTTTTAACCCTGTATTTCGGCACTAACCTACAGAAATACCATCTACAATTGACTTTATCCTTTGTTAGTAATGAAACATTAAAAATGAAAAAGAACAAAAACAAAACCAGGAAAAGGAACTTTCATGACACACAAAAAAAAATGAGTAGTTCTTCAGCCGAGTGACTGGGTACTTGCTAGTATTATATCCATGTTGCAGTACTTAGGCAGAACTGCATGAGTTAAAGTTGCAGAGACTCTGGTATTATAAATGAATGTCAGGGAATATATTTATTGGTATTCTGCAGAGATTTTTACAGCAACAAATTGTAGCTTGCTTGTTCCAAACTATTCACTTAGCTTGGATATTTGCCTAAAATAATTATTATATTTGGTCAAAGCAGGCATGAGAACACACTATACTTACAGAATGAATTATTACTAAGAAGATAATAGTGTAACTAGTCTGGACATCTTCTGATTACAGTTCTCTTGAGGTATATGGGTTATGAGTAAGTAGTTGGCAAGCAATAGGAAAAATAAAACTTAAAATGAAACTAGCACTACAATAGCTCTGTAACTTGAGGAAGGAGGGGAGAAGAGGAAAACCCTCGCTCCCTCCACTGGAAGGATGGAACTCCTTATGCTAAGGAATTTATTATCAGATGTTAGTAGGAAACTTCAATCCCTGACATGATGGCACTGGGAAAGATGCTGTTTATAGATTCTTCTCCAGTTTCCATATTTTTCAGCATTTCAAAGGTAGGCTTCTCCTAAAAAAATAATCTGGTTCTTAAAACAAAACCCTGGATTGTGAACTCTCCATCAGGCTTTTTTTCATTTTCCCACAGAGAAGCCAGATTTCATCAAGGAAAACACCCAGCAGCTGGTACTAAAGTAAATATTTGCTGCTGAGTGCTCAATGCTTTGGAAAAAAATTATAAATCAAGGCCCAAATAATGTCTCAATTGCACTAAAAGACATCTGGAGTGATGCCAGAGGGATCGGTGGAGTTACTTCAGCTACCATCAGTGCTCCAAAGCCGGTCAGTCAGGTGCCCAAATATGGACCCAGACCCTGAGCTTAGCATCTCATTTCTGAAGAAATAAAGTACACAAATTTTTGGTGTTTAATTGTGACTGCTACCATGCAAGACTGTTTCAGAAGTCTGGTGCAATAAGTAGGTCTGCTAGTTTATCTGCTCAGGACTAAAAGCTTCATTCCCAAAGAATGGGGAAAAGCAAAATTAAGAGATTCTTCAAAATTTATGTTTAGCTGCTATTCTGTTCTTCATAAAGCTTGATCTCCTACAATGGCATCCGGCTTTAGAGGACCAGAAATGGGAAACTGTTGTGTTTACTAACAAAGGTAATAGCAATAGAAGAAAAAAATATCTACCTGCAAAATAGCTGTCATGAAAGATAAAAAACAGCATAGCCCAATGCAGCTGACAGTGAGTATCTGCTGCATACAAACCATGGGTTCTGAGTTTGGTGTGTATTGGTTTTGGTCTCACTGTTTTACCAAAACTACAAAAAGCAGCAAATGTGGTAGCGAGACATTAGCAAGTGCCTTGTTTTAGACACAGCATTTATTCACCAATTGACCTCGTGGCATAAAATAAAAGTAGATGTATCAGCCTTTTGTGAAAATGTGTCTATTCCTACATTCCAGCACAACACAACAACTTTAGTTCACAGCACATTTCCTTTCACTTTTTAGTAAAAAACTCAAAATGAGGTTTATTAAAAAAGAAATGTCACTTACATACCAGTAAGAAGCATCTTGAAATCTTGGGATTTCTGCCTACTAGATTTTCTTTTTAAAAATGCCATTTTTTCCCAGAGGCTTTACAACCTTCACTATCCTCAGAGCTGCCACATCCAAAGCAAAAAAAAAAATCAGCAAGATATTTTTTTACCTCTTTTTCGTTGCCAGTTATCATTTCCCATGTCCCATAGTGGCCTTTCTCCTGCCGGAAGAACTGAATGGCTTCTAAGAATGCCTCAACTTCATAAGTGGTCTGCTTGAGAAAATCTAAGGGAAAAAAAAAGTAACATAAAAGATTTACCCATAAATAACTTTTAAAAAAATAACTATCCTTTTTTGATGCATTGTCCTGTTCCATGTGCATCCAGCAGTACAATTTTAAAATCAACCACTAAACCTAAATGTCTGAAGATCTTGGACTTTCATTAAGATTTAGAAGTGTAATGTTAACTGTTGCATTGCATATACGAACTATCACAAGCCATCTCATCTAAGTTGATAAGTTAAACCAACACCAGCAAGTGTTAATATGGAGCACATGATAAGTAAGACTTTTACGGCAGCAAGCCTTGTCTGTGGTATACTTTGACAAGGCAGTCATTAACATATGAAAGCTCATCCCTTGCCTTTATACCTGTAAGCACTGTACATGGGAAGACTTTGACAATATGTACCAGGGCCAAGAGTAGGGAGGTTATACTTCTTTAATTTAAGAGAAGATTAAGAATTTAAGATACTGAAAGTCAGCTGATTGCAGCATGTTGTATGCCCCTGATAAATTGCTGAACCTTTAGTTAATGCTCCCCAATAATCTTTTCTTTCCTTTGTTTTATTAAGGAATTGATAATCAACATGATTTTTCATGAACATACAATAAAACAGACCTGAACAAAGTAAGCACCATGCTCATACCAATTAAGCACAAAAACTTCTGACAAAATCATGCTGCTTTCCATAAATATTTCAGGAATGTTTAAGCACAGCTCTGGAGTATCTGGTTATCGTCCACAGCTACTGCTGCTTGATGGTAGCTCTTCCCAAGAACAATGAGGCAGCCTGGTGACACTATTGTACAAATGAGACCACAGCATGGAAAAACCTGAGAAATGGCTGAGCTAGTTTGCTCTTACAAATTCCGGATAACCAGTCATGCAAAAGAAATTACATCTCAGGCAATTTGTTCTTTCCAAACTGCTAAAGGCTTTCAAGATAGTTGCAACCAACAGTCTTCTTCACATGAGAGCGCACAAAACCACAGCTAATTAAGACTGAAATAGCACTCACACAGCAGAACTAGTTTGTTGTGATTTGGGGAGAAACAATGCCTCTGCCTCAAAATGTGGAAAAGCTCCCTACAGCAATTAGGCTGCTTGACAAACCTGAGTAAGAATTTTGGGTTGAAGAACCACCCCTGAAATACTTCAGGAATTTAAGTGCTGCATCTTTGCTATGAAACAGAGCTTCAGGATTATTGTGAGGATTATTATCTTAAGGGAAAAACAAAGCCATGATGGTTTATTGTCCCCTCTTCAAGGTTATCTACTTGCAGCCTTGATCAGCTGAAGTCCTGTTGTGCACACGTTAGGAAGAAAGGAGGGAAGAAGAAGAATGGTGATTCTCTCAAAAGGTTACGTATGCTGCTTTAAAAGATATTGGTATGTATGAAAAATTGTTATGTGAAGCATCAGAGAGGAAATTCTCAAGCCTTGTCTGTCAAGCAAGACACTTCTTTCAACTTGTTCATGAAACTTCTAAAGAGAGAAGCTTTATAAGAGGCTTGCATATATGCTAAGGGCAATACAGAGATTATACAAATTACGGGGAACACAAAGGATTAACACTGCAGTAATGCCTGAAATGTCTCCTCCATGTGCTTTACACAAAAAAAGAAAGCTACAGAAACCTACAATTAATTTCATCAGGGCTTCACCCTGGCTACTGCTTGAAAATAGTGCTGTATAGGTTTTATCTATGTGGCAGGCAATGAGGTTTCAGATCTGCTAAGAGCCCACATTTGCTGTTTCAGAGTTTCCCCTGGACGTAATAATTACTTCAGGAAGGTATGTTACATATATTGAGGTGCAGGAAACACACTCTCAGTGCCAGTCTATAGATACCATCCCTGCTTTGCAGATATTTGGAAGTCCAGAACGATCACACAATGATCAAACATAAGAAAACCAGCTAGGTAAAACCCAACCATTCCTTCATTGCTACTTTCACGATTTATAGCATTTTTAATAGCAAGTTGCAACAGGATGCTAAAATATCAGTAAGAGTTGTAAGTCAGGCTGTTCACTGCCAAGCCATCCTCTGATGGCAGCTTTCACGAAAGAATGGAGTATTCCACCTGAGAAAATGCTGGAGCGTTGCATCTGAAAGCTTTTGTCTTCCCAAAATTAAACTCTGAATATTTTGATGAGAAGAGGGCCAGGCTTGGCTGGAGGAAGGGAGAACTGCTGCTCCCGCAGCCCTCCGATCATGACTCACATGTTTTCCTTCTTCACAGCTGTGCTCCCTCCTAACCAAAAGGGACAACAGACCATCCAAAGGGCTGGATCTTGGACTTGCTGAGATGATGATTTGCCAGTGCTGTCAAGAGTCTCCCTTCTAAGATCATCAAGTTTTAAACTCCATGCTCAAGGGAGTATTTTTTCTCTGTTCTGACTGTCCCCAACCCCACAGAGAAGTGGAAACAAGGTGCTAAAAATCCAAGAGCGATTCATTTGAATAGTTCATGGGAGAAACATCAAGCTGTAAGTACCATAAAAACCCAATCATGCATTCTTTCCTATGCCAGTAAACACAGGAGAAAAACACAAGTATGGCAGTCTTACTACAAAAACAGCTCAAAGTAGAAAGGAAGCTTTATCCTTCAAGGCTACTGCAATTGCTTAATTTAGGCAATTCTATTCTTACTTTCCATAGAGGGAAAAGATTGCATCAGTGATAAGGAACTGAACAACTATATCCATCCAGTGTTGGGCTGTGCAGAAGCTGTTGGTGAGGCACACAAGACAGAGGCACATTCATGGGATACAGCTCAAGAAAAGGGAATTGTAACCAAGCTGAAAGGAGCTGCGGCGCACATCCTCCAAGATTTCAGCAGGGAAGAGCCAGGGCTTCTGTAAATCAGATCTATCAGTTTAATGAAAAGGCTAGAGGACTCCAGCAGGCTTGGCAGCCAGCTCTGCTATGCCATAGCAAAGCAAGGAAAACAATGAATAAGCTGTTGGGATAGCCCTGCTTGCGTGCAAGAGAGAGGATGATGCGTGGGAGATGGAAGCAGACGCTGCAGCTGCAACAGGGCAGGTGGTAAACCCCAGTGGTATCAGGAACAATTGTTCATCAGCAGAAAGAACGACGTGTGCTTCACTCTCCTGAAAGCCCTCGCAGGGGCTTCCCCTTAAACAACTCTGGCTGGCACCTATCATGAGTAATGCATCTGCTCCCGCTGTCTGTAGAAAGTGGAGCATGTTAGGGGAGCTTGGTGCAGTGCTGGTTGTAGGTCATCCTTATCCAACTCCCATACAAAGCCATAATGTTTACTGAATGTCCTCCAGCAAAAGGCCGGTGAGGCTTTACAGGTAGCCAGACTGAGGCTACGTGCTTAATCCAGGCTGGTCTTCTCTTGGAAAATTACCCAAGCAGCTTCTCCATCTGCTAATGAATATAACATCAGCTTATTTGTGGAGAGCAAAACACAATTCTGTTTGTTCTGTTTAATTTTAAAATAAGAAAACCTACCTAGAGACGCTATCTTTACATATCCAAGTGTGAAGCCTAATTTTAATAACAGAAAAAATATTGCTAACCATAGATGCCTTTTATACATATAACAATAACTGCTATAAAGTTCCTTTTAAAAAGATGGAAGGACATCTGGAAACACCATGACTTCATAAATCTCCCCAAATTTACATGTCTTTCAGAGCCACAGCTGAGTTTGTTCAGTACTGCACAAAGCTGTCTGTAGGAATGAGCTTCCTTGCAGGGTATAAACAGTTTAAATCCCTCTGAACAAAAAAAAAAATAATCTCAAACCTTAACTCGTCAAAATGATATACAGAGCACCAGGCTACTTGACACCCACTGAGTGCACCTGCACCTGGTGCAGAAGTGTTAAGAGGACCCCTTTCCTAATTTCAGCTGTATCCGATGTTTTGGCTGCTGTGGAACTTGCAGTCTCCTAACGAGGTGCTCCAGGCTAAGACCTGCGGCTCCCTCTCTGTCACTTGGCAGATAAACGTTTGGTTGTATGGGTGAATAATGAGGAAATCTTCAGTCCCAAGTTCCTACGTGCTCTCCCATCCATGGCAGGACAGCTGCACCTTTGTTTGAAGATGGACATGTCACTGGCACGTTGTTTAAAAGCCCCTCAGGAAAGGCTATCTGAACAATTTTTTTGATTTGCTAACACTTCTTGTGTGTGCCTAAAGACAGCACTGGAAATCAATTGACCTGGTGAATTCGGTCTCATCTGTAGCCATAGATCCACCAGTCTTACATCAGTCAAAACACTGAAAAACTCTGTGCAAAAACTTCTATAAATAGGCCTCATTACCAGAGAGGATGAGTGCCGGAGACCTCACTGCCTCTAGCTAAAATTGTGGATTTTCAGCAAACCCAGATAAAATGAAATCTGTATTTGAACATTCCAGTTCAAATTTTGTATTTGTATGTACTGCAAACTGCTGCACTTGGTCTCTTGCTGTGCTTTGTGGCAGAAAGCTCAAAACCAGCTGATGTTTAATCACTTAGATTATGATTTTTCTTAATTATGATCAAAGCAAGATACCTCTTTAACATTAAATATCCTAAACTGGCATGCTAGCTGTTAAAAAGTGAGTATTTCAATATCCAGTTTAAACTATGTCCCCCTCTGAACAATAATTGTCATTAATAAAGCTATTCAAACTCATTATTGCAGCATGAAAGAGGCTAAAATGGTCATCAAACACCAGGAACGCCAATAGGTGTCTGAAGACAGTGTATCATTTACCCCCTTAACAAATGCAATGGCAACAAGTCGAGTCTCCATATAAGTAGCAGCACAGCTCATTTCTGTACTGCTCATGAAACCGCATGGAAAAGTCTGTGTTTGGGAAGAGCAGGGAAACGTTTCTCCAGCTCCTGGTGGGACTTCAGTCAGATGTGATAACCAGACAGCGAGAATTTTCCACCTCCCAGAACTGATGGTTTACTCTACTGAGACAGCAGTGGTTCACAGTTCCTTTCTGCATCTTGGCTAATTCTGCAAACTGGGACTTGCTGATTTTTGGATGCAGCAGCAGCATTACCGCGTTAGCTGTTCAGAGAGCCAAAGAACTGCAGTCAGGATGTTTTATGATGTGTAAAAACTGAGTATGTCATTCTTCAAAACAAACTGAGGTACCCTATGGCAATCCAATAAATGTCCTTCTCCCATATGGGCTTTTCTTACAATAAATTTATTATTTTTATTGTTAATAATAGTGAAGGGGTATATTGACTGTGGACAAAGTGCTTTACCAAAGCAAGCTAAACCACTGAGAGTAATCCAAGCTTTTTGGCTGACATTTCACAAAAGGCCGAGGCCCAAAAATGTAGATGAACAAGTGTTAAAACAGAATCCAGAAGCCTGAACTCACAGAGCACAGGTTTTAATTAAAGAAATGCTGATTCTGACACAATGCACATTATCTGACTACCAAAACTCAGAAGTAATCCACCCCAGCTTCATTTGTTTCCTGAAGCACTCACATCTACATATACATTCCCGAGCTGCAGAGCTGCCTACAGTTGGTGAAATATTCTGCATTCAGTGAATATTATTTTCCATATGGTCCTTGAATTCTTCCTGCAGGTAACTATAATTGATATTAAAGCAATCTAGCACCCAACAATGGCTGTATTTATAAGAGATGATCAGGTAAAGGCCCATAGGTAGGAAGGCAGCCTTGCCTGGCTTTTGTCTACCATCCTCAATAACTGCAGCTTTGGTCAAATTTCTCTTCCCAACACAAGTCACTAACAACCTGATATACTTTTTAGTTCCCTCCTACAAGACAGCAGGGCCCATGAATACCTCCTCAAATCTTCAAAAACCACAGGCTGACTTTGATTAAAGAGTGGAGAAGGTAGGAGAACAGCCACTGGAAGCAAATGAAGATGACCGAGGAGTCAAGTTTGGTGGCCTTTCACTGACAGGGAGAAAGTTTGTCATTTACTATAATTTTTGCAATATGATAAATTAGTAGAAACTGCATTTAATTTTACATGATCTCACAATAATATTTCCTTGCTTCATCATCTGTTTGGTGGAAAGCTGGCTCAGGTGAAGGCAGTCCCAAAACATCTGTTTTGTAGCTCTTTCTTGTTGATCACCTTATATAGCATTTTCCTGGGACAAGAAAAATCTCCGTACAGGTATCGAGGAAGGGCTTTCCTTCTTGTGATGCTATAAATAGATAGTAGGAGGTGAATAAAGCTGAAAAATATTTGGAATTTTAAGTGTCTTATCTTCGGTTTTAGCTGTCTCAAAAGATAGTGCTTCCACCACTTGCTATTTCCATTGGACACTGCTACCCTCAACAGAATAGACTTCATGCTAAGAAATGCAAATTACATTTTTCCCAATTTTCTTACCCTTCCAAGTCATCCCTCTCTCACTTTGGCATGTTTCTTTCAAATATATTTAGATTTTTTTTCCTCTGCTTTTCATTATACATGCTCTTCAATTAAAAAAATTAATCCATTTCTAATTGATGGGTTTTTTTAATTTAGTTCTTTTAAAACACAAGCTGGTAAAAAAGAAAATACATAACCTCAAACCAGAGGGAGGCTGCTGAAAGAAAAGGCTGCCGAAAGAAAAGGCTGCCATTTTAAAAAACTGTGGTGTCTTAACAATCTAAATAAACAGAATATTTCCATATCTTGTACTGGTACTTCAAAGAAAGCTATTGCACGCTGCCAGCCGCCAAAGGATTTGGGGTGAAGGCAGCTGGAGAACATCAGGGAGTAAGAGATGTTCCTGCAGTTAAGGAATCATTCTGCCAACCTCCCAACACCACAATTAGGGGATGCCTATCAAATAAAAATAAATGAGCACGATGAACAATGAATTCCCTTTCTAAGAGTGATCTTTGTAGCACAGGTTTCCTGCAATGGCATTTTTTCTAGCATTTTTGGTAATACCTGCCTGGGATTTATTTGCTGTGGGCAGGGACTCTGATGATTATTGTCTGTTGCTCATATAGTTTCTGTTTAGTGATGAGCAACTTTCTACTGTGGGGTGTATGAGTAATATCATTACACAGAGGATTATGGACAGCACACAGAGAATGTCTAAGAGATCATCATGTTATCACATGGCAAAAAGTAACCACCTGAGTTCCCAGCACATTTTAAGAGCTGTTGCTTGTAAGACATTGCAGGAAGTTAGTAAGAAAGGCCATGGCCATCAACTCCAAAAAATAAGGTTCTGAAAATTTCTGTCTCCAAAAAATAAACAAATGGTCCCAACCCATAGGGGATGGCATGTAAGAAAATGAGAATGAATCCATCTGCTTGAACCTGGGGAGATGAGGAGAGCTTCAGAACTGGACCTCAGGAAAAGATAGTTTGCACATGGCTTGTAACACAGCTACAGCACCTCTGGAAATGATCCTCTGAATAAAAGGACACACTGTTTACTTTTAGAAAATGGAGTCCTGTCATACTATTACCCAAATCTAGAACAAAGTGGGTCTGAGGTCCTCTGGGTCTGAGAAGCATCAACCTCACAGGTCTGATGTTTTCCTCAGAGCAATGTACTATCATATTATTCATAGATCATGCGGTATAAAGCTGCTAACCACTAACAGAAGCTAGATGAGGTCACTTCCAAACAGGATACAACCCTGCAATAATACACTCTATTTATAGCAAATCAAGTTTTGCAGCACAAGTTCCCTCCGAGACCACCAAATCAACGTTCAGCGGGTTTAACTATTTGCTTTGCAGCATGCAATGCCTGTATTAAAGCTGTTCAAAGCAGCATGAGGCAGATTACAAGGTACCTCGCTCTGCTGGGACCAGCAGCTTCATGTTTCATGGTCTAAAACACGAGCGCACCATATAAACACACAGAAAGAATCACAATATTGCTCATGTCCAACAATCTCCAAGCATTTTCCAAACCAGCTACTGTATTCCTGGTGTAGGTGAGAATTTTTCTGCCGCTAAGCTTTGAAGCTGGAGGTCGAATACAACCTTAAACCCACACAAATTAGTATCCTCACAGCTCTTAAAATAGGCTTGGGTGGTGGGCACAAGGCAGTGGCTCTTCTGCACCACCTCATGCTTGGTAATATATGAGAAAAGGAGAATCAGCCCCAGGCATGGAGATGACAGAGGCAGGAAGAATGTAATTGCAATTAGGACTTTTGCACATTAATCATCTTGGTGTTTCAGAATCAATATACCTCCTACAGACTGAAAATCCTAACTACAGTATAGGCAAGCAGGCTTACTGGAAAAGCAAAAGCCACACTGAATGAAGGAAATAATGTTGCAGAACAAAAACATCCCAGAAAGAGGAAAAACAGTCTTTTTAAGCAAAATATTCTAAATTATAGAAAAAAGCCTAAATTGTGTCCTGAAACATTTCATGGGTTTTATAGCATCCCACAGGCCTCATCAAAGACATTTATAGCAAAATGGTTTTAAATGTTATGACAGAATTAATATTTCTATGGAAGTTTGCACACCAGTTTTGAAAAGTCCATTTGGACCTCAGATATCTGTCTGGTGAAAGACCAGCAGCCATGATCTCAGCCACTCATGTGGCATACAGGAGATCTGATCTTATTAACCATAAAGTGATTTAATTAATCGAAGTGCAGCAGCTGCAGTGAGAGAAGCCAAGACACAAGTCCTGTGTTTGAGTCAGGCAGGCGATGGGCTGAATCCTCTGTCTTCATTCGTACCTTTTCTCACCCCCAAATTATCATGTAAACTTTCAGAAAGGTCTTGCTTTCATCCCAGTACAGAAGGACATTTCTCTTTAATGCCAAAAAAAGCAATTTCCTCCTCAGTGCTACCTTAACTGATCCTTCTGCACATCATCTGAAAAAGGCAACAAGAAAATCCTTCTCTTCAGCTGCCCTCCCCAGAGAAGAAAAGCCACCCTGTTTGCAACATGAAGACTAAAAAACCTTTCCAAAGTCCTATTTGGACTCATGACAGCTGCTTTGCTCCGTATATGGAGATATATATCATTCAGTTTAAGTATTTAATGTCATCTTCTTAACCTTTATCAATACTTCAGTAATTATTTTGAATTATAGTCCAAGAGTTGGTAAAGCCCTACATATACTGTATATATGTAACATAGGAAAGCTAGAAATAATTACGAGAAAAACACCTGCCAGCTCAACTTAGAGTTGAAAAAGGAAATGTGGACCCAGCTAATGGCAACCATAAAAGCCCAACATGGAGGAAAAAAAATCTGAAGTCATCCTAGTTGTCCTGACACAGCCAAGCTGTGACAGAAAGACCTGCACGATCTTAAAAGTAGATTTTGTATTTCTCTCTTGTCTAATGTATTTCTTTATTGTACTTTTTTAATGTATTTATTTCTTGAAACTTTTTTTTTGTTATTTATGGTGAAATTGGAGATGACAGGATATGGTTTTGAAAGTCCCTTAGCTTCCTGTTTCATGAGGGTGATTATCGTGATAAGGATGTGAAATCAAACCAGATGAAAGAAAATAAAATCACGAAGTGAAATTCTGCGTCTCTCAGAATTAGCTAGTTGTATTTTCCTTCTCATCATGCAGACTTCCCTCTATCCCAGCACCAAGTGGCTGAGCTTCTTCACTTTTAACAGCAAACACCAAGTGAAATCTCATATAGGAAACAAGACCTACTAAAATAACAAAAAATGAAATAAACGTTCAGAAGAAACTTTAGTCTGATTTTCAGGGCATACAAATGTAAAGGATTAAAAATGGGAGAATGGAAAATATTAGAGCCCTGTGAATATTTTGAGCATTTCCCTCATTATTGCCACTCTGGGACTGATGGTGCTTTCCCATTGGGGGTTAGGTGGCCATTTCAGCAGCAAATTTCCCCCAAAATTGAGGTGTGCAGTTCTCACCATTTCACTAAGAAAATGGGGGTGGAAAGGGAACCAGAGTAAGTCCAAGCTGTGGATGAAAGTAGAGGGATCGTGGAGATAAAGCGAAACCAATAAATCGCACACTACAGCCCACATCTAAACTGGGAGTACCAGTTTAGGAAATTGGAAGAAAAAATGAAGCTGCTTCCTCTCACACTCCACTTCAACTCAAGTGCAGCTTCTATAAAACCCTGAGAAGTTTTTAAAGCTAAGTATTGCATAAAATCCTACACTGGTGAAGGTCTGACCTTGACAGACGCTTGAGAAGAACAGGCGCTCTGGAAGTAACAGTGAATGGTCAGCAGCTCCTCCCTATCAACCTAAGAAAAATTCAATTAAGGCAAAACTTAGGGAGGAAAAGTTAAAAAATAATATTATGGGCAGAAAATTCTCGTTCTTGCTGCCGCTTCTGTTGGGAAGTTGATATGAAAGTGGTATTAGGATGTGTATGTTTTGTCATGTGCTGTTATTCTCCTGAATTATGAATCATCAAAACTGAAACAAATATAGTAATACATTTTATATAATGATGTAATGTAGGATCTTTAGATACAACAAATTCTAATGTGGTCAACAATACTAATTATTTACTAAAGCAAATAAGGTGACATTTAGTACACTGTAAACGTGTCCCAGCTAAGATCAGGTCAGAAAGCAAGAGTTCTCCAGTAACCCTTGAAACTGCATCTTTTACAACAGCTATCTTTTGTCTTGACACATTTGTCATTTGAAACATGTATTTCTCAGTTTTAGTAAAACAGTGAAGGCTACATAATTGACCTGGGAAAATACAGCAAATGTCCTGTGGCATAAGGAACAGACTAGCAAAGCAAACATTGAATTTCATTGTGTAGCCCTGTACCCAGAGAACTGTACACTCTTCTCTCTATGTGGAATTACCTTTATCAAGAGCCATCACTAGGTTGTATTACTCTACACCACCATATTTTATTATTGACTCCTCTGTATCTGTTGGGTTGCTGTTCTTCTGCAAAGAACATTTGCAGGGACAGACACCAGGAAAAACCCAAGATCAAAGGGATCCTGTAGGCTCCTCCTGCCAGGCTGAAACCAGTGGCTTAATGGAAAGCTGTGAATGGAGGCAGGTCTGTGCTAGGGGCAGCAAGCAAACCCCCTCCTCGCCCACCTTGCCTACCTAGGTGCCTCTGTACAATCGGTATTAGGCTCTGGATGAGGGAGGCCAGCCAATGGATGATGTGGGTGACAGTCCAACTACACCAGAGGAGTTGCCAAGACCAGGAAGGCCTACCCCCCATATAACAACCACCTCCATGAGGAAAAAAAAAAGGGTTACAGTTGTAGGTGACTCCCTCCTGAGGGGAACAGAGGGTCCAACATGCCAGGCAGACCCTCCTTTTAGGGAATTATGCTGCCTCCCTGGGGCCTGAGTCAGGGCCATCACTAGGAAACTACCTAGCCTAGTACAGCCGTCGGATTATTACCCAGTGCTGCTCTTCCATGTGGGTGGCAATGAAGTCGCAACACATAGCCCAAGGGTGATTGAAAGAGACTTCAGGGCCTTGGGATGGTTAGTAAAGGAATCCAGGGCGCAGGTTATCTTTTCTTCTCTCCTTCCAGTTACAGGCAGTGATACTGGAAGAAATAGACACACTGATTCTATTAATACATAGCTCTGTGGCTGGTGTCACTGCCACAATTTGGGGTTTTTTTGACACCTATATGGTACCAGGCTTGCTGGCGTCAAATGGGGTTCATCTTTCTCAGAGAGGGAAGAGGGCCTTTGCTCGTGAAGAAATTCTTTATTGGGAGGGTGCTAAGACGCTGGAACAGGTTGCCCTGGGAAGTTGTGGAGGCCCCATCCCTGGAAGTGTTCAAGGCCAGGCTGGATGGGGCTTTGAGTAACCTTGTCTAGTGGAAGGTGTCCCTGCCCATGGCAGGGGGATTGGAACTAGATGATCTTTAAAGTCCCTTCCAACCTAAACTATTCTATGATTCTATGATATTTTGGCTGACCTGTTCTACATTTAGAACCGTCCCCTCAATGTTATCTTTCTATATGCACATTTATGTCATTTAACTAATTTAACTCACCCTTTCATTTATCATATTCATTGATCAAAGCCAAAAAGCTTTGAAATCAGCAAATATGCCTGTTATAATGTTTTACACCTCATGCCTAGGTAATAAATTCAATGAGAAATGAATCGTGGCATTTCAGAGCTGCATACAATGTTCTTTAATGCAGCCCACAGAAATCCTTAATTACAAAGCTGTTGGTAAAGAATGAACAGTTTGGAGGGAAGGAAGGTTTCTGATTGAGGTTTTGTAAAGCAGCTTTTAGATAACGGCCAAGATTAGATAGTAGCACCTCTATACTGAGTATGCAAATTTACAGTCATCTTTTTTGTCCTGGGAGCAAAGTTACACAGTCATTATTTTTCACAGGAGAAGAGTGACACACTGAATGGTGAAAATCAATTCTGAAATATATTTGACTCACACTCAGCCAGAAAAGGGAATCAAATGCAAGTATGGCTTATGTTAGAGTTGCCAAATCTGGTAGCCCAAATCTGCAGCTCTCGTTACATCCTCCCCCACCTGCCCCCACTGACAGCAGGTCCAGACCTATGTTCCCCCCAGCAGTAACTCTCCGACCCCTTATGTCTCTTCAGTAGCTGGCTCGGACCTATGGTCCCTCCAGTACTGGTCCCAGCCCTATGGTCAATCTGGTCGCTGGCTCCCACACCTCCTCTCCTACCTGCCAGACAGTCCAGCTTGAAGTTGGCTAGCAAGCAAAGCCTATGTACATGCACGGCTGGTGGAAGCTTGTTAGAAAAGCACTCTGGTCTCAGCAGATGATGGCCCCACATCTGTGGGACCATATGCTCTGTGGTCCCTCTCCTGTTGCTGGTACTGGGACCTCTCACACATGTCTCCAGCTGCTGGCACCTCAAATCTGTGGTGTCCCCATGACCCCATGGCTCCTTCTCTACTTGCTGGCACTTAGGACCCCAACAGGAGAGCACCCTCACCCTGGAAAATAGTTACAAGTGGAGTTTAGTAAGAAGACAGGACAGACTGTGGTGATCTGGAGTGGGGCTTGACTGGACAAGCGTACTGACCAGTCTCCTGTCCACACCCAACTGGCTCCATTTATCTTTTTCCCTCTGTTATCCCAAGCTTGTTCCTCTCCAATCTGCTTTGATGCTTCCCTGTTTCCACCTTTGGTCCTTCCCCTAGACATCCCATAATAAATGTCACACATTCCCACAGTCTCCTGGAAAACATCCCATAATATGCTTTACACAATCCTCAAGTGTTCTTCCTCTCCATCCTACAATGAGTCCCATACCAGCTTAGGCAATGACAGCCCAGCAGGCTGCGAGGCAGTCAGGGAGAGCTGCTGGTGGCCCGCCTGGGTAGGTTTCACAGTGGCACCATGAGCTGAGGCCCCTCCTCTGAGCACCGGGGCAGCCGGGTCGGGGTCTCCTCTGCACCCATCAGTTTGTGGGCGTTCATTGCTGCTCCATGGGCACCTGTGTTTGCACTAATTAGCCCTTAATCACACAACCTCACAGCTTAATACTCAAAAAGCCTTTGATCTCCTCCCCAAATCCTGAGGCATCACAAAAGCCAACTTGCAAAGAGCAAAGCGGGAGCTGCCCAGATGAATCACTGAACTGGGATGATTTCTGTATGCAGATTAATCAGTCAATCAACTTTCAGAGTCAGGGTAATTCACAGAATCTCAGCATATGCATCCAGTTGTGCTAGAATATTTTTAAAGCCATGGCCAGTCAGGTCCTGATTGGGTTAGGCTCATTTTAAAAGTTTTAAATATGCTATCTGAACTGTACCAAGAAAGGTGCAAAATATCTACATATCCTATTGATAATGAAGGAAATCATTGTCGTCTCCAACTGCAAACTCTTATTAATTAGTATAAAGGAAGGACAAACACAATAGGAAAGTTTGGGGTGGGAGGAGAACCCACAATCCGTACATCTGAATCATATTTGCAAGCAGTGATCACTAAATCCAAACACTTTTGTAATTATTCTCCTGGCCTTGAGTTCTGACCAGAAAACCCAGAAACACAGGCTGGACTGGTTATTTATAACAGAGGGACTCTAAAGAGAGGAAACAGCTGAATGCCAGGGTGGCTTCCATCACAAGACCACACGCTGATTCACTCCAGCTTTCTGTTCAGCAAAAGACAGTATTTAATTCTGCTTCCTGGGAGAAAACAGACTTTAAATGAAAACTCCTCCGAGTTCTTGGCTAAAGCCCAGTATGATATATTCCCTTCCAGAAGTGGTAGATTATAGAAAAGACAGAAAGGCAACTTCTGATCAGACATTACATCTGTCTTTCTCCTGCCCTTGCCAAATCTGCCCTGGCAAATGTTAACTCGGCACTTTTTAGAAGAGGTGGGCCAAGTGCTGCCTTGGCCAGGGCTCGTTATTCCACTAAACTATATTCCATAATCGAACTCAAAGGATTTTTCATATTTCTTCTCTCTTTTCTATTCTTTTTAGTAAAAGAGCACAGCCAATTTTTATATCACGAGCCTTATTACCCATTCTATTGCTGCACGTGGCTATAACTTTGTTGGATTGTTCAGATACCTGTTTTTTGTAGGCAGAATTGTTTGCAAATAAGGCTTTAAAAAGTATTAATAAAGTAGTAACTTTCAGACATACGAGAATGAATATAAATCAATATGAAGTCCTTGAAACTGGGTTACAGGGGTGCTGGTCAGTCATTATTTTTCCACTTGCAGCATCTAGGTTTCTAGGAGATGGTGTAACTCCAAGAAATCCAGAAAACAGGGGCTCCCATTTCCTTAGCTGTAAAAACCTGTTCACTTTTACTGGTATAACAGTAGGTCTTAATCCAGACTGTCTTTATCTACCAGTCTGTTGAGCAGAAATAATATGACAGAAAGGATGAGCCTTCATGAAGGCACTCCAGTGTCACTAAGTGTCTTCTGTCAGATAAAAATTTGACCACAGAAAAAGCTGAGAGGGATAAATCCTGGAACAGATGCAAAAATGAGCAATAGCTGAGCTATATGAAATATAATAAAACACAGACTCTCAGGCATTGGAGATGGAAAAGACCTATTAGGTCATCTAGTTCCAGCTTCTGCCAATTCAGAATTGGCCCCTAGAGTGATGTGCTGAACTTTAAGAAAAAAAAAAGGCTGCCAAAATCTTTGTCAAGCCTGTTACACTTGCTCCAGAAGAGAGAAATGAAAAACCCCAAACCTAATGAACAGGCTTCAAGTCATGGAAGACTGACAGTGCCAGGAAAACTTGATTGTATCCCCATCTCCTTACCAAACCCTGGTGAGGAGCAAAGGGGTAGCTTTCCAAAGTCTGGAGCACTTTCATACTGTCTGACTGTCGCAGCTAAACCAGGCTAATCAGAACCAAAAATCAGAGGCAGGCTTTGCCCTCGGGCACGCTATGGGAATTAGGGTTCCTCTGGCAGCTATATAGGGAATTTTTATTGAGACTTAAGCTATTTGGAAATGGCAAGTGAAGGCATGTTTCTTCTAGATCCACGTCTCCCTAGCCATCAGTCAGTCTTTATAGTCCCCGTGACTGGGTATTTGCCTACCAGGGTGTCTTAGCCCTCAGCCTCTCCACACCTACACAGATTTGCATTGGAGCTGCTTCCTCCGGTTTGGACAAGGTTGTCAGCGCTAGAAGGGCACGCTGCATCTCACCACCTTCAGCATGGCTTGGAAACGAACTGGAAAGGGGGACTGAGTGTCAGAGGAGTGTACACCACCTGGGTAGCATCAGGACTGAGAATCCCGCGTGTCCTGCAAAGAAGGCATCTGCCACCAACCACCACCAAGCACCACACAAATAACTGCACATCTTAGGGAAATGCGTAGAAATACAGTAATGTGTGTTTTTGTCATGGGAATGGAACCCTAAAGGAGACCAGGAATGCCTTTGGCAGTGGAGACAAGGGAAAGGAGATGGCAGTTGAGAACGATCTGGGGAGGACAGTGTGAGACAGCTGTCTGAGGGTAATGGGGTGAAGCTGATGGCCAGGAGACAAAAGTGACAGCTAAAAAAACCACACTGGGAGCCACTTCTGTAAGTGAAAGGGACCTTTCACACACTGCACTCTCAATTCATTTATCTACAAGCATGGGCTTCAGGCCCAAGTAGCTGAGACTGCTGGAGAAGTTTCAGAGTGTTCACATCTCCCACCAACAGCAGCAGGAGCAGATGGGACTCCAAAGCGACACTAAAGGCATAGAAGAGCCTGGACACCAGTAGGAGAACCAGGTCAGCTTAGCGGAAAAAGAGAAAACTCATCTGAAAAACAGGAAAGCATTTCTTTTTTTGAAGGATCCAACTCAAATGCTTTTCCAATTTCACGGGAGCAAGGTTGTTTTTGTAATCCCAGCAAGTCACAAGTTGGTTTTTTTAAAGTCTTCTAGTCTAACATACTCAGAAAGTGAGATTTAAAATTTACCCTTGTGCAAGCAATCATTACTGTGTCTTATACAGCATTCATGTCCCTCCTGCAAAGCTTAATCATGGCTGGGGCTTGAGCTGCCATTTAAACACCCACAGAAAACACAGGATGTTTGACCATTGCTGATATACGTATGACATTACAGAAATGTACTGGGAGACTGCACTCCCTCTATGTTGTATAAACCTGGTCTACTATATTTATGATGTATCTGTCAACCTTGCAAACATAGGTGAGAGTTTGCCATGCCATATTTAGTAAAAACCTCATATGACTTTGTATCATGATACCGGATTTAAATGAGCTGACAGAGAGGGGAACGTCACTTTCAAAGCAGTTCCCGTGTTTTCTACCCAAGCTTACTACACTGCAGATCAAATCCCGCTTAACTTTGCTCCCAGCAAAGCAAGAAGAAGAGGTATGCTAATGCATTCCTCAAGGCACCGAAAGCCAAGCATCTTTCATAAGTGACTTGCATTTTTCTATGGCGTTTTTATTATAATAGCTATTTAAATCTTCACCAGGGTGAATGACGTACAGGAAGAGACCGTTTCTGCACTCACCGTGGTTTGAGTGTCTCACACAGTCCCCCAGCACGGTGCTGAACTGCCTCTGAGCTTCCGGCTCCGGGAAGCAGTAGTAGCTGTGTCGGGCGAAGGGCTGCCACAGGTAAACGGGGAACTCCCTCGGCAGCTGAACAAAGGCTTGAGCGACCTCCTTCTCACTTGACCCTACAAAAAAACCACATCTCCATTTGAAATCTGCAGAGTTCTTGGGGAGTTTGGCCCTTTTCTTCTGCTATGAGAGAGAGAACAGACCTTTGCTAGCAGGGAAGCATGAGACATGAAAAAATCACGTCTCCTTCTTGATCCAAGCAATCGGGCCTGGAGGGCAGGGGCACACAGCTGGGACACACAAACTCAGCAGGCACCAAACAGCTCTCTATGCTATACCATAGCAACTTGACGTCCTCTTGTTTTGTATTCAAGGTGGACATAAACTGCACATTTCTGGTAAAATTTCGAAGTCACTATTTCATTCGATTGTAACTGCTAGGGAAAAGGTTTTCATGGCAAAAAGTAAGCTAGTGGGCAACTCTGGTCTCTTCCACAGAGACACCGTATAGGAACATATGGTCTTATATAGAGAAAAAAAACTGCATTAAACCACGTAGAAACAGCAGTGGTTCCCTTGCCTCCAGGGTTTCCAAACACAACTGCAAGATGGCCTTATGAACTGTCACTTCAAGCCCTTGAAGATGAAGCAAAGAAAGTATTAAGTAGCTTCAGTTTCCACCTGCCCCGGGTCACTGTGCACAGGGGATGCTGTACAACACTGTTTATGGATGACCAAACCCAATCTTGTCTCAGTGCCACGTATCAAGAGCCCAGCCACAAGAGGTTCATCTTGAAGGGTGTTCAGCATCTCACAGAAGGGGAGAAGGGCCATAAAAGACTAACTGAGCCACTCTTTGTGAAGGGAGAGCCACGGGAAGCTCACAAGTGGCTTTGGGCTGCTCCCCCCAAATCACTCAACCCCAAATCCTGCAGAGCTGTTGTGACACACGGAGGACACCTCCAGGCACTGCTGCCCCAGGCTACCCTCTGTCCACCCTATGCCTTGGGAAAGGTGTATAAGGGGGACACCTCCCAACAGTCATAACTTTAAGTGGTACGAGACAGAACTTGGAAAAAAAAAATTCCTTGTTTACATGTTGCCCTTAACCCTTTCCTTACGTGGCATCCCATTTTCCAAATCTGACTCTGCAACATGAGATCCACGCCCTTAAAGCCCAAATTTTCTCCATCTTTGTGGAGTGGGGTGGGAGCAGGCAGGACCACAGTGGTTCCCATCCCAGAAACAACAAATTCAGCAGCAGCAACCTTCCTGCCCTCTCTGTGGGACTTATTATCAACTGTGAGTCAACACAGGCAGCTGGCATCTAAAAATGGAAACAAATAAACCAGTAATATTAACAAAGCCTGGGAACAATGGTGGTGTGGTTCCTGCCCTGCTTCTGCACAGCTTCCAGCCGCTTTGTGCCGGGATGTTGGGAAGAAAAAGGGAGCCAGCATTTCTCTGAACATTAGCTTATAGTATCTTCTGTGTATGTCCACTCTGGAGCTGTGCTTTGACTTATAAAAAAGGGCTGTGTGCATCTTCTGTTGCCCCGTTTTAGAGACTAGCCTGAAAGCCTGCCCAGAAGAGGTCTGCTTAGGAAACAGAGCCTGAGGTTTGGCAGTTCAGCTTCGAGCAGGGCTTACCAACAGGATCTGGAAAATGTTTATCAGACAGCAAATTGTAATCTTCTTCTGAAGTCAGTACTTTGCCTCCTGCAGGAAGGACATGATATTTAGGGCTGGCTCCTTTCTGGTAGGCCTGGAAAATCAAGAGAGAGGGAATCAAAAAGCAATTAAGGAGAGGGAAAACATAAAGCACACAACTCATTTACAAAGCTAATGCACGGGGATATTCCCCAAAGGGAATTTCTTTTTGTCAGACTGAATTTTGGATATATTTCCTGGAAACATCAAACCTAAAACATGGTTAAATGTAAAAAACATATTTCAAAATAGTCTCTCAGTGCTCATGAGCCATGATGAAGTCAGGCATAGAAGGGAAGGGAAAACGATGGGATCTTCTTCTAAGCCCTATTTGTTTGATTTGTCAACCAGGACTAGCTTGACTATTGCAGCTGCCAAATGAAAAGCTTTGCTGTAATCAACCTGAAGCAACCCAAAAATTGCTACTTAAAACCCAACAGCAGAAGCATGGGGACGTATTACAATGACATAGAGAGAAGAAGCGTTCTGTGATAAGGAAGGTTCAAAGCGCTGCTAAAATGATTTGCTAATTCTTGCCAACGTGTATGGCCAATGCAAGACACTTGGTTGTACCCTCAGCCATCCCCGTGGAGCTTCCAGCCATCTCTGCAAGCCTGGAGCCACCTCGCCGAGGACAATGTTTCATCTAGCATTGCCAAACGAAAGGCAGCAGCAGTGGCCAATTCACTTGATATCATTTTCTTTGGGAGCATAGAAGAACATAAGAGGAAGAAACATTTACCTCTTTAGTCTCAAAGCAATCTACAGTGTAGTTGTTTTTGATAACGACGTATCTGTCCTTCCACTTCTTCAAATCCTCAGCAAAATGCAGCAGCTCAGCTTCGTATAAGACTGTCCCAACTTCCACCGGGGGCTACAAAGACAATTTTCTAGATTTGAAATAACTCTGGATTACTGACCATTTTGAAGCTTTTATTTCTACATTTCCATAAGACTGCTACGAGGGCTTTTGAGTCTTCAAATGCAATTTGGAGTCATAAACATCTCTGATTTGGGCAGATACAACACATGCAATCAAATTCTTGCAGCCTGAGGTGAGGAGGCAGCAGAGGAGCTCTGCCTTCCAAAAACAATTCCAGTATTCTGTGACAGAGACATTCTTATTTACCTTTCAGTTGGCACACTGAATGCAAGATGACTTGTAATTCATTATCTCCCATTTCCCACTACATGACATCAATAAAAACATTTCATTTCTGCAGCAAAGAGTTTTATTATAAAATAGTAAATTATTTCCCATTTCTTTGTAATGCTTTTGCACCTGTGCTCTTGTAACTGATATGCATCTTTCTGAAAGACAGGGCTCTTCTATTATCCCACCTTTTACATTCCATCTCATTGCTTTACCCTATTCATTTCAAGAGCACTGGAAACCCTTGATTTCCAATACGGCCAGAAAATTTAGATTTGTATCTTCTTAATATAGAAGGCTGGTTTTCTGCATTTTCCCCTAATAAAGAGACTTTTGTCTCTCCTCTAATAAAAAACAGCTCTCCATAGCTCACTTCACAGGGGGAATTATTGCCATCTTCTTTATGGAACCCTGTAGCCATGGCTGAAAGGGTTAATTAAGTTTCCTACATAAATTTCTGCCCTGAATGCAGGATCTCTGACCCAAGATTCTTGCAAAACCTTGCAATCAGCAGGAAGCAACTAGGTTTGTCCAAGCATCCAACTCTACCTTGATGAAATACATGCTTTGTACCAGAAACTTGAGTCACGGTTCTTCTCGTGCTACAATGAGACAACCAAATACGACCAAAACAAAGATGAATTTTCAAAAATAAACTTTAAACCTGCACCCAAATGCAACTTTTCCACCTAAGACCTAACTGAATCAAATCTGACATCTGCATTTGCAAATCTATTGTGTACACTTGGGCTATACACAAGAAAGTACACACATAAAATGTCCTAGATAGATACACATTTATTATGTATTCAACTACTCAATATAAGAAGCCGAAAGAACACTTCTGTACTGTGCTTGTATATATAGAAACATTTAAATAACTTTAAAATATACTTTGGGTTTGATTTTTAGAAGTTTTGAGTATCTGTACCACCTATTAACTTTACTTGAGGGCATTCAACACTGGGAAAAACAAGAAAACCAAGCCCAGTTGGTAGCTGATACATTCCAGCTCATGTTTTTCATACATTATGACTACTAAATGTGTGATTTAAATAGTTAATGCATTAATTATTTCATGCAGGAGAGCAGAGCTGTATGGCAGCTTCAGGATGGGGAAGGGCTTACGTGCCCTCCTACCTTGGTTTTCAGGAACTGGGACTGGGAATCCCGGTGCTGCTCCAGCTCATCCTGCACATGCTTGCAGAAAGCCACCGCGTACTGGCGTCTGTAGTGTGGGCTGAAGTTTTTGATGACAGCCTCTGTTTTTCCTGAAGCAGAAACAGATTTAATTGTGTTTAATGTACATCAGCTCATAAATTGTAATGCGGAACCAAAGTAGTTACCACCAGTGACTCAAAATATTGCCCAAGCGCACCAAAGGCCCCTTGCTGCACAACAGACCAGGAAACCCTCAGAGATACATTCAGCTGTTGTGATAACCAAGCACAGAGGGAATTTGTCCAGGTCTTAATGATATAGAGAAAACGCTGGGTTTTGGACATTGTTTTTCCTTTTAAGAGTGGGCAAAACATATCCCAAATCCATTTCTCTAAGAAAAGATGCTATCTGCCTCCCCCTAGGACATACTGCCACAGAGCCATGCGTGTTTGAGAATTGATAAGGTTTTCAAAGAAACATACACAAGTGATACTGGCTAGTGTTTAGCCTTATTAGCCAATTTTATCACATAATCAGATTTTAAAGCTGAGTCAAAGCTCCTATAAAGTATGTTTTCCAGGCTTGGGCACTGCAGTCTCTTCTTTGTTTTAATGTAAACAGATACTCAGTCACCCTGCAATAAACACTAATCTTGTATTGTCTTGCTATGATCAAGATCTCATCAGTAGCAGTAACAGCAATAAACACACTGATAGTCTCATTTCTGGGAATCTTAAAGCAATTTACAAGTAATTAACTCATTAACCCTATTAAAAAAAAAAAAAAGCTTTACAGACAGGGAAGCAAAGCTAAAAGTTAAAGCCATGTGCACATATGTGACTCAAAGAGTTGGCGGTAATGTGAAAATCAAAACGTAGACTATGATCTAGATAGCATCCAGACTGTCCTGGATACTGGAGACATCCCTTTCTTCCCTGTATTAAGGAGCCTCATGACAAGGTTTTTTTCTGAGAAACATAATTTCACACCTCAAGCAATTTTGATGCTTTCAAAATTTTATTTTGTTACGCTTGGGGAAAAAAAAAAACCAAAACCAACAAATTTTCTGTATAAAACCAAAAGAATGGTAGTTCCCAAACTGTGATTTCTTAAAGCCTTTATATACATGGGCTCCCAAACCAGGACTGGCATTCAGCACTCCTGAAAGGACAAACCAGCAAGAAGCACCATGACCTCCAGGGTCCTGGAAAAGCTGAACCACCCACATCCTACGATGATGTTCCTGGACTGACAAACTCCTCCCAGCCACACACCAGCACTACCACCAAAAAGGATTCACTGGGAGTTTTCATGATGTTTCTGTATTTTATACAACAGGCTGTGAATCTGCAGCAGCTATGATGAAATCAGAGAGAGGTCTCAACATATTTGCTCTTTCAAGCATATAAGCATAGTCCTTCTAAAGTAACCATGCAAAACTTTTTGGATTACTACTGATTTTACTGCCATTTCTCACAAAAAAAAAAAAGTTTAAATGTCTGTGCAGTTCCCAGGATATTCACACCTTTTTTTCATCTTAAATAATTTTAAAGATCAAAATAAATACAGTTAAAGAAAGAGAAAAGCCTTGGATCATTACGAGAGTAAGCGCATGGGATGCTCTGGTGTAGAAGATGCTCTGGTCCAAGATTTACCCTTCTGGCTACCTTATTTCCATTTAAAAAACCCAAATCTGTGTGGCTGACACTGCCATGGAAAAACAGCTAGTTTGCTAAGGAGTTCGCAGAGATGGGCAATGGCAAAAGATTTTGTAAAGTGCTTATTTCAGGTCCAGCTCCAGTTTGCTCCTCATGTGGGACATTACCAAGCTGTTAGAGGTAATTTCATCAATTCAGATAGCCACAGTATTTAATTGCTCCATAACTTCCTGATAATCACATTTACATTGCTGTAGTTATGTTGTAGTAAAATTGATATTAACTAGAAAAATGAAATGTAAAATGTAATTGAAGCGACCAAGGAAACCTGCCACTGCTGAAGTCCTCCATACTGCCCCAACCCTATTTAATTATTTACCTAATATTAAAATAGAGACATAGTAACTAGACATGATTTATCTACAATTCAGTTAAGGAACTAACCACTAGACAATGTAGCTTTGTTGATAAGTAGGATATTCCTGTCAAGAGAGTGATGAACTGTAGGCCTGGTCAGCAAACCGAGAAAACCTCCTGGAACTGCCAAGATTCGAGGAGAAGTAGGTAAAAGGTTATTTCAGCAGGGGGAGATTGTGATCACCGACTCATTGATCACCTACCCAAATGATACCACCTACTCAGAACAATGGAAGAAGAAGATGGAGTCTGTGCACTAATTTACATGGGAAGCGAAGAAATCTTGACAAATCGTTAAAGAGAATAACAATGAATATGTATTAATTGTTTGAACATGTAATAATCAATGCATAAAAATGGAGATTTTTGAAACTAGTGTGTGCTTCCATTTCAGGACAAGCACCCCATTTCTGGACATTAATGGAACAAACTTGGAAACACCACTGTTCTGTGTGTTATTGGCTTGCACACCAGGTAAAGAACACAGATTTGGGACAACAGTTACGTGGATGTGCATGCAAAAGAAAAAGCTATATACATCAGCTCCTGTGCTTCTGCAATGTTATTTTCATTTCAATGCACAGAATTTGATGCATCTCTCAAGTTTAGGGACAATATTGACACAACCTTTCATTCCAGCTACTCCCATCTAACCAGCTCAGAGAGGTGAGCTAGAGCCTTTTCCTTCTTAAGCATTAACGGGATCGCTGCCTTCAATTAAACTGAAAGTCCCTCCTGCCCCACTCCTGCCCCTTTCCAATCACAAACCACTGCTGGGTTACAAACCTGCTGCCCCTTCAAGCCCTGCCTGGGTGCGCAGAGGAGATGGCTCAACCCCCTGCCGCGTGTGCAGAGTCATTACACAAAGCTGGAGGGACATCAGGAGGCCCAGTTAAGTTTTCAGGTATGTATATTTTTCACAGATTTACTTGTGGGACAGCACCAGGTGACAATCTGGACTCCAACCCTCCAGTTTTAAGTGACCAGATTTTTTGAGACCTACTGATTATAGGATGTGCTTGCATATAAATAGCAGGATACCGATGCTGCTGAAGCAAAAAATCCCTGCCCATCTGACGGCCTTTTTAAAACTAGCCTGCTTTGGGCAGAGGCATAAACTTATTGTCCAAATAAGGACAAAGGTTCCCAAAACCTTCTTTACAGCATTTTTTTTTTTCTTTTGGTCCCAGCCAGCAGTAGGATGTTGTTGGCCCCAGCCTCGATGGAGTTTCCTGCTCAGGGTTTGCCCCTATTTTCCACCACAGCTTTTTTTTTTCCAGCTTGCAGTGGCCTCTTAATCTGTTACAGAGGGCTCCAGGACACTGGACCTCACTTGACTGCTGCCTGCATCCTGCAGTAAAAATTTGTAGAGGAAGTGGGACAAAGAACAAAATCGTGGTGTTGGGAAAAAAAAACAACCAACAATCACAGGAAATACCTGTAATTTTGGCAAAATCTTTCAATCATGGCTAAATAGGCTCAGAAGTGTGATTCTTCAGTGTCAACATTTTTTAGATCAGCTTAAAGCATGATGACCAAAAGGAATTACACAATTCGTAATATATGTAAGTGAGAAATATGATATCAATGTGATTTCTATGTGCAGAATATATTTACAATCAATCAAAACATGAATGGAGGAGCAAATGTTTCATGCTGCTTATTCCAGTCTTTGCACTACTCGTAGCAAATGATCTCTGTATTAAAAATACAATTCCCTCTTAAAATTAAAGGGGTTTTTTGAAGAGATTGTCAGTGGCACTACACGATGACCTGGCCTTGCGCTGCTCAGCTCAACAGGAATTGCAACGCTACCTGCCAGTGGGAAGAGAAGCAGACTCTTGATCCATTGTTCACCAATGGATCTATTAAACTCTTTTAATTTACAGAAGATAAAAATACGGTATCTGAAAACAAACATGATGGAAACATTCATGAGTAATAGAAACTCTTCCCATAAAATGATAGCATGGGGCAACTAGAGATAAAATACTCCAGGGCAGTTGAAAAATGAGTTCCCCTAATTCTTTTCCAAATTTAGTGTGGCTTGCGTAGTCAGAGCTGTTTATATGGAGCAAGGCCAACTTTCCCACTTGGCTGGTCTGGCAACGGCGCAGCTCCCGCCTGTATAAATGTGATCTGAAACCCAGCAGCTAGATGGATGTTTATCCTAGGAGAATTCATTATTTGATCATCTCCAGTAGAACCCTGCATGCAACTGAAACTACCAACAGGAAAAGAGGACAGTGATGGAGGTGGAAGGATTCTTGTCAAATTAACGTGGCGAGGGTCCCTTTCCCCTTTCTTGAGGGTTTAGATCCTGCTCCAGAATAAACTTTGCTAATGCTTTTTGATGCATCTCCTGATGCAGAACCATGCTTGCACTTGGTCACAAAAGTTTAGCACAAGTTATGATATGTCTTTTAAGACTAAAAGTCTGATGACTCCAAGTCATCAGAACCACAGCATGTCCTTAAATACTCGACTTTTTATTTTGGGTTTCACTGCTTTTACTGAAATAAACTGACATCCAACTTTATATAATAAGGGCAGTCTTTGGCAAGTTCTCCCAAAAATTTCGGCTGGTGTAGCCACTGGCTTTCAGTCTGTTGGGACAGCCGTGCACAGCCTGGCTAGCTCACCCTGCCACATTCCTCTCAACAACATGTTGCCAAATGGCCAGTACAGATGCAGGTCAGGAAAATTCAGAAAAAAATATCAGAAAACAGTAACTTCTCGGCTGGCATACAAGAGAGGTGTCGCTCACACTTACTGGGCTTCAGCCATTTGGAAGTTAGAAAGAGACAGAGGTAAGCACTTGCCATAAAAGGTGTTACTCCACTTAAATATTGGTGTTTGGTAGCAAGATGACCCTTCCAAGAGTAGCAAGATGACCATGACCCTTCCTCTTCATAGCATAACTGCTTGCACTGAGCAGCTTTTGAATGGGGTTTTCAAAAAATACCACAATCAGTGACACGAATCTCTTTGGAATTCTGGGGAATTTATCTTCTTAAACCATTTAAGCCCTTTGGAAAACATACTTTGCACCCCGAGGGACACATTTATGGGAGAAGATATGAAGAAGCTGGAGGGAGCCATATTCCAGGGCTGGCATGTGTCTGTGAAGTGCACATGCTAAAGGAGTAGATGTACCCAATGGAGACTACTTCTCTGTTTCCAAGTGGGCACAAGTCGTGTGCCACCCCAGCCTGTTGCTTTGCAATTGCGGATTGATGCTCAAATACATTTTCCTGGGCATTTCCATCTTAACAGCAGCTGGTCTCAAATAAAATACCCTGGCAGCATGTAGTGCAGTCAGAGGGAATCACGTGCTTCTTGCGAAGGATGTGCTTGCAATGTAATTGCAATTGAGATATCCTCCAGAAAGTTTCAGGTTACAGCAGACGTGTGCAGGTGTGGAAGATGCACTGTTTGAATAATGATGGTTAAGCATAGAGCAGGGGTGTGATAGTTCTGCCTTTGCGTTTCCTGAGAAGAATTTTCTTCATCCCAGTCTGGGAGGGAAGGGGAAAGGAAACCTGGTCTCTGAGTTTGACCCAAGAGATGGTCTGTATTTATGCAGGATTAGTGCTCTGTATTTTGCTCTGCATTTTTTAATAATGAGGCAGTATTCAGAATCAATTTAAAATAGCAGGATCCATAGTTAAATCACAAGGTACTCTTAAGAAAACAAGCCTTTTTGTAGAGTGTATGAGGTCTGTCTCACTCGGGTCTGTCTACTCCCTCTGAAATACGAGATGCTCATGAAGTTGCTCGAAAAGAACATTGTAGGTATATAAACCTATTGAACCTGTGGGATAATTGTGCAGCTCAGTATAAAATTTAGCCTTGTGTAGTGGAGCACTTGAGGAAGAGCTAAGTACTTGAGTAAAATTGTAGAAAGGGAGATCTGCAAGGCTGGAACAGAGCCTGTTATTTTTGGCTCCTCCTTTGCCATGGATCAAGTTTATATGCACTTAAAAACATGTTTGTTTAGCTTTCCCTGAGAGAGAAGCTTCACTTCTGGTGGAGCACAAATTCCACATCCAGGGTCTCAGCTGACAAACTTGCTAAGAAATCTGGGGTTTTTTTCACAAGGCAGCATCAACTTTCCCACTCTTCCTAGAGAGAAGTTGGGCTAGGCACCCCAGGAGTGCTTACATGCTGAGATTTAGGAAGAGGATGATCTGAGGTGTGATGGGTATTTTTCTCTCCTATGCATTGAGTTTTGGGTGACTGGAATTTTACCAGTGCAATTCAGTGTCCGCATTGCAGATGGATAATTTGGGCGTGTGTGTGCACACCAATGTAGTTACAGCATTATAAGTTTTTAATGAGAGTAGTCACCATTAATACAAAACAAGGCTGAGAGTAAATAATTGGTTTCAATATTTCATCAGGTGCAAACCACACTTTTCAGTGTGACTGCACAGGGAAGAGGGGTGGCTCCACTGGAGAGCTTCTTGGTTTGGCTGAGTGAGTGCAAACAAACCTGCAGAGACGTGATTCAGCCAAATCAGAACATGGGATTTGTGTCTGTCATCCCTTTTTTCATAACAGATATTAAGTCTTGACTCATGAATAATCAAAATACTGTTTCTATAGATAAAGATTAAAATGAGTTACATTTTCAAAAACAAAGAGTATTTTATATTGCCTCACTGTACAGGTAGGATAAAGCCTGGGAGCACTTGGATTTAAACAGTTCCTAGGTGGTACCATAAGTACTGCACAAGAAAGAAGACTGTAGGAAAGAGGGAATCACTGGTAATTTCTGCTGCACTATTACGTATCCCAGAGCCCTGGAAGGTGCTGGAAGGCACTGTTAGAGAGGGTATGCCAAAGAGAATTGCTTTTACAGGTTTTCTGGTTACCAGATGCATTTAATAAGTGACAATGACGTTTGAAATGAACAGGTGAATTAATGAAGATCAGCTTTTAAGCACAGTATCGCAGCAGAAGCTGCTTCTCTCTCTTCACGGCGAGTATCCAACCTGTTTCACAGCTGCCAGTATTGACATCCAGCTTTGCCGATTCACAGGGCTCAAGTAGGTCATCTGCAATTTTCAGGCGTTTATCTTAATCCAGGTTGTGTTTATATTGGACTTGAGATAAAGTCAACCCATAAGCTGAACACTGAAATTATTTTGTGAACTCATTTTGCTGCTACCCTGATGAGCTATGAGAATAAGATTATATATTTGTATAGATGGATGGATGGATGGATGGATGGATGGATAATAGTAATTTTCAAGCTTGATACTGAATTTGCTGAATAACATTAAGGCACGCAGTATAGTTTATCATTTAAAAGCATGTCCCCAGTTGTGGGTTGCACTCCTGGCTGGTGAAGCACCATGTGGGATCAACTGATCTTTTTATATTTACTTCTGACAGCTTTGCTCGTGGGCTTGTGAAAGAAATATGAGGACAAAGTCATTCATTCTGGTTCTGCCTCAATACTTCGCACTTGTTTGAAGTACTGGGTCTGCTGGCATTCAGCATGCACAATGCTTATTGTTTCTTTTAGGTTTTGTTTTGTCTAGGGCTTGCTTTGATACAGCAAATCATCTACATAAACTCCATGACCCACAGGCTGAGACATTAACGGGGAAACAGACATCAAGCATGTCTTGAGCAGCTGAGTACAGATCTCCGCATCACATTACATGTCACAGTAGGTCGTACAAGAATGTTTCTTGGGAACATTTAAACAGCTTTCCAAAAACGTAAGCCAATGCCACATCACCCTTTAAATCAGGATGATGTATTCTCTCCTCCCTCCCTTTCAGGTGACAGGCATTGCAGCCAGTTACTTCACTGCTCGACCATCCACATGATAAAATAACGAAAAGCATTCTCACATTGGAGATACAGATAACAAAAATAATCATCTTCACAAAATAGTAAGGGAAGTTTTTTCCAAATATATGGATATTTAAACAGACACACACCCCTGCACAAGATTAATTCTGTGCAGTGCCTGGAGCGTGCTCATATAGATCCAGGAGATACTTTTACTCATTTCTTTTTTCTTAATTATTTTGCCAAAATTGCGCCATACTAGACAGGTCTATTACAAAATTACTCAAAGGCGCATATGACATTGGACATCAGTATGAGTACACGCACACGTCCTCCCATGCGGGGCCTTACTTATGCTGAGATTACCTTACATTAGTCTTAAAGTTCCCTTTATTCCTTTTACATCATCATTCATTTCACGACCAGTCTAGTGTAAGTCAACCCAGATGGACTTCTCAGAGTAGCAGGTTTCCCATGAAGGCATCACTTTTAAGCACTGTAGCCAAAGGCTGTTATCCCATGGTAATATTTTATTCCATTTCTCTTCAACGAACACACAAACCTCACAAAATGGAAAAGGGCTAAATGTGGGTAACAAAATAAGAATAAGCGTACCGGTGGGTCCCCTTTCCTTGCAATTTTTCTCACCAAATCGTAAGGCATTTGATTCTCTTTTGGCTCCCGTATATACTGAAAATGAGTAAATATAATGAATTGCAAAGGACAATTTTTCAGCTAGCCTATCTGAAAAAAAAGGTTAATAACAAGATTAATGTCTGAAATAAATTAGAGGCCTCAAAGTACAGGCATTTATTTTAATGGCTTTCCAACACCACCACATCTCTTAATTTTATTGCAGGAAATCATTTTGGCCTCAGAGCTCCTCCTTGCCATTTTGAACACCAAAAGAACAACTGGGTAAATACACAGATGTTAACCCAAACAACTAGCACCACTCAGATTTCTGGAGTGCTGATCTATAGCCCAAGGCATGTCACCAGTATGCCAGTTGGGACCATTTTCCAATTTCATCTATTTGTCTTAGCTTGTACCAACACTGCCTTGCCTTGGTCCTCTACGTGGCGGCAGCCGTGGAAGGACATTTGGAGGGGGACTGCAAGGAATGCATGCATCTTCTCCCTAGGAAGGTGCCTGACATTTGGCAGATCACTATTTCATCTCCTCATACCTGTATCAGGGACATCCGCAACTCTCCAATAAAACTTTTACCCTCTGAAGCCCAGAGAGGATGGAAACCTGAAAAGTCAATGGTTTGAATAGCAGGCTTGAATCAAAAGGATGCAAAAGTAGTAAAATCTGCTCAGAGGATCCCCCAGAATGAGTAACCCCCAAAAAGGCAAAGGACAGACAATGAAATGATGGGACAAATTAAATCCTGTCACCCACCTCAAAAGTGCAGAATGGGTTACATTAGAAGAGCAGTATCGGAGATGGTCTCCTTCCCATTTCCAGCTTATGAGCTTGCAAAAGCGTTTTGCTGTTGCAATCTCTCAGGCATTCTCCTTTTAGGGTCTTTTGACACGTTGCTTTCTTGGTAAATGTGTATTTTTAAGATTGGATCTCTGCTACAGCATCCCTGGAAGTTCTTTTAAGTCAAAACCACAGTGAAACTTGTGCTGCAAACTTCATTAAGCAGAAAGGGGAAAATAACAGATGTGTATGTCACACAGCAAAGGAGACAGAATTATTTATCCCTATTAGATGTAGCCAGCAACACAGGTATTCATATGGCCAAAGAGAAAACTCTTTGTGAAAACCAAGAAACAATTTTATTGTCCTTTTATAAAAAGGACAAGCAGATTAAAAAATATATCTAATTAAGCTTCTACAAATTCATATTAGAGGAAGAGGAATATGTAAAATGCAGTTCACATCCCAAGGAATTTTTTTACCCCATCTCCACTTTACATTAAGCTTGGACAACAAAAATAGGAAAATATTTCATTTGTAGTGCATTTTTAGTCATTTGCTTCAGGTTCTTATTAATTTCATGCTACAATACTGCACAATGAATGCAAGGAAATTTAACTGTTGTCACAGCAAAACATTATTAGGGAGAGGATGGGAGGACTCACTTTATAAAACCTAGAAGTTTGAGTGAAGCATCATTTCAAAATTTCTTTAATATATTGTATATTTCATTGTTACAAAGCACGGTGATACAATGGGATCACTTTCTGATGCCATACGGACTGTGTTTGCCATAAGGAGGCTACAATAGGAATTGTTCTGGGCTGACACAACCTACAAGACAAAAATGTTGTTAAAAGCACTGCGCCGTAGGGTGCAATGTCATGATCCCAATAGACAGTCTGTGTGCTTGCCCTGTTAACACCAGAATTATTCACTATGACTCTGAGTAACCTTTTTGGCATATGTATTACACATACTGAAAAAAGTATTTCCATCATAACATCCATCCATATGTAGACCCAGCAGCTGCAGAAGAGCAACCAGTGTGGACTAGTGGTTTTTAAGCTGGGAAAATGAATCAGCAGACGAATGTTTCTTAGTTCTGGCATTTCTAAACGATTTTTCCACATATACATTTAATCTTTCTATGCTTTAGCTAAGCCAAACTAGACAAATTCTCCTTGCTGATAGTCTGTTCTCACATTCAGAAAAATAAGATAATATCCTTAAACACATTTGCTAAATCTTTAGAAATAAATGGATTAAAAAAATATTGCATTCACACTTTGCAAGAGAGACTTCCAAGCACTAAAGGGTCTCTATTCATGCAACTAAAAAGTCTCTCCTTTTACAAACAAACCCTTCTCTACTTCTCCATGGATGATAATATCTACCAGCCAGCAAAACCACACTATTCACTGAATTTTTAATTCTGCAGAACAGACAGGAGGAAGCATTGGCGCATCATCCTGTAGGGAAGAAGGTTCCTTCACATGGCTGCAAAAAAGGATGAATTGAGGTCAAGAGTCTAGAAAAAAAGCATATAATTACTACATGAATCTGTTCACCAAACCCCATGTAGAACAGTCTCTTTTTCTGTGAATATTACAGATGGGGAAGGGAAACTACAGCTCTGTGATGCAGCAGATAAGCTTCATAATTCAAGTTAGTGCAGTAACACCAAGAAGTGGTACTGGAGCATTAGCCACCTGGATCCGGGGTTCTTCAAAGCTATGGAAATGTCTGGTTTGACAGGAAGGGAGGAAGATGCACTCATGCTCAGCTGTAAATGGAGACCTCGACAATCTTGGTCTGAGTGAGTATGTCTGGTTTTCTCACTCACACTTTACTCAGACTCTACTATAGCGGCTGCTACTGCCCAAAACTCCCAGTTTGGGTTAGGATGCAGCCTTTTGCTCCCTTCCAGCTGTGAAATAGGTGGAAAGGAAACAGAATTGGCTGCAACAGAGCAAAGGAGGTTTTCCCTTCCCTCGCAAAACCAATGCGACTGCTCCAAAAGCCCCTGCTAAATTTAGTCCAGGGACAATCCACGGGCAGAAGCAGAGAAAATGAGGCAAAGAAAATAGAGGGGAACAAGCAAACAGAAGACAGGAGGTGGCCCTCTGGCTGCCTGGGGCTTCTCAACATGGGAGACCTGCCAGTGGCCTCTTTTTCCCCTCTTTTCTCCCATCCAAAGTTGAGCAAGGCCATAATTAAGATCCTAGTATTTCCAAAGCACTGTAAAAGAAGGAAACAAAGTGATCCAAACATTCTGGGTATATTTTTTTTTTGAAAAGCTAAAAGGACCTATTAAACTTAATTAATCATTCCTTACTTGGCAGAGTTTATGCCTTTGATTCTTCAGAATTAAAGTTGGGACCTGACTAATAAAAGTATACCTTCTGCTAGCAAATTCAGGATTAATTCCAGAGATTTTATCCTGAAAAGAGTTCAAGTAAAAGTAAAACAATCCCTAACTTTCTGCAATTGCAGCAGTATCAAAGATGAAGGACTACTTTCGCATTCACCGGGTCTGCTCTTGCTACAACCAGCCAGTGCCAGCAGTCCACCTCATCAGAGGTAGAAGAAATGCTCCCAGGTCACAAGGCCTCAGGTTAGGGGAATTTAAGGAAAAAAAGGAAAAACAAAAACTGTGTTCAGAAAGAATTTGATGTAAATATAACAGAGGACACATACAAAGCAAGACCTTTATCTTACAGTCACTCCTGCGCAAACACTGGAGTTTAAAGTCTAATTACTCTTTGTCCCAGGAAACTGTTGGAAAGAATTTATTTTCTTTTTCAGACTTCTATTTTCAGTCATAATTCAGAGAAATGCCAGAGCCCCGCTGAGTGTTTGACTGTGACTTCCAGACAGGCGCAGCTATGGTGTTGCTTGCTGTGATGGGAAGGTGGTGGCACACAACTCCGCAGGTGGAGTCTCAAAGTCATCTTGTTTCCTCCGTGGAGCTGGTTTCACTAAATCCCCCGTGGAAGCAAGCTCAGAGGGGTTACAGTCCAGCCACTTGACAGTCCGCCAAGTGTTGTACATTAT
Source organism: Burhinus oedicnemus (assembly GCA_008921705.1). Classification (NCBI taxonomy): domain Eukaryota; kingdom Metazoa; phylum Chordata; class Aves; order Charadriiformes; family Burhinidae; genus Burhinus; species Burhinus oedicnemus. The sequence continues at coordinate 1,854,094 of VFFE01008906.1, read as the reverse complement.
TCTTCTTCTGCCTGGACGAGTTTCAGTTCCTCAAGTGCTCATGAAAGCATCACTGTGAAGACAATAGGGTTAGCACTGGTGTTTGTTTTTTCCATTTCTAAGAAGACTTCCCGGGAAGAAGCACCAGTCAGCTATTGTCTCTCTCACTAAATGTGTGTTTGAGTCTCCTCAGCCACTCAGCTCTTCCGCCTCAATGTTTCAATGCTCCTTCCTTTTTGAAAAAAAAAGATAAGTTGCCTCATTTCCTCTCCATTTATCTTTCACATTCAGAAGGGCTTGTGACAACACAACACAACTTGAAAGGAAAAAACCAAATCAAAACCACCTTCTTCCAGCACTGTGTTTGTACAGTACAGCAACGTGAGCTTCTGGGCTTGGAAAAACAGCCAGGCAGGTTATTATTAACAAGAGGAAATTTGTTCCCAAGAATTTAGTTGGAAACCGTTCGGTGAGAGCTCTCCTGCCAGTTTGCAGTAACCTTTGAGGGGCTGGACCTCCGCGTACAGACGCGCCACAAGTACTTGCCCATATGCCACAACTTGTGACAACACATAATGGGAACATATTCAAGGCCTGGTTTTATATCTGTGGTGGCAATACATCAATTAGTGCATTTAACAGTTTGCTTTCATCACTCTTGCCTTTGTAGGATCAGTTACAGAGCTCCAGTTTTGTAAGTCTCTGTTCTTCCATCATGGGTCTCTATAAAGCTCTCCCCATCAATCCAATCTGAGCTCCTATCAACGTGGATGCTGATACTTCCTCTCTTTTTGGAGAATAGAGAGAATCTGTTTTGTTTGTCCATATCAAAATTCAAATTCTTCATCTCTCGGTGTTTTGTAAAACGCTTTATTTAGGGGACTAAGAAAAAAACCCAGCCCTAAGAATGCAACGTGCAAAAGCTGATAAGAACAAAAGAAAATAGCTTTGCGTGATAAGAGTTTTATCTGGGAAATTTATGTCTATCAGATTACATTTTAATTTTCTGAATGCAGAAGTAAGCATTAGTAATGCTACTTTAAACATATTTAGCTCCTATCTACTCAACTGCAATTTAAGCACACTGTCACAGTTCATTTCACCAGGGAGGCAGCCAGGCAGCAGTCTCATTTACAGACTCACAACTGGGGAGTAGGATGCTAAAGGCACCCCCCCGTGGCAAAAGGGGTCACAAAATGTTTAAGTTAGTGCAGTCTTCATAAGACCGAGCCGATTTTGGATAATAATAAACAACTATGATTATGTGGTATTGCTTTGAAATTTCAAAATTATACAATGTATTTTTCTTTGTGTCTTTCCCCAAACTCCTCAGTTAAGTGATTGCAGAAGATAAAGGATAGCCTATGAGACGGTCTGGTTTTTGCCTCCGCCTCTGCAAAGCTGCTCTGCAAAAATCTGCCGTGAGCCCATGTAAGCATCCAATATCCACAAACCGCCTCCAACAGAGTAATGCTCATTTTGAATCTCATCCAAATCTGAATTGCTCCAAAGGCTGCCTGCATTTACTGACTACAACTAAATTTCAAGCCATGTTTGGATTCTTCAATGGTGGCTTAAAGTCTGCCTGTCTCTTTCTGAGAAACAAATGGAGGGAAAGCTGCATAAATCCATTTTCTTTCTTCATTTGGGCTGATGGGATTCACCAGACTGATGAGCACTGAATTTCTATGAAATATTTTCCCAGCTAACAGCACTCAGTGTGGCTTCAAAACGCCCTCAAGAGCTCTTGAATCCAAAACACCCTTTTGGAGACATTTCTATCCCTTACCATTACTCCTAAAGCCTTCTACTGTACAGTGCAGAACAGTGAAATGCTATTCAGGCTGCAGGCTACTCATGCAGTAGCAAAACTTCTTTGTACCCTGGGACATTACTTCTTTACTGTTTACCTGTCCAAGCATTGCTGAGCAATTATTTCACCAACAGTTTCACCATAGATTTTGCATAAAACTAGCAGCTTCATACAAACAGGCAGGCTGTTGGTTAACTAAAAAGCAGATCAGTGAAAAGGATGATAGAGTAAGAACAGGCCAGGAATTTTGGAAAAATGTATTCACAAAAACCACCAATATGATTCATGGATTCTTTATAATTTCCAACGCAAAACCACGGCCACTAGGAGAGACAGTGTTGAAAAAGTGTATCTTACAGTCTCCACTTTACACTGAGCTTGACTAGCAAAGATGCACCAAACCTTCGAAAATGAGCCAGTCAGGTTGAACATTCTGGCTCCAAAATTTTGGGTTTAAATCGAGTCATGACTTTTTCTTTGCATGTCTTAGAAATTCAAAGGTCAGGACAACAAAACACAAGCCTTAGATTTAACATACTGGTTTCCACTTTTGCTTGCAGTCATGTCCCTCTGAGAACATGTGCCTTAGCTAACAGCCACAAAAAACTATAGTCTAGGAGATGACAGTCTTCTTACAACCTCTTTTGAATCAATAATGAGGTCAGGTCCTTGTATTGTAATTATTTCACTTTTAGAAGTACCTCTGTCACTAAGAGGATAGTATACATGTTCTGGCGGGGATAGGGTTAATTTTCTGGCACAGGACACAGGTATTCTATACCATGTGATGCCATGCAAGACAACATGGTTGAAGATTCAAAGGCATTTTTGGAAAATGGCTTTTGCTGCCACTGTGTGCAACTTCACATGTTTCCAGAACTGCTGGATAGCAACCACTGGCACCAGGTGGGTGGCTCAGCACCTCTGAAGCCAAGCTGAAAGTCTAAATGACAACTGAAGTTCTAAAAATTACAATTTTTGCTTGGATGTATTAAAAATATCTGCTTAGCATGCTTCAGAAGAACTCTCTGCGAGAAAAAAATGAAAGCATCAGATCTTATCTCATTCAAGAACAACTAGTACAGAGCAATGTGAAGAAAGTTAGAGGAGATAATACAGCCCTGGCTTCAAGATTGAGCAGACACCCTAACATGCTTTTTAAACTCTTAATTTTCTAGGGTTCCTCTAATTTGTGTAATACTGTATCTTGAAATTGAAAGAAAACATAGAATTATAGTAAAGAAACACGTAAGATACAAAAGTAAAACTGCTTCACTAGGCAGCAAACTTTTTCAAAGTTATTTAAATAAAAATAAAAGGATTTTAAATGCATTAGAACTACCTTTTTTGCAAAACTGCTCTGGAAAACTCATTTTTTAAACATACAGTCTTCTTTGCTTGTCTACTGTATATAAATTGCGTATCTTCTGGTTAACATATTATTCAGTCCGGAATAATTACACATCAGAGAGATGCCTAATAAGCTAATCTTTAAACTCTACAGATCTAAAAAAAGATCCCAAGGCATGTTTTATGAATATAGAATGGCATCAGCTGACAAATACATGGTACAGTCCATATTATAGTGGTTGCAACTAAGAACCACATGAATCAATATTATGGGCTTGTTTTTGCATTATTCAAGATGACAGGACTTCTGAAGGAAAGCAAGAGCATGTTCTGTAATCATGAGAATCCACTATGAAGATAAAAGAAAATTAGCCACACAATATGCAGAATATAAGAAAATGCAGAATATAAGCAATACTTCATTTTTTCAGCAGCGTGCACTTTACTGGAAGAATCCATAAGGTTTGAAAAATCAAACAGCTGCTATGAGAAGCAATAATGAATAGAAACACTTGGATTTACAACTAAAACTAACAGGGGACAGAATTGACAAAGAAATATTTTCAGTTACCATAACCATATTGTTTTAGACTTACATCAGACAAAAGCTATTTCAACAGGAAAACCTGTCTTAGCCAACAGCTGGAAAACTCATAGCCTTATTCTGGAAGGAAAAGGGACTTATTATTTTTTACAGATGTCTCCATTCCCATCATCCAAAAGAAGTTAAATCTATGAATAGAGAGATGGGGCCCATCTGAAATATGGCTTTCACATCCTCGCAAGCTGTGCATACTCACATCTCTAGCATCGATTCAGCCTGCACTAGTCTACGTAATGATCACAGAAACTCAACCTGACGTTTTGTATAGCATCTTCATATTCAGCTTTAAATTTCTTTTTGGTTCAGTCTCTCAGAAAATCATGTGTCCCTTCCAACAGCAGAAATCCAGACACCTCAGCTGTCAGAAGGGCTGGATTTCATTTTACAAATTGCTCTTTTGCAGACAATAACAATAAAACCCCCGCCAGTGTTCACCTATGCCGTTCAGCCCCAACATCCTGTGAGACCTGGCTGTCAGAGCACCCTCCAAGGCAAGTCTGATTTCGGTTTATATGCACAAACCTAACACCTGCCAGTGCCAAGCGTTACGGAAAGAGCACAGCAACTTCTCAGTTGACCACACTTCCTGCTGCCCAGTTATTTAAGGCATGCTAAGGAAAAACCATGTAGCAAGATTAATAACTAACAAACCACAAGCTCTTGCTCAAAATTACCACATAGTATGTGACACTCTTACCAACAAATTGTTTTTGTATGTGTGTTTACATTGGTAATTCCCTTGTATCTCAGTGTGGTATCAGCTTTAGGCATCCCCATTATGGTATGAGATGTGCTGAGCAGCTTCATTTTTTTCCATGCATAAGGGAAGTTGGTGATAAATTCAGATGGGGGCCTTTCTTCTTCATTCCCTTTGAACACAACTTCTTCCTCCAACAAATCCCAGTGTTGCTTCTCACTGGGCTGCTTCAGTTTACCACTACTTGGCCACAGCTCCCAAGAGATTATTACCAACACATCAAGCCCCAAATGCCCAATCTCCAAAGTCTTCTACAGAAGCTTCTTTTGTTGCAGATCTTAGGCATGTTTCCCAGCAAATACTGCTTCAATTTTGTTCTGGGCACGCTTCCCCCCCACCGCTTCCCTTGGGTTTGGTGGGACGTTGTTTCAAAGCAGCTTGTTGCTGGGCCCTCCTGCTCTCAGCTAAAAAGCTGTTGAAACTCAAGAGCAGGAGGAAGGGATTGAAGCTCTCGTAGAGAACGGTGAACTACATACAACAACACGGAGGCCTTCTGCAGCTTCTGAGGAAACCCCACAATGAGGACAACTGAACCGGCAAAGGAACTGCTGTGCTAATGAAATACCTACAGTCCCTCCAGTGACACAGCAATTACGTACCATGAAATCAAGCAAGCACACTGCAGCCATTCCCTAAGGAAAGCACACACCATATAATTAAAATACTTATCTCAAAAGGAATGAGAGAAACAGGACACAAACCCTAATACTAGCCCCAAAAATGCAGTGTGGCCAATGTAGCAGACTGGTGAAGTATCATGCATCTAGAAGGAAGGTTAAATTAGGATTCAAGTTGCCTTGATTTTGACATCCAAAGAGAGAGGTGCTCAAATCCTTCATCAGTCCACATGGACACCAACATCCTTCCCCATTTCCTGAGTCTGTTTTTGATCAACAGGCTGATGGAAGCAACTATTAACATCATTTTCTACTTAGCACATGATTTGCTTCTATAGTTCAAAAAGTTTTTGAACTTCCTAGAGATCAATTTCTTCTATTAAATGCATTATGATGGCTGAATCAAGACTCTGGCATGGGCTTCAAATGCCTTTCATATATAGGTCGGACTTAAATAAGGCTCATGGAAACTGGGAGCGATGCCTGTCCTGTGGCCTTTCACCAGCCTGCTCAAGGCCTCTCTCCAAATCGTAACGTTTGATTTATACCACAAGCTGAATATATGGCCAAGGAGGCTAACATAGCTTGCCATCCTGCTTTGGATAGAAAATTTCAGATTTTTGAGGTAAACAGATGATTTATTATGCTTCATATTCAAATGGATATATGTCCCCCTTCCCCAAGTGCACACTTGCATTAATCGGGTTGATTTCCCTGGATTGAATCCTCCTGTGCAGCACATACAGGTTTGCATCATGGGATTTCTGACTGTTTATCTTTTTTTTAAACTAAAAGATGTTTGAACAACCTTTGGTTCTCATCTAGCAAGCCTCCCATACAAGGTATAGGAAGCTACACCAGGTAGGTGTGCACCCACCTACCATTCACTTTGATACATTATAACACCGAGCAACGCATCAAAGGTCTGATCCATGAAATGCCACAGACCAGTTTGGTTTGTATAAAACTCCCCATGAACAATCCAGCAGCTGTGTTACTTTTGTATATAGGTTTTTCCAAGGGTTTATAGCTTCGTTTCAGTGTGTCGTGCGTTCCTCCACACACAACCGATCTGCTAATTCCAGCCTTCATGGGTGGTGGACATGCCTTCACCATGCTTGCTGACGTTTGCTACTTTCCTGTTGCTTTTTAGGTAATGTTTAGTTTTGGAGTAATTTTTCCAACGTCATTTTGTAGGAAACAGCATAGTCTCAGTCTTATCTCCTCCTTCTCCATTAAAAATACGGCGGCGAAACAGACGGGTGCTCTTGGCACAGTTCCATTACATGATCATTTTGCCTTCTGCAAACAAGGGTCTTCACTGTGGGGCACAAGGGGGGTAAAGGAAACTCCATTTGATCCCTTGTTTCCCAGCCACAGCTGAAAAGCCCATTACAAGTTATCAAACTTGGTAAAAATACCAGGCAAATAACTAAACCACCACAATTACATTTTAAAAGCACATGAAAATCAAGAACTCACATCTCCTCTGTGTCCTTAATTCAGACAGTCTCCTTTTCTATGTGCATTTGAAACACCTTTAAAGAGTGGTAGGATACTGGAACAGGTTGCCCAGAGAAGTTGTGAATGCCCCATCCCTGGAAGTGTTCAAGCTCAGGTTGGATGGGGCTTTGAGCAACCTCATCGAGTGAAAGATGTCCCTGCCCATGGCAAGGGGTTTGGAACTAGATGATCTTTAAAGGTCCCTTCCAACCCAAACCATCCTATGAGTCTATGATCTTTTCTCCTCCAAAAGTACCATAAAAACCACAATCAACTTAGATCAGCTGACAATTGGGACAACTTTTGGGCTGCTCCTTGCAGACACATCAAACACAACCCCGTTATCTGGATACCTCCCTCCAGCCACGCTCACAAACCACCACTAACCTCAAATACTCAGGTCAGTAGTTTTACTGCTGCTTCCTGGGCTGAGAGCAAACACCAACAGAGCACAAGCAGCAGTGGTTAAAGTCACTTTTCTTTACAATCACATCTAAAAATACTGTCTTCTAATCAAGCCAGTATGGTACTTGCCCCATTTATGGTAGAGCTCTGAAAGTTTGCAGTGTGGTGAGCAGGTAAATGCCACCCCAAAGAACCAGATCCTGTCTCTGTATCTGCTAAAAGATGTAAAGTTGGACAAAATGGACTTATGGCAGAAGCACCTAGGTGGCTTCTGCCTCCTCCTTTTTTTGATTTGCAGAAGTGCTGAGTGCCCGCAGCCACAACTGAACACAGTGAGAACCCAGCTAGAAATCTGGGGAGTGCGTTAAAATGGCTAATTCCCTGAAAAATTAAGCATTAGGTTTGTGAAGCCCAAAATTAATAGCTGTAACTCCTCATATATGGAATAAATACCACCTACATCACAGTATCTCAGCCGGAAGATCAGCTGATTGATGTCTGCACTGCACTTTGTAGCTTGGCAGGTGTACAGGAAATCTCAGAGGGAAAAAAAACCCAAACAACAAATCTGGGGCTTCCTACTGAATGAAGCCAAAAGAAAAAAATATACAAAAAGCTGCTTTTGCATCTTGGTCTCCCTTGAGCATCAGCAGTGAGTTCAGGGCTTCAGATCCATAGACCTTTTCAGCTAACACAGTAAGCTTGTACAGGAGAAAGTCATGCTTGCTTTGTGGCATCACCTTTGTCTACAGGGGTTAACAGCTGCGGGTTTCACAGCTATTTGCCAGACTGCACAGAAGACAAACATGGAAACAGTGGGGTGTATTTCAACAGGTAAACATTGGCAGTAGTTAGAAACCCTTCCCACTCACCTCTGGTTTCCCTTATTCAAGCTCTACGGCTCCCAACTCCTTCCCTCCTCTTGCTAGGTATGCCTGAGCTGCTCAACAGAACATCCAAAGAGAGGAAAAACATGTTTTCTTTAGCTTAATTGTCAAAAAAAAACCCAAAAAACCACCCACCTCATCCATTTTAGCTGCAGTTTTCTCAAAAATGCAATTTGAGGCAGATGCTCAGCATGGAAACTTCAGTCTGAACAGCTGAAGACTGGCAAAGCCTCATTTGCAACTGAAAACAGTGGAAAGTGTCTGGAAGACTAAATTACAGACAATGATATTACTTTACAGAATACCCCTAAGAACAAAAAAGCTTCCCCCCCCCTCCTTTGCACAGACCTTGCCATGAAATATTTGCATGGGGATTATGAAAGCTTGCCTTTCCTCCAGTGTGACCGCTACAATATGTGGACTATCAAGTGAAAATATGCAAGGGTACTCTCTATTACATTCAATAAAAGTAGGCTCGTCTTTGGACAACATTCATCTAAGATATTTAACAACCCCAATGCTGCTTTCAAGAATCAGATCTTCAGTTATCAACATTGCAAAAAAGCTCTGCAGAGAATCGCAGCACAAATAGCAACTATGGTTTCATGTAGAGGAAGGAAAATATCACGTAAAGCTTTAAAAATTCCTTCCTAAGGTAACAGATGAGAAGGGCTGTGGAAGAATGCTAGCTAAAAGGACAGGGATGAGCTGGATGCTCAGTAGCAGGATGGTGGAGGCATCTTTTGTAAATCTGAAGCAACGATGCCCATACATCTCTGAAAAGAGTAAGGAAAAGCTCCTTGGCAGGCAGCAAGTTTCCAGATACAGCACGAGGCCAAATTTTTTAGCTAGGATCCCAAGCACACAGAACTAAAAATCAGTAGTAAATCCAGGAAGGCATTACTCCAGCAAATGAGCCATCCCAGGCAGCGAGCAGCAGATCTTTAGAAACGGTATGCATGGACAGAGGTGGCTTTTGAGCTCCGCAAAACCTGCAACTACCTTGACCCAGGGAACATAAACCTACATGGGAAATCCCAGATGTTTTTATAATATAAAGAAGTTGCAGACATTTTTTCCTAAGGTTGGCTGTGGAAGTACTTAGTGATCACGAGCGCTTAAAGGTCCAGCTGGTCTCTAGCACGTATCATAGCCATTAACTCTGCCCAGCTGGGACACAACAGCACAGTGCAGCTGGAACTGCTGCAGAGGCCTGACCCTGCTGTGGGGATGGGCACAGGCCGCTTCTCCTAGTCCTGGCACTCCCTGGTCCCATGCCTTCTCTTCTCTGAACCTTTAGCAAAGGTTGTGTGTTTGCCTGCTTAAACACTAAACGGCCGGGAACAAGGATTGCCTTTGGCTGTTTGTACCATGAACACTCTTTGTGTCAACCAACACGTCCCCCACACAACAACTAATGTGCAATTCAGGCGTAGATGACCTTTTCTGCAAGTTGCCTGTTGCAATGCGTGAGAGCCATGGTCAAAACAGGCATTGACCTTAGAAGCACAATACGGAACGAACCTGGAAAAAACAGCAGCATTTTTGGGGAGCTATGAACTCATCGTCTTACACCATTACCAATGATCACCTTACAAATCCACTATCATTTGTAAAGGCATCACTACTGCTGGTGTTGTCAGTGGAGAGTTCAAGAATGGGCCAAGCGCTGGTGTGGATGGCTTTTCTTGGCATGTCGCCTGGCCAGAAACCATAATGGGGAAGATGCACCATGTTCACTGTTTAAGCAATGACATGGAGAAAAAACAACATGAAGATCAGTTCACATGCTCACTTTGCATAAATCTCAAAAGCAGAATTTATTCTGAAGGACAGATCATGGCTCACTCCTGGGAAGATAAATAAATAACTGGGGAACCTAATTCACCAAAATCTTAGGTTATGCCTATCAAGTTAAGCATTAACACAGAATCAGCACCAAACTTTTTTTTATATGTAAGACTAATAAAATAAATACAGTATAAATTTTTTAGAAAACCCAAACAGGCGAACCCTTTCTTCACACAAGTTTCAGCCATTTCCACAAGCTTTAATCTTGCTTTTATGTAAGAGTTGGCCTCATTTCATCACTGCCCTTTAACTGCAAAAGCAACTAAAATGCTTGCATGCATGTTCAAAAACTTGAAGGACTTTTAATTGTTCTTCAAGTGCAAAGAGAACAGCATGTTTATTATACGCAAAGGAAAAAGCTGTAGAAAGAAATGCTGCTGTACTTTAAAAGCAGCCATCACCACAATGCTTATGAGTATCATCCTTCCCAATCTAGATGCTGGCTTTTCAGCTGCTACTGCCCAAAGGCATCAACAACAAAGCTGTTTTAATCATCTCAGAGCTTGCTTTTTCTCCCTTTAATATCAATAAAATTTCTATCAGACGCAAAGACTGGCTTATAATTTCTGGCCAAGCTGCACTAATTAAAGAATTCAAGATTTCAGAAAATATCAAGTACAAAAGAGCATCAGACTCCACACTTACAGCGTGCCTCTCAATTACAGGCTTTTTGAGCAAATGCGAGCATATTTCTCACTTTTTCTAGTGAGAAGAAGCATTGATCCCCATGCTTAATTCAGCATTGTACATAGTTTCTTCTATACAGACAGCAGAAAAGCATAAAAAATGCCATATACCTTCCCCTACCACCCAGCGGTTGGTTTCCCTTCACTCATACTACCAGAAAAAGACCTTCTTTCCCAGAAAGAAACCACCTTTCAGTTTTCAAACCTAGGTTCTGTAGCAAGCGTTATGTAGCACATCATCTTGAAGGCTAGTTCTCATGCAAGAAATACGGTTTGCTTTGGCGTAAGGGAGCTTGAGATGATCCTGCTGAATGGGCAAGGAGCCTAATCCAGCTTTCCATCCGCTTTGGCAGAAAAAGGAGCCGTGCCACAAAATAGGCAACTGAGATTTCTGGGTTTATGAAAACCGCAAGCCATTTACAGAAGGTAAATGGGATGTGACCACAAACAATCCTTTTATTGACAAACTGAAAAACAAAATCTTACCTCCCGCTCTGATTAGGTAAATTCTTGACCGTGCCCATTGCAAGACAACATGACTGTAAACTTCCAAAATTGATCACAGTACTTTTGAAAGAAGTTAATAAAGGAGACTATATGAGCAATGGAAACTGAATAGAGAAGGTATCTCCTGCCTTAATCTGAAATCTGGAAGTTACAAAGTACAGTAAACTCTCTTCAAGTTGGGTGGCAAATACCCTTCCCATCAATCACATCCCTGGACGCCTTTTGCTTGCATTTAGTCTAAAGCTAAGATAAAGCGCCCAGCTCCCTAAATTAAAGAGTGTAAGAACCACAGAGAAGTTGCATCTCCTTTCCAACACAGGCAGGCACTATTTATTAAAACTATGGGATGAAAATCTGCCACTGGCTCCAACAGCAACAACCTCTTTGAGGACTAAAACTTCCCAGAAAGCAAGTAAAGCCAAAAGGATTTTTCTTCAAAATCTCATTTCTTAAGGTCTTCAAGAACTTGGACACTTAGCAAGATGAATATAATGAAGACTAGAAACTCATATCCATATTGAAATTTCAATTTCCTACCCTTTTCACTTCATTTTTTCATTCCATGGGTATTTATGCCTATTTGGATTGGACTAGATAGTACTTGCTAAGTGCTAACCCATAATCATGAATTCTGGATTCAATACGTGTTTGTAAAAGAAAATATTACTCTGCCTCTTCATGAGATTATGGGAATCACAGAAAAATCATATCAGCTTTTACCATAAACCTCAGAATGTGAAAATGAAAAGCACCCTCTAAGTGCTACAAAGTAGATGCTGGTAAGTCCAGAGAGACACCACACTCCTGCCTGTATGATGCTACAGCCATGTTCACCTGCAGAAAACCAGAGAGGATTTCCAAAACATGGCAAGACATAGCTTGTAACAGGCTGGGAGAAAAGGCAGTAAGTGCAGCCAGATTTTTTACAAAACCCTGTTATACTTGCAGTCGTACAGCAAATTAAAACCAGAAGGACTATGCAACAATTTAAAGCAGAAAATCCAATATCCAGTCTGAGTGCCTATCCAAAAAAGGCCAACTTTTCCACAATTAATTCCAAGTTATTCTTCCATCCTCCAGCATCCCTGCTCATGGCTATGTGCACGCCGGCTGGCTGCTGGCGAGAATTTCACTTCAGAGCTGTATCAGGCACTTGGGTTATCTCCCTCTGAGGCAGTGGGACTTATCTTCGTACAACTGATAATATTTGTTCAGACTGTTTCCTGTAAAGCTTGTGACTGATTTCCTTATCTTGTCTTTTAAGTTAAGGGTAAACCAGGCTCCTCTTCAGTCTCTGAAACTTGACAGAATAGGAGGAGTCTATCTGCTTTTTCTAAGTATGCTGCATCTTGCAGGAACACATGTAAAGTGTTTTATCCCTGTGCAAAAGAACGCCATCTTAATTAGTACCACACTGTAATTCATGGGCAAAACAAATGACTAGAAAGAAATTTCTTACAGACGTTAAGGAATAGCTTTCACTGTCAAATGAAAAGAAGAACGGCTGGAAGGTCTGCTTGGAAAACAGTCCTGAACAATGAGGAAACCCGCAGGGTGCATCCCTGGGTGCCACAGGGTCACAGCACCATCACCCCATCCCTTGGCCGGGCTGTCCCATCTGCCTGGGCAAGGAAAGGGATGGAAAAGAAGGGAAGGAAGGAAGGAAGGAAGGAAGGAAGGAAGGAAGGAAGGAAGGAAGGAAGGAAGGAAGGAAGGAAGGAAGGAAAACTGCATTTAAACAAAGAAATCAAAAGCAAATGACTACAAAGTCTCATCCTCTGGACAGCTTTCTGTTTATAGCAATGGGTAGATCAGATATGGTGAAGCACACTGCACACCTTTAATAAAAAAAACAGCCTTCAGAGAAGTTCAGTTTTTTGTATGCTATACTCTGTTGAAATTACTGGCATTGAGTGCTTGAAATTGCTCCACCTCTCCAAATTTAAAAAAATTGGGTCCCAACAGACCACACATGACATAGCAGAGCTTGGTCCTCTACTACTGCTGCTGCTGAGATCGCAGAAATGGGAAATCACTAAAGACCTTCAGGGCCATTTCTCCATTCTCCCTGTTGTGACATCTCCTTCCCTGCTTGTTTCTTGTCTAATATTAGAGACCCAAGGCAAACGCTTTCTATTAACAATCTTGAAACCTCCAGCACAGTCTCTCAGGGCATACTACTAAGTTGTTTTAACACGCACTTTCATCTTTTTCCCCAATTTCATGATTGCACCCTGTGTCCATACCTCCCCACTACCACCCTATGGCATTCCCTGTTGTGTGTAACACTCATTAAATATCATTAGACAAATCATGCAACAAACACCTCCCATCAGAAGTTTAGCCCACGCTTCATCAAACAGAAAGCATGAATTTTTTTAATAAACTCTTTTCACATGACCAACTCCCAGTCTCCTAATTATTACTGCCATTTTTTTAACTCCATCTATTTCACTCGCTTGCTGAATAATTCCCACGTAGTCCCACCAAAATCCTACAAAGAAGGATTATCTCCTCCATAAGTGCTTCCTTCTTTTTTAAAGGCTCAGTCCAAAACATAGAGGAATTACTATAAAAATTTATTTTAATTTCAGAGGGCTTTAAGTAATTTTAAAGCTTATAGTATGTGAGTATTTAAAATATCTTAAGGATCTTAAATAAATGGAAAAAAATATTTTTCCATACATACAGTTAGAAAAACAAGCTTGTGCTACTGCAGAACAGAAGACACCTTTGAAACTGCTAAGGTTTCAAGACTAGTAACACTGCAGTGCATGCGGTCTGGCTTTCTGCCCCACTCCTCCTTGCTGGCACTATATGGTCTCCTGCTCTCCCCTAAATATTCTCCCCCATTGGTCCATTGATTTCCCAGCAGACACAAGCTCTCCCTAGCGTGCACAGGAGTCCCTGCTGACTCTCATTTTTCCATTATTTTACTATGACATTAATTTCCTTCAGGTAGGAGTAAGGAAAATCGAGTCTTGACATTTTATTCACAATTTCGTCCCACAATAATGACAAATTTGCATTAATTTCTACTTGAAAAAAACAAAAAATTTTGTAATGGCTTACAAAACATAACTTCACGCTACATACATACATATATATATATATATATATATATATAGTTTCTTCATGCAGAGGTTTTCTGAGTACAAAAATTGTTTTGCAAAACATTGCCATCCCTGAATGAGTCTTTAGGCAACTTGTGAAGTGCGTGTCCCTGATCCAAACTTCACAAGGATGATCCCTGCTCTTGCAGTTTCAAACACAGCCTCACATGTATTGTACTGCTAACAGACAAGTGACAACCACTTGAAAAATTACACATTGGCATCATATATTCTCTTTTCAGGCATTATTTGCTGCAGGAAACGCACTTGACCATGTCAATAATTATATTACCTTTCAGGTGTGGCTCAAGATATTGCCCCATGTAAAAGCATAAACAACTCTAAACAATTTGCAATTTGGCTGGTTCAATACTACCACTTCTTCCTTAAGAGCACAGAAGTTTTAGTAGGTTTAGATGGAAATCACAGCCTTTGCATTCAGTAACCAAGACTCCACATAGGATGCCTTCAAGATTTTCTCCAGGATTCATTTCTCCAACTGGTCTGACAAGTCTCGCGCTTACATATCTGCGAGAAATGGCACAGAGCAAAGTGTCTCCCAGGCTGCATATGGAGGTGCCTGTGCTGAGGGCCATGTTCTCGCTGGTTTATACAGACACCTACGCATATGTTTTTACTGGTTTGTTTTGGTTTTTTTTACATAATTTTACACGTCACATAATTTTTGTCCTTGCTTTGTTCTCCTCTCATCCCTCAAACAATGTGAGCAAACAGACTTTTGGAAATTAGAAACCTGTAGATTTGTACATATGTTGATGAAGAAACCGTACCAGTTTATCGCTGAAAAATGCATCCAGCCTTTTAGCTCTCAGTCCCTCATTTCCATTTGTTATGTTGTATTTTAGCTTAAATGTTGCCCAAATAAACTACAAGGGTTTACAACACAGGGACACAGTTTCAGACAAATTAAATTATCATTATGGCAACAAGAAATTAAATTACACCATCATGACAACAACCATGCAGCAATCCTGCTACACATTCAAGCAGTCACGTTTAACGGTCCCACACAATTCTGCCTAACCCCCCCTTGCAGGGAGCAGCCCAGCATGTTGCAGAGCTGACAACCCACCCAAATAATTTTCTCTGCTGCAGGTTGAGGTTAGTGTGGCAGGAACTAACTCGAAGGATGCCAGTGTTTAATCACAGCAAGCTTCTGCTGCAAAGACAAGGAGAGGGGGGCATGAATCATTGCCAAACTATGCTAAAGGAGATGCAAAAATCTAGTGCTAAAACCAGGACAGAGAGACTGCAAGTATAAATTTGTTTACTGAAACACTGGTTGCGAATGAGCACTAGAGATGATCTAGACCAAAATCACCTGAAGTAATATTCAGGATTTCCTGTCTTGAGTCTGCAGATATATGAGTGAGCATCCCAAAACATGCAAAGTTTGGGGAACATCACTGGCTGCAGTCTCTGAATAAGATGTACAAGGCAGCAACCTTGAGCCCGCCGTTTCATGACCTCCCTCACCAGAGCTGACCCATTCAAGCACTATGGATTGACAGTTCTACTGACAAAAAGCAGGTAACTCCCTGTTTTACTAAAGACCTCCCTGCATCAGCTTTGGAGGAAAAAAACCCCAAAACTCCCAGCCCCCTGGTAAAACCGACCTAACCTTTACAAAGCCAACTAAAAAATGTGCTGCTTTTTCAATCTACAGAATCAGCTATTCAGCCCACTTCCTCTTCGAACGAGGAGAGCTCACAACGGCACTCACTCTGGAAATACATCAGAGCAAGACATATAAGACAGATAAGCAAGGTCTGAATCTTGCAGACTGCAGCCTCAACATGAGCAGTGGGTTTGCAAAGCTGGCTGGACTGCACTCTTATTTTGATTTAAGATACTCTTCCCAATTCCTTTTCCTTCTTGGAAGTACTAATTTACATGCAGCCTCTGTACACAGTGCTTCATTAATTGTTTTTCAAAGGAATAGTTGAGAGTGGAGGATCCTCACAGCAAGAACAGCAGACTTGAGCCAGGGGATAAGCACAATGTTTTAATTACTTTTTTCACAATGATTTTGCCGTCTCACTTGCCCCTGCAAAGATGTGATAGGCAAACTAGAGATGTGTCCGAAGAGCTGCACAGCTCTCAGCAAGGCAACGGCACCCACCCTTTGAGCTACAGGGAAGTCTCAGATACATACATCCAGTCCAGTTTCACATGTGTCCAAACAGATATGGATTTCCCAACCCTCCAGCATGAGTTCTCTATTCTAATTCTAGATGATGTTCAGGGCAAAGACCTGCACAATTTCCTCTTGTACAGCTGTGAAGCAGCTAATAAGCTCCCCAAACCTCCTTTTTTTTTTTTTTTTTCAGTAATTACATATCAGCCTTTTCAGGTTCTCACAACCACCCTCAGTCAGGGACCAGAAAACTTGAGGTGCTGAACTGTGGAAGTGCAATTTTGGCTGCCACATGGGGATGAGTGTAAAGAAAAAAAGAAATCCATGGGGATTGCACCCTCATGGCTCTGATGGGACCTGAAAGCACCCTCAACAGGGCAGTAGAAAATGACAGTACTGAGGGGACATTGTAGAAAAATCTCTGCATGTGGGGCCTGCAGCTTTGCCAATCGCTCTTTGGGTGAAAGCCATTTAATATTTGGATGTCTTTCCCACTATGGGGATCTCTTGAAAGATCCACTGTGATTTCAAGAGTCCTAACAGAGGAGCAGTTCAACATTTGCACTCCCTCTACACCACAAAAAAATCCTAAAGCAACAGAATAAAAGGACAAGCTCAGCTGCGGGCACCACCCAGGAGCCACCCTACAGTCTGAATCATCAGCGCTGAGTTTGATCTCCCAGTCCACAGCAGCAAGGACTCTTGCAGGCTTCAGATGCCTAATACATAATATACTGGAATAGGGCTTCCTTTTCACATGTAAACTTTTATTTCACTTGTAAATCTCCAGCCTTTAAATTTGCTTTGTAAATACTTTACCTGCTACTTTACCAATAAGGAGCACAGGTATACAGAAAACAGTCAGATGTATTTCATCTTTTAACTACTCAGTAACAAAAATACCCCCCAAAATATAGAATTATGCTCTTTTCCTTTGTAGTTTAATAGTAATATGCATAAATTTAAAGCAATTTTTTTTTTTTAGTTTTCTCTCTCCTAACATTTTAATGGGATAAAAAATTGTTCTTACACAAGTTTGAATACTTTACCTAAATAGCCACTTTGCAGATTTTCCACTGACTTCAATGGGCTTTGCAAAAAAATCAGGCCTTATGGTCTTGATCCAATCTACCTTGGTGAAATCTAGTGCCTTAAAAGTTTCAGCTGCCAGTGCTGGGAAATTGGGACCTTACTGTCACAGAGTTTCAGGTCGCATCTCTCCACACCTTTGAAAGTTTTTACCGTCTACCCTTAGGCATGTTATAACTCACTCATCGGAACTTTTTAAAGCATTGCCGTTTAAAAAACCGTCTGCTCAAAACGCCATCAGACACTGTCCCTCTCCAACCCAAGCCCAGCTGCGTGCCCAAACCCCGCTGATCCCGCCGGCTCCCGAGTCCTGCCCGGTGCCTGGGGCTCCCGGCTGGCCGCTGCCCCGCGCCTGGTTGCGGCCCCACTCGGGACCCCGCCGGGCCGCGGGGGCTCCGGATTTCCTCCCCTCGCCCCTCGAGTGCCTTTCTGCGAGCTTTCCCACCAGAAAGCACAACTGCTGATGCAAACGCGTTTTTCCCCGGCCGGTACTCTTAGAACAAGTCTCGGGAGGCAGCCGGCCGCTTCGCCTCCCCCCTGCTGAGCCCTACCTCGGATGTAGGTGCACTTGCTCTCGTCCAGCAGGCTGGAGGCAGAGCCGCCCATGCTGCCGGCGGCCCGGGGCAGCTGCGCGGGGCGCTGCCGGAGAGCGCTGCCGGGGAGCGCCGCCGCCGCCCAGCCCAGCCCAGCCCGGCCCGGCCCCACGCTCCGCTCCCGCTTCCTCCCGCAGGCGCCGCCTCTTCGCCCGCCGCCGCCAAGAAGAAGTCGGGCCCTGGCGACGGGAGGGCTCCTCCGGACCCTGCTCCTCCCCTCCTCTCGCTCTCTCCCACCGTCCAGCCGCCCTCCTGCCCTGCCCAGGAGCCCCGGCGCTGCCCCTCGCCAGTCTTAGAAATTTGGGAGCAGAAGGTGGCAGGAAGCTCCAGCAGAAGTTGCGGAGGAGATGGAGAACAGGCAAGCGGGGTGTGCCTATAGGCACGCATGTCCCCATCTATTTTCTTTGGCCCATCAAAATGCACAGCACTGCTGTCTCCTCTTGCCCACGTGTCACTTGTTACCCCCATCTCAAAATCCATATCTGCTTGGAGACATACGTAGACCTTTTGAAGTTTCCATGGAGGCTACTTTAAAGACCACTGATTGCACATGTAGTAGGTATCATGGGATTGAAGTCCATTAGAAATATTCTCCAACATTTTTCAAGAAGGAAGAACCACCTGAATCATCCTTCAAATAGGACACAGCCTTCTACAAGGCATGTTGAGACACCATGGAATTCATATGGCTGAGCCTTCAGGGCCATATCTTCCGCTCCAGTCTGCTTCTTACCAGGAATCCTGGTGGCCTACATAGGATGCTATTGATGTATGATTCCAGGATGAACAATAAACCTACGCAAGCAGGCACTAAAATGCATGTCACTTCAGTAAATACTGTCCAGTGATAGAAAAAACTTCCTAAAACATGCAAGACCACCAGTTTGCAGATCCTCGGCACAGCAGTGTCAGATAGTGTGGAACAGCTAACCGAATTTCCTTGCCTCTGAATAATAATTTCAGCGAGGCTTTATACCATATGTGACTTTCTAAGCTATCTTCTTCTGTTTTGCTGGTTGTGTAATGCTAATTCGGTTGACCTGTAATGGGCAGCATGCCGTATGTTATTGTGCCTCATATGTTTAGTATGGAGTTGATGAGTTGCGATGAATATGGATTGTGCAGACATGCTGGAGATCCACAGTAGCTGGAAGTTATGCATTTTAGACTTAAATACTTTTCATTGAGCTTGTACACATCTGTCACTTGCTGTGAAATTGCTTTAACATAGTTGTTTTGCTTACGCAGCTTGTGCATTAAGGACATTTAATACTTTGCTACTCAGTTGATCACAGGATGGTTAAAAATTTTTGGGTTGAATCTTAAAACTTTTTAAACCAACATTAAACTTGATCAGATCTGAAATGTTGAAGATGATCTGTAACATCAAGTTCAGTATTCTGCTAAACAGCCTCTTCCTTCAAGAAAGCTGATTGAAGGCAACTTCAATATCAATTCACACTCTCTGGGCACATGCTAGTTGCACCGAAGTGTAATGGAGCAATCAATTTAACTATCCTGAGGAGACCGTATGCATCCAGAGCATCACTAAAACAGCATTTCACAAGTCTATAGATTTCTCAACTGAGAATATAATACTAAATCAACAGCACTTCTAGAGGTCAAATGTGAATTAGACTCTATTATCAATATATTCGGTTGTTAAGCTCTGCTTGAGAGCTTTGCACTTGCTTGCAGAAAGGTGGATGCTGTGGTTTGCTCTCTGCACGTCTTTAAGCTGTGTTAGTAGACAACAATGAGGAAATACTTTTTACTGTCATGCATTTTAAAGGTGTTAACTCAGAGAAGAATTTGGCCTGGGCTCAGTGTAGCATATCTTTTATCAAATGTATTTGAGAAGCCTTTCATAATGTACAGTCACATGTAATATGCAAGTCATCTCCAGGAGTCTGGAGAGATAAACTATGGAAAATTCATGAGCCGTAAACTGGATTGCTGTTCTGTCTCATCATTTAGCAGATGAAAATATGCCAAATCCCAGAAGCTTTATACCCAAGAACAGATGTCAGTGTGCATACTGAATGGGAAACCTCCCTGTCTAATTACAGCTAGGGTAAAAACAAAATGAGAACTGAATAATTTTTTTAATTATAACATTGTATACTTTGGTAATACCTGATCCCCAAGATCCCCAAGCATTTCACAAACGGCAGCTAATTAAAGACCACAATTTTCCTTTTAAGATAGGGAAATGCTGTGTTTTAATGGCAAAGTTTGTATCTCAAGCATCTGAAAAAGATACCATGAGAAATGTGAGCACAGCCAAGAACAGATATAAATGATCCCATTTCTGTACTCTTAATAACAAAACCATCCTTCTCTAAGATAAGAAAGTGGCCATGTGAGATTTTAGTCTGATGTAACATATCCGCACTGCAGCTATCAACGATAAAATAATACTATCAAAACAAAAATACCACCAGAGTCAAAACAAATATTTCCCCACTTTTTCTGTGATGAAATTCTGATCTTTGAGGATTTTTTTTCCTTTAGTCTCCCAAAGAGTTCCTTCTCTAACCACCTGTTTTGTATTATATCCTAAAGGGCAACATGATGGAGCTCTTTCATTCCATAGAGAAAGTGAACTCACGAGTGAATAGGACCAGGAGAAGCACCTCCTCCCTAACAAAGGAATGAAGATCTGTCTCCACTGCCTCTGTGACTTCACTTGTCGCAGCTTGACTTCAGGAGAGAGGTGGTTTTTTACATCACCAGAGTCCAAGCTTCACTCATGGCCCACGAGGCCTCCAGTGAAAGTACTGGGAGCTCTTGTAAGCAAAAAGTGCAGTGCACAGTCACTACACTACCTTATTTTGTTTCAGCCTCCAACTCTATTTTAGGAAGGAGGGAGAAGCGGGCTGTCTCCACAGTCACTTCTGTATTATCTCCCTGCAGAGGGAACTGTAATGTAACCCTGATGTGACACAGACATAGACAGGACAACGAGACTCATTCTCAACGCAAATGGGCATACCATCATAATAAACTTTCTGTGGTTGTTAGTCAAACACACAGTCCTTAACAAGACCACAGGGCTGACCAGCTGAAGACGTGTCATCAGAGGGACTGATAAAATCTTTGCCACATTGTTGGCTACTTCTCCTGTGTACCAACACTTGACTAATTATAAATAAGACATGCCAAGGAACTAGTTGCTTCGACATGCTGCCTAATAGCACTTGACTTCGCCCTTTGCTTTAGAGGGAACCACAGGGATCATCCTGTGCATGCTCTCCCACAGCTGTCTTGGTTGCCTCAGAAACACAGTTTGTTATCAAGCAGAATCATTTAAGTGTATGAAATCCTTTGGGAGAGAAAAGTAATTATCCAAAACTACCTTATAAGATTTCTCCAAGGGAAAGTAGCCATTTTAAGACCACTGACTTCCGTAAGCAGGATAACAAGGTGCTGCTGACAAAGACAGATGCAAGTGTAATAAAACCATTGTGAATAAATAATAATTATCTACTGCTAGAGGAAACTGTTAATCATTATTGTCTGAAAGCCAAAACCAGGCTGCAGAAGTAGTACTGGGAAGACATATCAGAAGATAAAAGCAGCCCTTTTCTCAGGACAGGCTGTTGGCTGAAATACATTCCGAATCCCTTCCATCTAAGTAACACAGAAAAATGTTATTCTTCTGAGTTATTTTCAAAAGGTTAGAAGGAGGTCTTAAAATCTAGCTGGGGAAGGTACTCATGAAAAAAAAAAAGAGAATCACAGCTGTTCTGGCTGGAGACACAAAAATAATATTTTGATAAAATAGCCTTAAAACAAGTTAGAGTTGCTTGTGCTTTAGCTACTACCCTAATTCTGAGAGACAGGCAAGAAGCACTGAAAACCCACAGACAGAAGAGTGGATTTTAATAGATTCTTAATCCCAGTATCATGGAACAGCCCAGGTTGGAAAGGACCTCAAAAGATCATCTAGTCCAACCTTTTGTGGGAAGGGGAGCCTAAATGAGATTATCTAGCACCCTGTGCAATCGCATCTTGAAAATCTCCAGTGATGGCGACTTTACCACGTCCCTGGGGAGGTTGTTCCAGTGAATGATTGTTATGACTGTAAAAAATTTCTTTCAAGACAAAATGGAAAGGCATGATGTGAAGACATTACGTGAAGTGCTACTCTGTTCTAGGGAAGACAGAAAAATGGTGTGTATGGTCACTACTCAAAGAAAGAACTCAGATAAAAATCCTTATTTTGTTACTTCAGAAGGTATGGATGACAGTCTGAACTACTCATGAAGGAGGAAAAGCAAGGTAAAGGTATATTTCAATAGCAGATGGTATCTTGGTGGTAAAATTATATAATATGTATCTCTATCTTTCAGTAGTTCTGTGAAAGGACACAGTGTAAAAGGTGGTGCAGCACAAAATGTAATCAGGCCATTGAGTGCACAGCCTAATGCAAGAATAGGCTTTGCTGCCTTCCTTCCTCAATCTTTATTTTCTTCCCAGTTATGTTTTCTTGCCATTCAATGTGTAAACAACATTTGTTTGAATACTCATGGAATACCAAATCATAAAATACCAAATTATAAATAATGTTAATCATTTTACACTGCTTGGTTGCAAATAATTCATAAATGTCAATTTAGTCCACAAAGTTGAATCTGATTCATAATCTGAGAGATTTTTGAAACATATTAGCAATGAAACATTCTCATAATGCATAATGGTGACATGTCAGAGTTTGGTCATTCTCCACTCATATTTAGTAAATATATCTATACCTAGCCCATGATGAGACAAAGCTAGATGTTACCATTGCTCCAAATCTAGAATTTCCAGCCTTGGTATCCAAACAGCACACATGTTGTTCCTCAAAAAAAAACCCTAAAACTCTCTTTAGTGGAAAAGTAGAATACTTGGGGTAAAAAGTCTTTTTTCTTTGTTGTCAGAGTGAGGTAGGGTCATGACAGCTACACTGTGAATGAGGCTGGAATTTTTTCTTTTTTGACACCTGAGATTCTTGAGTGGGAGGATTTAAGCAGCTGGGCCTTCAAGACACTAGGTAAGCAAAAAAGAAGAATGCTGTTATATAGAATTGCTCCTCAAAGATTAGGAGAATGGCACACTGCTAATGGTATACACTCAAGAGAAAGTATGTTCTTTTCTTTCCTGTCCTTAAGGGCTGTTCAGTATGTCTTTGGTTCCCAGTTCACATGGAGAACAAACAAAAACTTGTAAATATATTCCAAGCAAGTTATACTCTTTATAATAAAATACACAAGCTCTTAGTAGTTAGGGCATATTACCAACTTGCATGTCAAGGGTGCTTTTAAAAACTGGTTCTAAAATTGTTTTATTACAAATCATAGAATGGTTTGGGTTGGAAGGGACCTTAAAGATCATCTAGTTCCAACTCCCCTGGCATGGGTAGGGAAACCTTCCACTAGACCAGGTTACTCAAAACCTCATCCAACCTGGCCTTGAACACTTCAAGGGAGTCCCTCCACATCTTTCCTGTAGTCCTCCTTTAGGTACTGAGAGGCTGCTATATGGTCTTCACAGAGCCTTCTCTTCTCCAGGCTGAACAACCCCAACTCTCTCAGCCTGTCTTCATAGGAGAGGTGCTACAGCCCTCTGATCATCTTTGTGGCCCTCCTCTGGACTCGCTCCAGCAGGTCCACGTCCTTCTTAGGCTTGGGGCTCCAGAGCTGGATGCAGTACTCCAGCTGGGGTCTCATGAGAGTGGAGTAGAGGGGCAGAATCACCTCCCTCGACATGCTGGCCACACTTCTTTTGATGCAGCCCAGGATGCGGTTGGCTTTCTGGGCTGCGAGTGCACATTGCCGGATCATGTTGAGCTTCTCATCAACCAACACCCCCAAGTCCTTCTCAGGGCTGCTCTCGATCCATTCTCCACCCACCCTGTTTTTGTGCATGGGATTGCCCCGACCCACGTGCAGGACCTTGCACTTGGCCTTGTTGAACTTCATGGGGTTTGCATGGGTGCACCTCTCAAGCTTGTCCAGGTCCCTCTGGATGGCTTACCAGTGCATCAACCACACCACACAGCTTGGTGTCGTTGGCAAACATGCTGAGGGTGCACTCAATCCCACTGTCCATGTCGCTAACAAAGATGTTAAACAGCACCGTTCCCAGTACCAACCCCTGAGGAACACCACTTGTCACTGGTCGCCACTGGGACATCAGGCTGTTGACTGCAATTCTTTGAGCGCAGCCATCCAGCCAATTCCTTATCCACTGAGTGGTCCATCCATCAAATTCATGTCTCTCCAGTTTAGAGACCAGGATGTCATGTGGGACGGTGTCAAATGCTTTGCACAAGTCCAGGTAGATGACATCTGTTGCTCTCCCCTTATCCACCAACACTGTAACCCCGTTGTAGAAGGCCACCACATTTGTCAGGCACGATTCGCCCTTAGTGAAGCCATGTTGGCTGTCACCAATCACCTCCTTATTTTCCATGTGCCTTAGCAAAGTTTCCAGGATGATCTGCTCCATGATCTTGCCAGGTACAGAAGTGAAACTGACTGGCCTGTTGTTTCCTGGGTCTTCCTTTTTTCCCTGTTTAAAAAAGGTTATGTTCCCCTTTTTCCAGTCAGCGGGAACTTCACCAGACGGCTACAACCTCTCAAACATGACCCACAGATAGATTTCATCAGGTCCCATGGATTTGTTCACCTTCAGGTTCCTTAGATGGTCTTGAACTCGATCTTCTCCTACAGTAGGCGGTTCTTCATTCTCCCAGTCCCTGCCTTTGCCTTCTGCAAGTTGGGTGGTGTGGCTAGAGCACTTGCTGGTGAAGACTGAGGCAAAAAAGCTGTTGAGTACCTCAGCCTTCTCCCTATCCTGGGTAAGCAAATAAATGAATAACAAATAAACAGATTCTCTCAAGTACAGCTCTAGAGAGTGGCTGTGGAGAAGGAAAAGCACTCTGCGCACCATGAGAACTTAAATAGAAAAATCCTCTGAAACCGGTAACCTCACAAGAACAAGAGAGATTGCCTCACCTTAACTTGGAAATAATTTATCCTCAAGTCATGTGGTCAAGAGTCCCCCTGGTGTTATCTCCTTCCCTCCCTGGTTTTACTGCAGGAGTGCTGTTGGCCCTGTCACCTGCCATATCAGGAACCTGACAAGAACACTGTTTTAAGCTTGTTCTTTTGACGTCAGCCTTGTGACTCTTTGCAGTTGAAGTCTGCTTTTAGGAGGTCAGAGGGGCAATGCTGTATCTAGAAGAACAGGAAAGTAATGAAATGCAGCAAACCCAATACAAATGGGAATCAGTAAGAAGGAAATTCTGATTGTTAGCACATGACACAGGACTAAGAGCATTTGGGAAAGGAATAAAGACTTTGAATAGGGATGTGAAATTCAGAATCTTTAAAATGTGATCCTTGATTTTATTTCTTGTAAATTAAGGAATCCTAGAGCTGAGAATCACCTCCATCTGTTGCATACTCCATTTGCCTGTCCCAGTGGCCAAGTAATTACAGGGGTTTGTATATATGTAAATTAAAATAAATTATATATGTTGAACTTTTCTTGTTTACTAAATACACAAATCATATTTGGTAAATTCAAACACCATTTCCTTCTCTGCTTAGTCACTAGGTTATGAAATCTCTTAAACGACACAGCTAGAGGTGATCATTCCTGCTCAGCTGCCATTTGAGGATGTATTTTAATTAACTAGGATATTCTTGTCAAAGCAGCTAACATACAGGCCTTTGCAAATTAATTGTTGTAGCAAAGGCATTGTCAAACAAGATGCATTGATTTGTTCCCTGACCTTGAAATAGAGGTGGCATATAGAAACCAGTAAATAAAACCACACTTGACTGCACTTTCCACCGCCTAGTGCTCACACAGCTACAGGAGAGCAAACAAGAAGGCACAGCTCAATCTGTTGATCTCAGCAGAAAATCCAGGATGAAAATCTGTCTGTTGGAGATCCAATGAATTCTTTACTGCTTCACATGGGCAGCCACACCAGCTGGGGTAGACAAAAAGAAACACCATCGTAAGTGGTGGAAATGAGTTTGTAGGGTGCGATTTGCAGGAGGCAGCATTAAAGGCTTTCAGCTTAGGTAACAGAGGAAGGCTCAAGGCATCCCACTGACTTTGAACAGACTTTAGTGAGGCAAGACATCAAAAGCTAGAAATTAGACCTGACATTTTTTCTTCTTAATTAAGTAAATTGCAGTGTGACTCTACTTAGAGGAGTAAGAAATTCTGTTTGCATTTGATTAACAAAGATGTGACCAAAACTTTCTTACCAAGTGAGCTGATACTCATGTATTATTAACTACCCTTCAAAAGTACAGCAGGCATATGCTGCAGAAGCTGAATGATCCTGCAAACATGATTAACGAAGGAGAGGACTAAATCCCCACGACATCTGGATTTGCTTCTTCTGGGCACAGATGGTTTTAGTTGCTTTTTATTCCAAGTATATTCATTAAGACTGAGCACAGGGTTTAAACACAGCCTTCCTGTTCCAAGTCTCCATTTTCTGTGGAGAAGCTTCTCATTGAGAGCCTATCCAAGAAGGCATATGTAGTGACTGAAATGGGATTTGCTAAATGTTCTTGCACACTGAATGGGCTGCAAGAGTTCAAAAGGAGATACACACAGGAAAGCTGCATAGTTTGGATTTTTGATATTTTTTCCCTCTCTCTTAGAAGTGATTGTCTCATCTGCTTCATTTTCTTTCTAGATAATTTTACAAAAATGTTAGCACTCCTTGGTTTTTAACTTACAGTAAATGGATCCCAGAATGCTTACAGGTTTTTCTGTTCATTAAGTTTAGCTGCTCATAGCGTAAGTCCATCCATCCAAGCCTAGCTTTTGACATGGGAAAACCACGCAGTGATAACCCTTCACAACAAAGGACACAATGTACTAATCATGTCAGTGGGTGAGGTACCCGCTGATCCTTGTAATCCTCTTAGCCTCATGCTCCTGTCCAGCTCATCTGCAGTCACACAAGAATTTGCCCAAACAATAGAAGGACATCACCTACTTGACAGCACTAGAATGTCCAGTGGGCAGTTCCCCCCATTCCAGTCCATGCTGTGTCATATGTTTGTTAATGGCACGGGATCTGCCACAGTAGCACTTACTGGTATACAAATTGCATCAAACACCTTATGGTGAAGCAGGAAGCAAGCATCTTAGCAATTAATTATTACCAAGACTTATTTGGATGGTAATATTTGGACACAGTTTCTCATGGTCCAGACCTCTGCACTGATTTTCTTATGCTTTGTGTTGCTCTTCTAGTTGTTAATGTGGGTAACAAGTAATCTGCTTTTTTAGCTTGTTACCTGGCTTGGGTTCTCTCTAGCTAGCATCTTTACAGCAGTTGCTGTATCTTGTGAAACTTATATATGTCTGTCTATAATAAAATGGGTTGCATTAGCTTTGCTTCTATGTTAACTAATGCTAAAAAAATAATTTGAAAAAAGAGAAAAGTAAACTCATGCATTATTGTTGTGCAATTCATATACACGTCAAGTGCATAGCCAAGCTAGCAGTGTCTGTTACTTCTCTTAAAATGGTTAACACTATTTTGTATAACACCAAACACCCTGGTTTTCTGTAGCCCCAGTGCAAAATATAGTCTCAATCTGTAGAAATCAGAAAGTATCTAATATCTCCTTTTGCTCTAAATTGTGCTTTTTTATATAATAGTGATCTACTTACAATTGATAAACTATCTAATCACTAGTAAGTCTGGGTTTTTTCAAAACAATTTAAATGTTTATTTGGCTTTTATAGGAAAGCATGATACTCATTAAAAAAAATTGCCTGCTCTCATACACACATCCACCACTGCAAGTCCAGCAGTTTTGCTGTACTGTATTAAACATACTGGCATATTTACTGCAGTAAAGCAGACTTCTGCAGAAAAAACAAGCAAACAAACAAACATTTTATGACTTTTTTGATGATGTTTAGCAGAAACCTGTATTCTCATGGTTATCTATGCAGTTCAACTTTACCAGATTGGTTTTGACCACAGCTGGTTGCAATGTTTGTAAGTGAAATGCAAGTATCGCTTTTCCTTCCTTTTCTATTTCATAATAAAGTTAGTATTTCCGTAAGCACTGGAATCCTCATTTGGCTGACATGAGAGAAAATAACAACATTCTTCTGTCATCCCAACTTTGAAGCATGATGATTAGAAGTATTATCATAGATCACAGAAAAATCTGGGTTGGAAGGGACTTCTGGAGACCATCTGGTCCAACCTGCTGGAAGCAGGGCCATTGAGTTTGGTTGTCCAGGGCTCTGCCAAGCCAAGTCTTGAATATTTCCAGTGAGGGAAATTCTACCACTTCCCTGGCAGCATATTCCAATGTTTAATTGTTCTCACAGTGAAAATTTTTTACTTATATCCAGACAGAATTTCTTCTTGAAGCTTTTATTAGCCTTAATGTATTTTCTCTTGATGTGTTCAGATATGCAAATTAGCACTTGCCTGTCTAAATAACCAACAGAAGAAACAGCAGCGGCCTTGTTTTATTTCTGATGTCATGCTGGATATATAGTAATTGAACTACCTGAAGGCTAGCTTTTGTCCAAGTTTTTCATTTCCCTTTGCAGAGCCTGCATAAGTACTGGACAGACTGGGGGGTCTTTAAGTACTCTGTCAAGTATCAGAGAATGGAGGAACGCAGAAATGGGCAGGAGGTTGAAATTAAGAGCATTAATGTTCTACAACAGCCACCCATCCTATTTTAAAATGAAGTTTTCCAAAGACTTTCCATACATAGTATAATTGAGCTGTAAAGGTCCCAGCCACTGCCTGAAGGCCTGTATTCAATCCCCACTTTGTGCACATGCATCACTTCTGTAGACTGAAAGCTGTATGCAAAACTAACCTTGTAGTCCTGCCAACAATTACCTGTTACTTGGCACACTGCCCAGAATCAAATCTTGCAAAATTTTAGACTCTAGTCTCCACTTCTCTAGTACATTTCTACAATTATTTAAACAACTGCCAAAAAAAAAAAAAGAAAAAAAAAAAAAAAAAAA
>VFFE01008906.1:1431873-1823949 GCA_008921705.1 Burhinus oedicnemus | reverse complement strand
TGTAAAAAACTACCAAAAAAAAAAAAAAGAAAAAAAAAAAAGAAAAGAGAGACAATAAAAATGTTTAGATTATGGAATAAGCATGCATAATCGTTTGGCTACAGCTCCCTCCTCTTTCCCCAAATACTTGAAAGAATAACAAGAGGAAATACTAAAAAGAACCAGCAATCTAAACAAAGGTTGTGAGGTCAAACTTTCACTTGCTCCTCCTTCCTTCTCTTTATCACTGCTAGCCACTTGGCTGTTGACTCTCATCTGAAGGGATTGGTTGCATTGTTAGTCCATGGACAAAAACACTAAATGACAAAAATAGATTTTGTGAGTCACCAGTGATATCTTGAGCTGTTGTTGTACATTTTGCATTGTGCAAAATTAAAATCCTCTGAAAATAAGGAAAAGTAAACTGAAGTTCACATGCATGAACTACATGAAGTACCAGCCTTAACTCTGGTCACTATGGATGATAGTTATCACTAGAATGCAAGAGATGGTGAGGAAAAGTGCTGCATTAGCTTGGCAGGACTGTAATTGCAGCTGTTAGGCATGCAGCGGTGGAGGAAAGATGCAAAGGCAAGTTATGAAGATTTTCACTAGTGGTGCACAGAGGTCTTCTTGCCAATAGGTTGTCATAGCAGTGAAATAGGATTGAAGTTTGAATATGTGAATTTAAAGATAGCCCAGTGAAAGTATTACATCAAGTGGCAACCTGTACAAATAGGTGAAGGACTGTGAAAGTCCACCAAGCATGAAGATGTTTCTAGGAAGCAGACTATGTTTGAGGATAGGATGGGTATAAGTAGCTGCCATTTAGTGCAGTTCATGTAAATGCTGGATTTGCCATTGCAAAAGTCGGTAGAGCCTGTCTGACAGTGCTCCAGTGTCCTGTTTCCTGAATATTTCTGCTGTCTGCAAAGCACAGGCACCTCGTACTGCTACAGCCCTGAATATAAACAAAGCCGAAGTTGTAACCTAGTTGCATGTTGCCTCATTCAGTATTCTGGGAGCACAGACAGCCAACGCTAACTGTATCAATTTAGCCTTTGTAAATGAATTTTCTAGTTTAAGAACAGTAGAGACTGGTATCACATGGCTGTAACTGAAGTACTAGTGTGACACCATAACAACAAAGGAAGCTATACAGTTCCTACAGCGTTTGGTCTCACACATCTAATTATAGAGGCGTGATAAATATTATACTTCTAACTGATCAAAGGCTGGAGTCGCTGACATGAATGACAGGAAACAGATTTTCAGTCTATGTTCATGTATCCTGACTGTTGCAATGAACGTTGAATGCACCAAAATCGTCCATGCTCCGTTGTCCACTCCAACTTTCTGAAGTTATGCAAAATATAACCTCAACCAAAACTTTAAACTAGCTGTTCTCTTCCTATTCTATTAAGATGTTAGCACACCAAAAGTTACTCCTTGCTATCTGGCGCCCTCTCCCGCACGTTTTCTTGTGTAGGCTGTTCTGGTTACAGAATTTCCCACATCTTCCTCCTCTTTTAAGGTCTTTCAGTACAAAAATCCCGCCTGTCCCAGCAAACCTTACCTCCCTGTTTTTCAGATACCTAGGCTGTGGCTACTCATTACACTCTGAAAGGCTTCCAGGCAACCTCAGATTTGTTAATGAAGAGTTATCAGGCAAGTAGTTTTCTTCACAAAGCAAAATTATTCCTAGCATCCTCAACTTACCATGGTCCAGCTCTCTGCTGGTTGTCTCTAATTTACTGACAATAATTACCCTTGCCAAAAAATGTACTGAGTGGGTATTAGTGTCTTTACCTCCTCAAAATAATCTTTCTACCTCTTCTACCTTTCCCCTTATAGAGTTCAGCTGAAGTTGAAGCAAATTGATCTAAGCCTCACTGTCCCCTCAACCACTATCATACTACCTTCAGCCTTCTTGCTACTCCATCTCTGTAGTAAGGTAGCAATACCCATGTAGCAGTGATTGCCCCTGCACTCAGTAGAGGCAAGAACAAGCAGACAGATTTTGTGTCTCTGTTCCAAATCTAAGTGTTTTGCACAGAAGGACCATTGTATCTGCAGCAGAGGAAGTTCAGAGAGGTGTGACTTTACCTCTGCCTCCTGTTGGCAGGTTCTCTGGTCATCCAGCTGACATTATAACAATCTGAAACAGCAGCTCTGAGATAGAAAATTTGCTCCACGTATGGGTCCTCTTCCCCTGTTGTGAGAGAGAATGAACCCACCTCTTTATCTGGAGATGAAAATCTATGGTCCCAACTCCCACAAAAGGCAAGGAATGGGGCACAAGCCCTGAGGGGTTTAAGAATTCATATAAGAGGAAACAATACGAGGCTAGCACTTAATCACCACATTTCTACATCCTCCTCTCACGGGCTGATTGCCAAACCACTTTCTCTTCTGTTTCCTTCCTCCCTGTTGTCTTTTTTACACTCTGTCAAGTCGTTCACACTGCTTCCTCACCTCCACTCAGTGTTCCAAGACTTGTCTTTATCGTATTTTCTTAATTAGCATCAAAAAGCTGTGAGAAACTAAGAAGAGACATTATGTCTTAGAGAACAACATAGAGAATGCTTTGACTTCTGGCTAATGCTCTGCTGCAATGTTTACTGTATTTGACCTATACATTTTAGAAGGCATTTTACTTGTAGATTGGGGATGAGAAGTAGATGCCTATTTTCAGTAAAAATTCATAGATACTGGCCATTCATTTCCTGTAGGTGCCTTTGAAAAATATTTCTGCAGGGTGGCCTGTGTGATTATTCTCTGATCTATGGCTACACAATACTACGGTAAATCATTTCAGAAGAAATTACATCAAAAACTGGTTTTCAGCTGCATTGTGGAAACTTAAATCTAGCTGCTTTATGAAAACAGGTGTGTAGTCTATATTTTCATTGTCCAAGAACTCTGTATCACTGGCTTCTTTAGACACAGGGTTTTTTTTTCTATAGACTTCCTGGACCAGTGCTGAGTGATAAGATGAAGCCTCCTAAAAATGCACTTGTCATTTTTGTTTGTCTGACTAACCTAGGATGTGATGTTGTATTTTATATCCTAGGTGAATAAGATAGCATGGCTCCAACTGTTTCTGCTGGATGTAAATGTTTAGGACCAAGACATGTGCTAAGCCTGGAAGCCTGTGAAAGCTATTTCTATACTTGTGTTTTAGTCTTAGCTTAGTGTTTTAGTGAGATTTAGGTTGTCCCTCCCCCACTCCTCCTGATGCACATCAACCCTCTAGACTTCTGCAAAATAAACCACTGAAAGTAGTGGGAAAAGGAACCCGCAAAGTTTCATGAACTGAAACCACCTACTCTATGATTTACTTACTGTTCCTAAAACACAGAAGGCAGTTTTGTAAAGAATACGAAAGACCATAATAATGCTTACTCTTTTATGCTAGTAAATGTTTTGGTATCTATTGACAGTTTCCTCCCACTACCACTTAGCTTATTACTAGTGATGCCTGGAACTCCTTTCAAACAGTATTCTTTCAATTGTTTCCAGGGTTTGAAGCAGGCTTGTTTTAACTTTTCTTAACAAAGTGTTCTCTATTGTTGCTAAATTATTACCAAAAAACCTGATTTTTGTGGCTCATGGAAAAAAAAAGATGTCAGTTTTCTCCAATCTGCTTCTACTAGCTTCAAGGTGTTTCAAAATCCTTAGCTTTGACCTTTGAGAAAATGTAGTTTTCAAAGTGACTCATGTTCTTTTTGAAAGTAGGTATGATTTATGCATCTTATGTAGATACTACAGAATCATTATCTGAAGAGAACCACTACGTTCTATTTTCTTTCTTCCTTCCTTCCTTTCTTTCCGCTCAATTTTATTTCAAAGTTGTAGCTGAAACAGTTTAAAAAAACCCCAAACAACACAAAACAACAACAAACCCAAAACTAATGAGTATCTGTTTTTAAGAACTTACTTACAATCAAGATTTTGTCTTTCTGATTAAATCTGTCAAATCATACCTTCTGCAATTTCTCTTCTGTAGCTTTCTAAGCTCAACTTCAAACTGTATTGTAGCTTACTTTTACAAGTTTGGACCCGGGCAGAAATCTAGAACTTCAGCTTTAGCTCACTCTATACATCTAAGTTAGGTATGATTCAGAGGACAAAGCTATCTTGCTAGCTTAGTCAATTCATAGGCATGTAAGCACAGAGAGAGCAATCCAGAATACCTAAAGTAGGTGCTTAGAGCACATCATTGTGTGGAAAAAAATCCCAGCTGAATGTTATGACTACAAAAAAAAGTTTCTTTGACCTATTAGTCACCCTTGAACATTCTCCTGTTTTGCATTCCTTGCAATGTCTCTTTTCCAGTCAGTCACACTGGCTACATAATAGAAGAGTGCTTCTAACTTTTATTGTCATTGTGTTCCCACTGTTATGTTAATTAGATTAAACCAGACTCCCACCACGACTGTAACAATGATAAACATTGTAGTAATCTGTCAGCTCTCTCTGAAACCGCTTTCTATGGCTTTGTAAATGTGCTGCCCCAACAGACACACTGCTGTGTAATGTAAATAATCTGTTTTGATCACACTTGCTCATGTATGTTGCAATAATCAATACAGAAAAATAAATTCATAATGACAGGGAACCTGAGGCACATTATCAATCTTCCCAATCAACTAACCTTGAAGATGGTAATGGAAACAGAATAATTTAAAACACTCATTAATACTGCCAGTTTTTAACTACACAATACAAATATTATGGGGAATTATCTGCTGTCAGAAGTTTAAAAGGACTGTGCATTAATGCTCATCAGTTTCTTTGTAAAGATTGGCTTGTTCTGTTTTTCTCTCTTTGCCTTAAACAAGTTGTAGCCTTTCCACTGCTTGTTCTAAAGATAATAATAAATTCTGACAACTTTTAATATAGACCCTTAGTTCTATAGGATTTCACTTCCAGGCAGTTAACTTCTAAATCCATATTCTGCCAGATTTCATCTGAGGAAAAAAGAACAATGCAAGAGTAAGTGCTGAACTGCCTTTCTTGTATTACTGTATGAAGACATTCAGCAACAAGGCACTCTTCATTATCAGACCACATTGAGAAGTAGGGTGGACTTCATAAATGCAGGTTCTTTACAAGTGACGTGGAAACCATTATAACAAATAGTTATGTACTTCTCACTAGCCTTATGCCTCATTTAACTGAATCCAAAAGGTTTAAGTCTTCTGCATCCAGCGTGCATGTGTGTGTGCATGTATGGACATATATATCTGCTGTGTTCATAAACCTGCATTAGACATGTCATTTCTCCCCTTACTGCAAATTTGAACCAGATGTGTGAGGCTATAGAGAATAGGTGTAGGCTACTTTTCTCTAAACTGTGTTCTTGCTGGCAATTTGGAAGGCAAAAATTTTCCAAATAGCAGAACCACAGACTTTAAAAACAAGTAACAACATACAGCCGAGATCTCACTTTTCCATCCCTTAGCCTGAAAATAATGAGTGGAGGTGAAACCCAAAAAGAGAAACTATTTCTTCTTTAGATCTCTACCCTAACATAGTGCCTGCCCCCAGCACTTATCAAAGTCCACTACAGATCCCTAATTCAGAAGGCTGTTTAGAAGATTATCTGAGAATTGTTATCTTTGTCTTCAGGTGTGGGAGCTGATTCATAAACCTTAAGTGACTTGCTTATGTTCACATAGGCAGTCTGTAGTACAAGTGGAAATAGGGGTGGGCCTCCTTGGAAAGAAACACTCTAACTGCAAAATCCTACTTAATATGTTGGACTGAAATGTGAGTGTGTGCAATATGCACTAGCACCCCCAAATAAATTAGAGCTCAGATCTCTGTGCCCCAAATTCAAGGGCTGTCCAGACTATAGCAGCAGGACTATCTTTGAGTTAAGCAACTCTTGACATTTATTAGAAAAGAGCTGTGTTATGAAGAAGTGGGCAGAATTGCTTTGGTGAGTCACATGTTCACTTGGAACAAGAACACAGCTGGCATACACCTATTTTTTACAATTTCTTGAGGTCACTGCTAAGTTCAAGTAATGAAAAAGCCAGATGAGTTAGAAGAAGACCTCTTTGAATTATATTTGAAACACATAGGTCAGGGATAGTCTTGCAAAATTTAACCAGCCTCTGAAAACTATGGCACAATCATCTGTTGAGCTTCTCCAGTTACGGAAATTAGCCTACAATTGATGATACAGTCATATGGGGACCTCATGCTTTGACCAGCTACAAACCAAGGTAAGCCTGTGCTATGAGAAATCCTTTAAAATAAAATATAAAAAGATGGAAGCAGTAGTCATTCATTTGCTGTAACATGCTTAAGCCAGGGATGACTAAAACTGTATCCTGATTTTTTTTCCCTCTCCTCTTCTTTGCCTACGTCTGCCCTTATCCTCGATTGTCTAGTTAAAAATATACTCTTGCTCATCACTTTTAAAATGGCCTTGTAGAGATAAACACAATGGGCCAAGACATCCTCATACTTAATTACTTCTTGTGTGCTTTGCAGTGCAAGCATAAACCTTCAACAACTTCAACAAAAGCACTCTTGGTTGGGCCGTTCACT
This sequence comes from Burhinus oedicnemus, assembly GCA_008921705.1. Classification (NCBI taxonomy): domain Eukaryota; kingdom Metazoa; phylum Chordata; class Aves; order Charadriiformes; family Burhinidae; genus Burhinus; species Burhinus oedicnemus. The sequence goes on along the minus strand of VFFE01008906.1, from coordinate 1,817,406 downwards.
GGCAGGATTGTACTAATAATTGCAGAAAAAACTCTGTATTTGCAGAACTAATAATTGCAGAAAAATAAATCTATATTTGACTGCATCTGTTTCATACAGCTACAATTACAAATGTGACTAAATTTACTTGTGGCCTCCTTTAAAGAGATATTTGCAAATGCTGTGAAGAGTAAGATACTTTGCCTACTATTGTCTGATGTGAAAAACTCCGCAAGAGGGCACCAGATAGATATATCATCCAGGCAGCTATTGCGAAAAAGCTGTTACTTGCATCTAATTAGAGATCAATAGCTGTATTAACCAAGTACAAGTTAGGCCTTCAATACAGAAACGTTCAGTGGCAGGTTCAGTGTTTCCATCTACACTCAGCTTGAAGTTTGCTGCTTCTGTTTTGGACCCAAGGAGAGCTTGTATGCAAGTATTGCTTCTACCTACAAACATTGCCCCATTTCTAACCTTACTGCCACGCTGTCTTGTATCACATACCTAAAATATTGCACATACCTAAAATATAGCCTAGAGCTCTAGAATGCGAACAGTGATTGTTAAATTTGTTTTCCAGGACACAGTACAATTTTTTCACCACAAATGAGAAGTTCATCAGTGCAAGAGACAGCTTTATTATGGGTTAGTCTCAGTCTGTAGAGCAATTCCCCCAAAAGCTACCACCTTCCATGCTTCAAAGGCCTTTGACCTTGTCTTTGCAATGCGTATATAGTTATTTAAAAAAAAAATAAATTTCAAAACATTCTGTACAGAATTTCCTCTACACATTTAATAGGTGTTAATCACACTTGTTTCCTTACTGCAGAGGATAGGACGTTACAAACATGTTTGCTGAATCACAAATTATAAAGTCGTAAATCATGCCCCTACTTCTGTTCAAATTACCTCAGCTAGGCACCAGAGCTGAAGCATTCTGCATTCCTCTTTGTCCTGAGACTACTTAGAGCCTTCTGAAACTATGTGCACAACGTCCTCAACTATTTTGAGGAAACAAGAAGGTAAAAAACTAACCAAAAATTATCTCTTTCCTCTCAATCCACTTGTTATAATGCAAAAGGTAAATAAAGCAGTAAAAAAGGAAAAACAAATGCAGCTTGACACCCAGCCTGTAGTCTGTCTTCTTTACTGCCCTTTTTGCAGAGAAAGGTAACTGCAGGAATAGCTTCTGTTTCACTAAAGCACTTCAAAAAGTCATCCTTTGCAAATCTAACAGAGAAATGTTAAGTCTTTAAAGAAGATTTGCAATAATTAATTTGTAATTTTTTGAAACAACTGCTTAATGGAACAAGTCCCTGCATAGCACAGGAAAGGTAATTAGGCAAAATGAAATTACGGCTTTTGGTTAAATTCTGAAAAGTTACCAGCAGCACAAAACACAAACTTGCCTGGAAATCCAAGTCCCAAGAAGACGTTCTGGCACACTCCAGCACCAGCTGGATATATCCCTAGTGACTTGCCCTAAGCATCTTAGGTGAGCTTCTATGTTAGAACACCAACAAACTCTAATGCTTTAGCTGTGTGCTTTCTCTTTGCTGCCAGCCTTGCTGCCTACCTACATTGTGGATTTCAGATGTAGTTATTTGACACACTGGAAAATAAAGTGGGCCTGAATCATTCTGACAAAGAGTGGGAGTACAGAAATTCCTAATCCTGTATCCCCACTACAATTCTTTTTCTTGTGGAGGACTTTTTCAGCTATTCTGTCCACCACGCAGAAACTCTCACACCGCTGCTGCTTTCTGAGTTCCTGCTTCCTCCTTATTATCATTCATGTAGCACAAGTAGTTTTGGGTGAAAACACACACTCCTCTCGTTTACCTTTGGAATTTTTTCTTCCAGATTTTGCTTTTCATTCACACCTTTGCAAGCAATAACTGCACTAGCACAAACCAGCCTTGGCTCCTAGCCATGACACTAGTGGGAAGTGTGTTATGGGATGTCAGGACTTTGTCCCTCAGGAAGAGAAGAAAGGATTAAGAACCTTTATTGCACGTGGTGACTAGAGAACAGAAGGTCAGACAGTTTGCCAGCCACACACATACTTTAATCTCCTTCAAAAGGGAACAAAAATGCCCAGTGGGAAAGCTAAGACTACTCCCAGGCTAGGAATGTTAAGTCTTAGAGCAGTTACATAGAGAATGGAGTTCCTTTTCATGTTTTTGTTTATAGACCTATTCTTAATTAGAAGATTCATTTGACTTAGCATTCAAAAGGAGCAACATTTTATTGCTTTCTTAGCTCTTTATAATGAGTTACCACTCTTTTGTATTTATCTCCCAGCCCTGGATTTCTGGGAATGGAAGGGTATTCATCAGTTTATCTTTTGTAGCCTGAGTTTTGAATATCCATTAGCTACACAGAACCGGTCATAATGCACAACATCCCACAAGTAGAAGGAAACCACATGTTTAGTGTGTTACTGTAATCCCTTGAAATAAGATGGACAAGAATAATACTCTGTTATCAGAGATTAAATCAGTAGTGAATTCAAGCCAAAAAAGTTCAGTGCACTCTGAAAGTATACCTTAGAGGACAAGAAAGTAGGACCAGACAGCTGGCCTCACCTGCAAGAATTTACACCAGAACGTAAACTAGCAACTGTAAAGTCACACCTATGTTAGGGTACCTGAATGGCTGTAAACACTGTCAGAAATTTGCTACTTCGGGCAGATGAACAGCTTCTATCCATTCAGTTCAGATTTTTTGGAGCAGCACATGCAAGAAGAAACAATTATTACCTTCAATGTTGTTGTGGCTAAACAATATGTTTTAGATAAATGGAATTAATTCTCTTCCCTTACCATATTAAAGGAATAAAGGAAATGCCTAGAATAAACTTCCAACCAAATGAAAATATTTTTAATAAGCTAATTATCTGATTAAATAATTACATTGTCTCCCTGCATTTCTACACCTGTTATTATACTGTCTTAAATATCAAATTCAGAATTAATACCAGCCATTAAGTGCATGCTACCCCACTCCAGAAGTCCAAATTAAGCATGTCCTTACAAATGATACCTCTAATTATCCAGCTTTGTTATTTCAGTCAAATGTCTTAATATGCCTTGAAGACATTTCACAAACTAAGGAGACATAAAATGTCTACTCAAAGTATGAATATTCTGAAAACATTGTGTATTTTCAAGCACAAGCCCTGAGGCTATAGATTTTGTAAATACTTTTTTTTCAGTCTAAGTGAGTTTGGGGTTTTGCCTTTTGAAATGTTTAAGAATACGAATTACATATACTAACTTTTTCATTTGTATGGCCATTGCTGTAATTTGGGAGAGTGCTATTTTGAACTATCCTTTTTTAAATTGACAAAACCCTTTGATCACTGCCTGAAACTTCATTTTATAAAGTAGATAATATTATCTTGCAGCTACTCCTGAAGTTCTCGGCTAGTTTTGACCTCTGTTTTTACTTCTCTGGTATGATTACTTTCAGAACCTTTGAATAATCCCCGGTTCTGAATTACTACCAGTTACTGATACCACTGTACTACTGTTGTTCATCCATTGTGGTTGTATGATTGTTTGGCTTGTATCTACACTGGAATGCTTCGTGACGCATACAACTACCAAAACTACATTGCCAGTTAAGAGTTGAGATTTTTTTTTTCCTACATTCTCTCTCATCTTTGCCTTCTTATGAGCAATCTGCTTATGAGAACTTGGCCTGATACTGTTTCCATCAACGCTGGTGAAAAATTTTGTGCCCCTGCTTGCTCAAAATCTGTTGCCATTGTGCATACTGCTTAAGAAGTGCATTGCAGTCATGAATTTATTAAGGCTTTATTAGGGTCAGATACACCAATATTTTTAGGATACATGGGAGGGGAAAACAAGTCTTTGACCCTTCCTAAACAAGATCCACTATGTTACTATCTGCTCCCATCTCTGCTACTCCTGGCTCATTCAGGACTTACAAACAGCTATTTTTAGCAATATCTTTCCCTCTTGGGTCAGCATTGATTGTCCAAATGCTGGCTACATACTGGTTTTCAGTCACTATTTTGAAAGCAAGAACTTAATAATGGTGGGACCTGAATACAGAAGATCCTGTAGTGTCACATGCAAAACTTTTTTTCCAAAGGAATAAAGCTGATAGAATCCCTAATTTGTGCATTTTGATCCTTGAGTAACATGGATTCCGCTACAATTCCCACTTATTGATGTTAACTCTGTGAGTAGTTAATATGCCATAGCTTTCTGCTCCCCACTTATTTTTGTCTACAAGTCTCGAAATAAAGCCACAGCCTTTTCAAAGTGCTGCAAATATTTTACCAGAGTATTATCTTACCTATCAGTCCAGGAAATTAATACAGATTATAGCAGGGCTGACTGTTTCTGACACACATTGAATTATTTTCATCACATACACAAACAAGCATGCAGAATGAATGACCCACTAATGAAACAGATGATACGTCTATGTCTGCAGATGTTTATTACTGCTGAGCATAACCTACTACACTGTTAGCAAGTATATCCAAAGTAACTCCTTACACGTATCTTCAAGATGCCCATTTGAATGTTGCATAAAGCAATCTAACTTCTGCCTTGGCATGAAAGGTACCCTCTATCACTGATTACTTTGGGTCTAGTAAACCCAGCTACAGCCAGAGAACCCTACTTCAAACATGATGCCTTCATGAAAGCAAACTATTACTTGATAGAAGGGCTTAATTCCTGCCTTTACCATAGCTTTTTGCAGCTCTCTCATGATCCACAAAAGGGCTTTTCCTCTGGATTGCCACTGGACATTTTCACCAAATTTTTATAGCTCTAGCAAGAGGAAGAGGTACATCACAGTTACAGCCACACTGTGGCAATATCACATCAGTCCATCTACCTGTGCCAATGGCACCTGTCAGTTCAAGATACCATTGTCAAGCAAATGTTTCTTAGTTTAGTTTTGAAGTTGGAATAAACACTAGAATCACATGCAAGTATACAGAAGGTTTTCTTGTATTCTGAACTTTGTCTAGGATGTGACCTGCCGCAATACAATCTGTGCTGAGCAATCTTGTTTAATTTCCCTCCTTTCCCATTCATAATATTGAACATTTTTCATTAAAGATCATGCAGCTTGCTTGCCTCTGCTTTATTTTTAAAGAATCTAAATCTTAAATTGTAGCAAAACCATCAATTCTGAGCTCAGTGCTCTTCTTGCCTTGCTTGTATCTGATCTGATCCTAAGGAAGGCTGCTTTGTATACACTTTGTGACCTGCACAAAAGATAAGTGGCTTAGAAATCTCTCTTGCTCTGTTTGACAGGGGCAGTCAGCATGAGAAAAATGGTTGAGTGTTTTACTAACGCTAGGGCAGACAAGTCTCTCAGCCTACCTGGAAGATGACCAATTAACTTACCTCATCTTACCAATCCACTGCCCATTTATTTTTCCCTTGCTATCATTTATTTATATACTTATCCTTCTTTACTGTAATGTACCACAGCAGAGTAATGCACCAACATGGATGTTTCCTCCTACCTTCTCCCACCTTTTGTGTATTACTTACAGTTCCTTGCCTCCAGACCTTTAAAATGGGAGTGCTTTATTTTAATTTTTCTTCTCTCTTTATACTGGTTTCTAAAAGGCAGTGAATGGGTGACCTTCAATCACTTTAACAGGTAATATTTTACCTGGAAGAAGGACATGGAAACAGCATGTCTCAGCTGACTGGAGTAATTTTCTTTACTATTATTTTGCTGCTGCAAGGAGCAGAAGAAATGTTCCCATTACACCAGGAACAGTGAAAACCACGAGGTGATGAAAGCTTTTTCAGCTATCATGCTGCATGGTTTTTCTACCTGCTGCAAAGAAAGCTGTGAAGAACAAATATGTTCACAAATGCACAGGTTTGAAATACAGTATTACCCATATCCCAGGCTTTCCTGTCTGCACTGTGAGTGCAGAATCACAGAATGATGGGATAACTTGGGCTGGAAGTGACCTCAGGAGGTTCCCGTCCAACTTCCTGCTCAAAGCAGGTCAGCTCTGGGGTCAGACCAGGTTGCTCGCAGCTTGAACCAGTTGGGTCTTGAAAACCTCCAAGAATGGAGATGGCACAACATCTCTGGGCAAACTGTGCTACAGCTTGAGTGTCCTCATAGGGAATAGGTTTTCCGTGCATTCGGTCCAAACCTTTCTTGTTTCAGTTTCTTGTCACCTCTCACCTTTCTCCCTTGCAACACTGAGAAAAACCTGGCTCCATATTCTCAATAACCTCATAGGAAAGGATTGGATGGTGTAGGGTCCCCAAAGCCTTCCCTGCCCCAGACTGACCAAGCCCCACTCCCATGGCCTCTCCTCTCAGAGCAAGTGCTCCAGCCCCAACCACCCTGGGGGCCTCCCTGACCTTGCTCCAGTTTGTCAATGCCTTTCCTATACCAGGAGCCCAAAACTGGACATGGTATCTGGATATGATCTAACAAGTGCTAAGCAGAAAGAACTAATCTCCCCCTTGAACTCCTGGCCATGCCCCTGTTTGTGCCACCCAGGATGCTGGCCCCAGGGCCTCCACTGCAGAGGCAGTAGTGTCCTGGCTTCTACATTGAGTAGGGTACCTGGTATGGAGCGGAACCCTGCATCTGCACCACATTTTTCCCCTCAACAGGAAAACTTCTTCATGTTGATGACTTGGCAGACTGACAGCTTGCACTTGAAACGTATTCTGTAGCCTTTTTTCAAATCCTTAAAAGTAGCAAGAACACTACATTGCAGAGAAGATCTGTGGTGATACTATTAAATGGTTAATACAGGAAATATAAAACATAACCAAATAAATATTCTTATAAATACAGTGAGCTGGACACCACTGGCACAACTTAACTGTGTTGAATTTCTTTTTGTCTCCCTTTCAGCAAAATGTTCTTAAAAATGTTTATAGTTTGTTAGTTTACATGCTACTGTATAGTTTTGCATTTTACCAGATGCTTCCAACTCACCTTGCACTCCATCTGCCTTTGGAGATCTGCTTTCCTTCCAACTGTGTACTTTCATTTTGCAAATCTTATTTTTGCAACATTTAATGACCTAACAGTCAGTTAGCTTTTTTCATCTCAAAAAAATTTTACTAACAGTGGTACATTAACACAGAAACTACTTTCTAAAGAGAAGAACTTATCAGAATCTCTTCTTCTGTTCTGTACCAGCTTTGAACTTTAACATTTAAAGAGCTCAACACAATCCACTTAAGAAAAACAATTCTTTAAAAAAACCTAATCAGGAACAAAAAAAGGACTGTTAAATCCTGCTCCCAGTTGACTCCCTCTGAGATTTAGCTGAGACATTTGATCACACTTTGAAAACAGAGATATTATTGCTGACTACCTTATCAAGCTCTTGTGAGGATTTAATTATATAGGCTGCGGTGTAGGTCACAGGGAGTGTGGGGGAGTGAAAGCTACTGCATAAAAATAGTTACTTAGAACAACCGGGAATAACCTGACATAAGCTAAAATTTCTTAAAAATACATGAAGTTTTGCAAAGAGGGAAAAAGTCCAAACCAGGACTTTGTTAATATTCCAATTATGAGAATATTAACTGTACAACTCGACAAAAACTTAGAACACTCCATATTGAATTGCTTTAAGTACTCCATATTGAATAATCTTAAATGATGTTGCTGTATCATTAAAGACTGAAGTATTAATTCAAATTTACATCTCACAAGGTGATCTCTGTTCACTTTTTACTTACACTAGATTTAATTATACTTGCTTTTGTTATAAAACAGTTAATGACAAGACCAATAAAGGCCACTGAAGACCCAAAGCTTATAAAAACTATCTTAACAAACATTAAAATGCAGACACCAGAAGACAAATGCTTATTTCACATTACGACCGCAGAGCGGACTTGAAATGCTTGAAAACATCTAATGTGCATTTTTGTACCTTAAATACAAGCAACACAAAGTCTTGCTTCAGTTTCCAACCCTCCTCTGAGGACTGGGAAGATGGCAGCATGCTTTTACATGGGGCTTGATGTCACGCTGCCCCAGCCTCATGGTTCAGTCCTGCCCGGGGGTCCAGCTCCATCTCACAGCCTACAAATGGCAGGCACGTTCCTCTCTCAGGAAAGGCAGCCAAGAGCAAGACCGGTCAAGAGCCATGGAGTTTAGAGGGCATGTTCTGGAGATGGGCAGAGGGAAACCTAATGAAGTGTAGGGTACTGCACCTGGGGAAGAACAACCCCATGCACCAGTACAGGTTAGGGGCTGACCCGCTGGAAAGCAGCTCTGTGGAAAGGGACCTAGCAGTCCTGGTGGACAACAGGATGACCATGAGCCAGCAATGTGCCCTTGTGGCCAAGAAGGCCCATGGCATCCTGAGGTGCATCAAGAGGAGTGTGGCAAGCAGGTCAAGGGAGGTTATCCTCCCCTTCTACTCTGCCCTGGTGAGGCCGCATCTGGAGTACTGTGTCCAGTTCTGGGCTCTCTGGTTCAAGAAGGACAGGGAACTGCTGGAGAGGGTACAGCAGAGGGCTACAAAGATGATTGGGGGCTGGAACATCTTTCTTATGAGGAAAGGCTGAGGGATCTCATCAATGCTTACAAATACTTAAAGGGAGGGTGCCCGGAGGATGGGACCAGTCTTTTTTCAGTGGTGCCCAGTGATAAGACAAGAGGTAATGGGCACAAACTTGAACATAGGAAGTTCCATCTAAACATGAGGAGGAACTTCTTTCCTTTGAGGGTGGCAGAGCACTGGAACAGGCTGCCCAGAGAGGTGGTGGAGTCCCCGACTCTGGAGACATTCAAAACCTGCGTGGATGCCATCCTGTGCAACCTGCTCGAGGTGACCCTGCTCTGCCAGGGAGGTTGGACTAGATGATCTCCAGAGGTCCCTTCCAACCCCAGTGATTCTGTGATTCTGTCCAGGAAGGAAAGTCCAGCAAAGGCCAGCTGGAGGCCATGCATTTGGCCCACTGCGTCCTGTGGCTGGTGGACCTGCCCTTGCCCAAGGACAATTTACTAGCCTCACCCAAGCGCTTCACCTCGAGATGAGACACAAGCGGCTGCTCGAGGTCAGTCCGGACTTCAGTCAGGACACCGCCGCCGCCATCCCGCCCGCCTTGCTCGTCACGGAGGTACCCGCACCGCCTCATGGCGGCCCGCCAGCTCCCCGGGCAGGCACCGGGGCTGCGGAAGGCTCAGCCCCGCGGCGTCCATCGACCCCTCGGCGGCGCTGACTGGAAAATACGAGATCGCACCGATCGCCCACCGCAGCTTTACCTTACGGAGCGCGGCCGCGACCGCGGCCGCCCCCCCCGCCCAGCCCCAGCCTCAGGCCCCTCCCGCCAGGCGACAACGCCGGCGGCTGGCGCCGCTCCAAGCCCGGGGCGCCGGCTCGGGGCAGGGGGCCGCGGCTCGCTCGAGGGCTTAGCGCCGGTGTGGGCCGTTAATGGAGAGGGTCCGTGGCGCAGGAAATCAGGGCCCACGGGCTGAGATAGGGGAGGGCGGCGGTGGGGAGCCCCGCCGGGCTCGGTGCCGCACCAGCCGGCGCTTGGGACCACCGGTGGGGGAAGGGGAGCGCGGCACTGGCGCTGACAGACGGCGGCGAGCGGGGGGCCGGGCGGCCGCCTCCGAGGTGTGGGGAAGGCGGGGAAAGGAGCGAGCGGCCCCCAGCCACCGCCGCGCCCCGGCGGGGAGAGAGAGGGAGGAGGGCGCTGGGCGGCCCGGTCTCGGCAGCTCCATCCGCGCTCCCCTTGCCCAGCCCCGGCCATGAATATGTAACTCCCCTCTCTTTCCCGAGCTCCATTGCGGAGGCTGCTGCTCGCCATATTGTGCTGCTGGGGCTGCGGCTTCTCCACCGGCGAGAGAGGGCGACGGGAGCGAGCGGCGCAGTGAGGCGCGGCGGCCTGAGGCGGGAGCCCGGCGGGCGGTGAGCGCAGGGTGGCGGGCCGGGACCGGGGCGGCTGCGGTCGCGGTCGCCGTCGCCCCCGCCGGGTCTCTCCCCCTAGTGGGGCAGGGGAGGGTGCGGAGTCGCCGGCTGCAGCGGACTGCCGCGGAGGGGTGTCTGGTGCCGGGAGCGGTGCCTGACCCTGGTGCGGGGTAGGCGGAGGAGGGGCTGCGCCTTATGGGGTGATTGTTATGGTGGGGGGTGTCCCGCAGTGGGCTCCCCTGACGGCCGGGGGCTGCTGTCCGGGGAGGAGGCGTGGTCAGGCTCCCCTGGCCCCGGCTGGGTAGTCGCGGCGCAGGTGGGTGCGCTCGCCCTGGGCCCCTGACAGGTTGCCCACGCCGGGCCGGGGCTGCTCGCGTCCCGCTTGCCGCCCCCGCATGCAGGGTGGGCTGCCGGGGTCGGCGATGGGGCCGTAGGACGTGCCCGGACCCCTTCTGCTTTCCCCCAGCCTGGCGCCTTCGGCGTTGCTGCAGGGCCGCCGGCCGCGGGGAGCTCCCGCAAGCCCTGAGCCATCCCCGGGGGAAGCTGCGTGTGGCCGCGAAGCCCTAAGGTGTGGGGAGGTATAGATATATATATATATCTCTGTGTGTGTGTGTGTTTATATGCACGTGCACATGCACACTCTGGAAGCTGCAGGGAGAGGTACCATACCCAGCTCCCTATCACAACCGCATACTGTTACACCAACCCAGAGGGCGAGGCATTGCCAAATGCCTTAGTTGGGAAGGGAGAGGTGATCAACGGCATCATGAGCCGTTACTGTTGTTTTTATAAATTGCCCCTGCTTAAAATACAATATCCAATATGATTTATGCTCTGCGTTCCAAGTCTTTTGTTTCTTTTAATGCCTGTACACATCACGGTGCTGAACAGTATTGCAAGGCGTGATGCTGATCAACTGATCCTGGGAACGACCTGACTGCTCTTGTGAAAATGTCATCGTTTCCAACAGGACATCAGTTGGAGAAAGATGCTGTGTTGGGAGCTGTAGATGTGTCTCCTCTCTTCACGCTTGCTCTCACTGCTTGCAATATGAATTTAGCACCTGTTCTTGCCAACTTTTATACTGTGTGGTAGCTGGCTCTTCGAAATCATTTGCCTTCCTTGGACCCACCCCGCGACATAGTGTATATGTGAAACGAACACTCTGAGCAGTATTCTTAGGATTTTTGTTAAGCTATTTGTTTTTCAGACCCTCTTCTATGGTAAATAATTGGATCAAGTGCCTAATTCCATAGAAATCCAGAGGGTAGCTAGTAGAGAAAGATGATTTCCAGTATGATAAATCATAATCCAGTCCTGTTTGGAAGTGATTACAGCTCTGTGTAATAACTGTGCATTGCACACGGGCTTTTAAGGATTAAAGGAAATTGCTTGCATTTGAAAAAACATGACTGGTGTGCAGGTGAAATTATTTTTGCTTGGGGAAAATTCTTTAATCAAATATGTCATTCATTCAGTGACAAAGACTCGATTTGTCATAGGAGTTCCCTGCAGAGGTACTCTCATTTGTATTCATCTATGTTTTCATTAAAAACTTTTGTAATGAGATAATTTGACATTTTTATACATCATGTCAAGCTCAGAGCTGGCATTCAACTTGTCAGCTAAGACAGAGGCACTCACTCTGAAAGTAGCGGATATAGATAAGTAGTATATTTTGCATTGAAAGATATACTTGTTTGAAGGATTAGCTTTGCTAGTTGTTTGGAGATGGGAGGAATTTTCACTGGACATGATAGCATGAGCTGCAGTGTTGGGTAGCAAGCTCTATGGCTGGATCTGACTGTTATGGTACACTTCAGTGATAATACTTAAATAAGTTTAGAACATCTTTACACCTTATTGACCCTGTAAATTGTTATTTACAATGTTTAATAAATGCCTTATTATTTTCTGCATTCATCTTCATAATAATAGTGGGACACAGATTTTGCATTGGAGTTTTTTAACTTCTTCAGTGGCTAAAATTTTGACCTTTGGCTTCAAAGCTTTGAAGCACACTAGCCCTACTGCATCTTCCAAGAAGAGCACTGCCTGTTATGTCTTAGAGTTGAAATAATATGCAAGCACCGGTGAAATAAATTGCATCAGACTCCCTTTGTCAATGACACTTTGTGTTTTAAGAGTGATGTATGGTAATACGTTGAGTATAAAGACTTGGCATCTTGGGTGATTAGAGCAGAATTCTGGCGTTTTCAGGGCTGTGTTATCATGTAGTAGAAATATGGTTGGCACCTATAGGAAAGCTGTCAATCTTATATGTGAAATAGATGTTGGGATAGGTGAATCTCTTTGGCTTCCTTTAAATATTTATCTTTCCTTAGCTTAATAAGAAGAATGCGATGAGGGGAGGGAGGCACGGGGAAAAGGGAGCTTGAAAAATGAGACTTAAGTCTACAACTGTTTAGTTGCATTTTTCTTAAAAGGACCACTGCATCGCTCTTACTGAAGCACCATTTCAAAGAACATGCATGAAAGAAGCATCAGAGTAAAGAGATTCCTTCAGTTTTTGGGTTTAATTTTTTTTTTTCTTAAATACCCATTACCTGCTTTTACTGAGTAGATCAGCAGTTTAATAATGATGCAGGAGGAAGGAGATTGGAAAAGGGGTGTTGTTGAGCCTAAACTTGGTTCTGCTTGTTGATGAAAATAACTGGGCTTTGAAGCTCACCTTAAATTCTTAATTTTCTGAGGAATGAGCAGCGTTCAGTATTATAGACCTGTTTAGACTTGTTGCACTGGAGAAATATTTAGGAATTATCCCTGTCTGTCTTCCCCCCCACTTCTGGATTGTGGAGCTCTCTTGCTAACACCTTGGAGTTAGCAGTAGTATTCTACTAACTAATTAAAAACCTAATCCATTCTTTACTCAGGGATAACATTAAACTATTTTGGATGATTACTGGGTTTAAACTCTGTAAGTATTGCTCCTGTAGTACTGTTTACAAAATGTATAGTTTTATCTCAGAGAGAGTCCTTAAAACACAAGTTGTTAGCTGTCACCCAGCTTTAGATGAAAGCTGTCTGGTTGCCGAATTAACAATTCTATTTCTATATATTTATTATAGCTATTAAGTCAATCATACATAAGATGACTTGAGTCTTTCTTTTTGTCTTGCAGGTGTTGTGGGGGAGTTTATTTTCTGTTTATTAATATCCAAGCTGTCTTCTGTTCTCATTAAGAAATCTGTATCACTATTGGTTATGACTAGCTTCACTATGATAACTGGTAAGCGGGTGAGAAATTTTTGTGGCAATCTAACATAGCTCTGGAAAAACTGAAACCCAAGCATATGTCTTGATCTAATATTCTCAGAATTTCTCCCACAGTCCAACCTCATTAGAATACTACTGCTTACTGCCATTTATATTAATAAATATGATGGATAGTAGGTATGCTGTATTCTGAAGGGAAAGATAATGAAGTGGCTCACTTGATGTGATCACAGTCGCCTGGGGAGAGCAGTACACATGATTTACAGTGTATTTGGCTTGAGCTTCTACAATATTGCTTAAAATTTGTATAGAAGCATCTTGGATCCTGTAGCACTGTAACAAAACAGCCAAAGCAGTAGTCCAAGGAGCTGATGAGCAGGCTTTCATTTTTTCTGCTGGTGAAACAAAAAATAGCAAACCCACGTTGGTTTCCCAATGGAAGTGGAAGCAGATCTGTGCTGGCTCCTAAAGTATTGCAGTTCAGCGGTAATTTCAACATGCCTTCAGTTTTACACCATCTCGGCAACTGGATGGTGAGTGAGCTGTTCTGCCGTGGGCTCAGGGGCATCTGAGGGCTGGAACAGCCACTGCAATGCAGCGAAGGGAGCAGGAGGTACAGCTCTGAAAAGTACTCTAGTAAATGAACTATGGAAGAAATATATAGTTCTGTAGCTCCTGTTTGTTAAGATCCTATTAAAGTTACCTTGATGTTTACAGTTGAACAGAGGTGCAAGTTTTGATGTTGTCAGTGCCCGACACCACCGCAGCTGTCAGGAAGGAATGTGAAAGCTTTGAATATGCATGTCTGGCAAGAGTTTTTTATCTGGGTGAGCACAGTGTTGTATTAAAACTGCAAAGTCCTGAAGGTGAAAGTTGAAATTGAAGCAGTGTGTTTCATTATCACCCCCTAAAGTGTTGAGCTGTTGGGTAAAAAACAGATGTGTTTTGGGTTTGTTTTTTTTTCTCCCCTGATGTAACTAGCTATGTAAGTGATTTCTACCACCACAGTCATCAGTCAAGAACTGCATTTCTCCACATTCCCAATGTAAAAACTGAAAGTAGATTAGTTTTCTACAGACCTGATCTTTGCTGCTGAACTAGTAACAGCATTTATGGAGATGGGAAAGATCATTTGAATTGCAGAGCAAGTATGTTCATAGGATTTCTATTAAAATGTACGGCAAAGTAAAAGGCTAACAACAGGGGTACTGAAATGATAAAACTTAACCTTATTGATTGGAGTGGTCAGTTCTCGCTTTCTGCAGCTGTTATTTTAGGGAGACAGTGAGAAATTAGCCTCAAAAAATGTGCCAGCAGTGCTGTGAGGGTAAGAACGTACTGTAAAAACAAAGCACTGGTTCTGAAGCATAATTCTGTGGCAAGGGGGTAGACTCCATAATAACAGGGTATGTGGTATTTTGATACAGTCGCATCCATGTAAATGTGGTCTTTTACTGCAGACTGTGAGGTCCAGTGCACTATAAACATGCTACTAGAAAGTGTCACTAAGAAAGTGACAAAAAAAAGTAAGTCTGATTAAAAATATCCTAAGGCAACGTGTATCATTCCTGGCCTATTTGTGTATATTTAGTTGCTGTGACAGATTCAACTTTTCTGGAGTTTGATGATTTACTTTTGTTTGCTGCCAAAAAGTTTTCAGTCCTTTATCCGTCCTACTCTGATCTAATACAGCACTGAGATGAATTTTAGACAGGATTTTATAAAGGCATTTTTGCTTTTCTCCTTCACAGTTGGTTATTAATTCTGAAGTCTAAGGTTGATTTATCTCTTAAGAGCTTAAGAACTTTATTAAGAACTACAGTAGCATGCTTCATAATATGAGAAACTATGCATAAAATTTAACAAATAACAGAGAAAATGGCAATTCTACTTACTCCCCCACAGAGCTCTGCTTAATATTGGTACTTCACAGGGCTAAATTATCGCTTGGTAATGGCTGTTTTCCTTTTTATATGAATTGTTGGCGAAGGTCTTCGGCAAATTTTGGGTCAAGTGCTTATCTGATTTATTGGCCCACATGAGGAGTGAAAAGGTACTGTTCCTGTAATGGTTTTATTTTCACTCCTGGGAGAAGGTGTTACTGTTGTATCGTATTTTAGTACGTGCTTTGGACAAGATATAGATGGTGTGAAAGGGTAAGTACCAGGATTTTTTGCTTTAATGATTAAAATAATCTTACTACTTGTTGCATTAGAACAGTGGGCAATGTTTGCTTTTTTTTTTTTTTGTACCAAAAACTGAAAAGTTTTCTACTTGCTCCCTCCGAGAGAAAAAATTCACCTCAGTGAAAAGGCCACTGATGCCCCTAGCAGGGAATGTAGAACTCATTGGAATAAACTCAAATTTGAGCATCAGCTACATGGGCGCAATGTACATGGACATGTAGTGCTTGTACGCTATTATACTTTACTGCTGTAAATATACAGAGAAGCACCAACTTAAAATCACGTACTTCTGTCATGTCCAAAAGTATGTGACTATTCTTAACACTGTGATAAAACAGCCTTGAGTATGATCAGAAGTTTAATTTGATACTTTTTTTTCCATAATGCTCTTGACATCTAAACCAGGAGGATTATCTCTCTTTGGTCACTTCTATTAGTGCTAGATTCACTAAATTCTTCCATAGGGCTACATGTGTATAGCAGATGGTTTGTATGAGGTCATAGCACAAATGTTTCTAAAGGCCAGGATGAGCAGCTTGGTGGCCAGATTGGAAATGCTGCCACACTCTATGGATCATTTCATTTCAGGTCCAGTAAATGGTGAATGGCAATTAACTGGAAGATCCCACATCTTAAGGCACCAGACAAAACCACATTCTTCCTTAGTGAAGAAACTGTAAAAGTCCATGTGCTACCAAGGTAGTGTATTTCAGAAATGCCAGTTGGGAAAATGTCTGTAGTGTTACTGACTGTCGAGGCTGTTAAACTGTGCCACTGCCTCGGATTTCTCTGCATTCCTCAGTTTTATTGGCTGCTTTAGGACACTTTTGAGTCTGTGGTCTTGAATTAATTACACAACCTTTTTTTCCCCTCTCTTGGCTGGTAGTGCCCTAGGGCAGAAATGACGTTGTCTCTCTTTGCTAACTGCTCTTTATGGACTGACAAACTTTGAATTTATAAGTTTGACCATCTGAAAATGCAGAGCTTTATAATACTTGCTTTGGGAATAAATGCAGCTTCCCTAATTTTTATGTACTTCCAGTGTTGAGTGCCATAAAGTAACTTCTCATGTAGTTGAGTCTCTTTTAGATGAAAAGCTTTGTTATTGAAAGTAACGGGATAAAATGAGAAAGTGTGAATCTTTCTAGTGTGATCTTTACAATGGATTTCAATGAGCTTCACATTTTGAGAAATCTAGACTCAATTTTAAGTGGCAAATGAGAGAATCTGACAAACTGTCTTAAAGATTATGTGTTTTCATACCCTGTAGAAATGCATACTTATAACTTGTCCTAGTATGCATTCTGGTGACACAATAGTATAAAGAAAAGGAGAATATATGGAGAATAAGTTATTCTTTCATACAGAACAGACTGGATTTATATTTTAAATGTAGAACTTGGCACAACCTTGAATGTGGGGAACATCTGACGCTCATGTATGTACAAGTAATTATTGTATTAGTAACTTCTTCATTGTGCCAGTCGATCGTTTGTCTAATGTCCAGTGGGAGTTGGATATACCCATCTGAAAGTAAAATTTGTGTTCCATTTTAATATTAGAGGTTTTTTATTATTATTATTATAGTTAAATTATTTTCTCAGCGATGATGGGGCTATATTGATATAATTGATAAAAACATTTGAATGGTAATCTAGGATGGCAAGGAACCAGATGCAAACATTGTTAAAATGGGGTTGTAAGGATGGTTGTCACAATGTGTCTATTTCTCAGTGTGCATCACACTACTATCCTTCAAGTGTAACTGAAATTGGAATAACTTAAAGTAGTGAAAGGGTAGACCTGCTTTAAGTTGTTTCATCACATTAAACGTTGATCGTGATGTGCACCGCAGTCAGATTGCTTGCATTAATATACATTATTATTTACAGTAATGTGTGGCCTCAGGATAGTCCCAGCCATTCTTAATTTTCATACTTCTTTATTCAGATATAGTTTCTGTTTATTTTTTTTAACTCAAATAAAGGTTTCCAGATTTATTCTTTAAGAATGAAATACAGAACCCCTTAAAAACAGGTTTGGGAAGAAAGTGAGACCAAGGAGAGAGGACACTGAGTACCTCATGGCTTTCCTAAGGTACAGGTTATAATGTTAGCGTTCGAACAATCATAAATGTGGTCTTTGTACCATTTTTCAGTTGTCTGGGTAAGAGCGTAAGGGCAGCAGTTGAATCTGCAGTGGAGGTAGGTGGGGGTTTCTCTCTGGGCTGACATGATCTTTGCTCTTGCAGTAGGTTTGGAGAGAGGTGGAAGAGCACAGGCTTCCTACAGTGCTCTGGAAGCTTTGTGATTGCAGGGGGGCTTAGGGGTAACAGTGCCGTTCCTTGTGGTGTTTGGGAACGTATCGAGGGAGGACTGTGCTGGCATGGGGGAGGAGTGGTTTTCAGCACAGAGGTGTTAGGTGGGGTTGTAATGATGCAGATGGTTTCAAACATGCACTAGCAAAGCCCAGTTCAGGATCCAAGGATGATGCCCTGACAAGAATTGGATTCCTTTCTTATTTCCCAGCAGCACTGTTGTGGAGTTACTGGTATGCTGGCTGTGTCTCTTTCATGGAGCATATAACAACGAGCTGTAGCTATGTCTCTTCTCCCTTGGTTTGTCTTAATTCATTGTTTCTACCCCAGAAATAGACTGCAAGGATGTGTTTGTTTGCAAGCTGATATGTCTTACGGGTGGAAAGCATGGTGTAAATGCTCATTATTTGTTATCAGATTTAACTTCTGGAGCATGTAATTGCTATTTGAAGTTTCAGTTTCATAGTTTATATTAATTTGGTATCTTTAACAGTCTTTTAATCTGCTTTGCAGATGATAGACTTCTAGTTAATGTGTATAAAAGTATTTTAAACACTGGCTTCACGTGAGTGTTGTTAACCATGCACTTTTAAATGTAGTAGGCATTTACAAAGGAGCTCACTTACATTACCAGAGAGTATTAACTGATAAAGTGTTCGGTGATAATTTTGAAATTACCTCATGAATGTACTTCTAGGCTTTCTGTGATAGTAGCTGAAACTATTCACTTGATAGCGTTTGTTTTGTAATCTGTACCCAATCCTAATGAATTTGCAGATTGACTACTAATCTGTCACCATTTACAGCTCTATGCTGACAGCTACAAATGTTAAATTTTAGCAGATACCTTCAGCTCTCAAAGCTTTTCAGTAGATGGTCAAAACCCGAGGCATTTTTTTGCTTGCTGCTGGCCATTTTAAATATACTTACAGAAGAGAGAAACTATATTCTCAGAAAACATTTGTATGGTGGTTTGGGGCTTATTTGTTAATTTTCCAGTTTAGACAAAAATACCTAGCTGCAAATTTTACTGCTGATTACACAAGTTCTCAGCAGATACTTAAGGAAAGTATTATTTTTCTTAAATATGTGGTTATATCATGTGTTTACAGAGGAAACTCCCATCTTAAGCAGACTTGGTGGATGTTTCTAGTAACATACCAGGCATCTGAAGGCCCAATTCCCTTGTTGCTGTTTTCACACAGTTCAAACAAATGGATTCTACTTTGTGCAAAGCTAGTGGTCACTGTACTCCCAAAAAAGCCTTCTGATGTTTCTTTTGTGGGTAAGGAGAGTGTTCATGTAATCATATTCAGACACATAGATTGTAAAAGGTGTGTGTATGCAGGTGTGGAGAAGGAGAAGGTCCTGTTCAGGTTTCTTCAGCTTTTTATTATGGCAGTGCTTTATTGGCTGATTAGTGTTAGTTACCCTTGGCTTTTCTTGGCTGTGTCACTTTCTATACAGCAAAACATTTATAATGTCTCCGATAGTGAGATAACCCCATAATTAGATTAATTTGAGTTGGAAGAGACCTCCAGAGATCATCTAATACAACCTCCTGGTAAAAGCAGGGCCAGTTAGATCAGGTTGTTCGTGACCACATCCAGTCAAGTTTCACTGTCTCCAAGAGTGGAGATCCCACAACCTCTCTGAGGTGACCTTTTATTAGTGAGCCTTTTGCTGTGGCTTTATGCTTTCAGTATAGCATTAGTTTCCCCTATGAATTTTACTGCTCAACACTTAACAGTTAATTCTGTCTGTCCATATGCCTTTTGTCATGGCAAATAATTTCTCATTTTGTTTTTGGTAGCTTATGTAATGGTTGCTGTATGTTTGACTCATGGTATGAGTCCAAAGCATCAGCTCCTAAAGATTTTAAATGGGGTTTTAGTGACTGTAAGAGATCATGATGGATACCAAATCATATCTTATCTTTTAGATGTCTGCAAGACTGACAATTTGAACCTTGCACGTTGGAGGTGAGCTGCACTACAGAGGTGCTGTGTTTGATTGCAACTCTGAACATGAATTGATGAGCTTGAATTTGTTGTTAGCATAGATCGGGACTGATCGTGTCAAGAGAAGATGACTGTACATGTTGCTAATACAATATCAAATTCAATTTGCAAATACAAAAAAGTGAAAAACCTTCCCAGTAAGAGACATTGTGACATTGAACTTGATATTGGGAGGACAAGGACTGATAGCGGAATGAACTAAAACCACTTTAGTGAGACATTCCTCTCTTGAGCTTATCCCTTTTTGAGATCAGTGTATAATTATAGTGAGCACAGTATAAATGTAGCAAGAGACAATTTGAAGAGTGGTGACAATGAGTAAACAAGCAGAAGAGGAAGGAAGGGCACAGACAAATGCAGTGACATACTTGTTCGGGATCATCGAGCAGTTAATTTCAGGGCTGGGGATGAAATGAGCTCCAGGCCAAAACCTGATTCAGCTGTCTCCCAGGGATTTTGAAATCCAGAGATGAAAAAAAACTTCAGAAAAGAGTGAATACTAAAAGGACTAGATTGTAATCTGGTACTGGTTGTCCTAGATACAACTGCAGGTAAAGGAATCTGAGCTGCCAGTGAACTGCAGTGAAGATTTAATTCCTTCAGATAGTGTCTTTCCAGATTTTTTTTTTTTCAAATCAAGCTCTTAGCCAGAAAGTAAAAGCAGAAAAAACTTAAATTTCAGAATGCTTTAAGTGAATACATTGAAATGAATGATTGAATGCTTTATCAAAACACTCCATTTGTCCTTAATACTAGTTACAGTATTAGAGAGAGTAAAACCTAAAACTCTGACCCTATTAAGCTTCCAAACTAACTGCACTATGATACCTGTTTTTAAAAAGAGTAATCCTTGGGGGGGGGGGGAATCATTGAAGGTGCTCTTGAAATTGACATACCAAACAGAGGTCTAACTCTCTTACTGTGTTAAGTCTAAATATTTATTTTTTAAGGAGCCTGATGCTTTCGCCCCCCAAGTGTTTTTCATGAAAGTGTCAGAGATCAGTACACTGTTTTGAGTTAAATAGCAGCTGGTATGGTTATGGCCACACCTGAGCTGGGTTTGTGGGTTATCTCTTCTAGCTGCTTGGTACTATTCCACCCTTTCTCAGATCTCAAGGTGTGCTGATACAACCATGTGTGCAGTTGCTCTTTAGCCTTTGCCTGGGCTAAAATAGGCACTGTGAAACATTTCGGAGAATAATTGAGGTTGTGAGGGATCTCTGATGGCATCCAGTAGAAAGTCCTCCACTCCCTGGTTAAAGTAGGACCACCATCAAGGTTAGTTCAAAGCTAGACCTAAGGAAACGTTAAATTTTCACAAACAACAGATTTTGAGAAATAAGGCTAATCTAAGGGTGATAAACCTCTGAGAAGGTAAAGTAGGGAAGAGCAGGAGTAGTGACACGCTGCTGCTGAGCTCTTCCTTTTGGCAGCCTGGTAGCCAGAACGGCCTGTCTGCTCGCAGCTCTGAGTGGTCTGAAGTGTACTTTTTGCCTGTTGGATGTTATTTTTGCTGGACAGTTTCAGGAATGGGATACCTGAACACCTGACCTACTGTGACTCATGACTGTATTTTAGCAAATATTTAAGCGTATTTCAGTATAAGAGCTTGTAAAGTGGATATGGTGTGTGACAAGTGCGGATGTTGCTCTGCTGGAGTTCTTTCTGAGTGTGTCGGAAGGACTCTCTGGCATAAATTCCCTGGTCAGTAAGAAGGCAGGAGATCAGAAAGTCTTTTCTGATGGGTCTTTCATACTGTTAGTTTTCCT
Organism: Burhinus oedicnemus; assembly: GCA_008921705.1. NCBI lineage: Eukaryota > Metazoa > Chordata > Aves > Charadriiformes > Burhinidae > Burhinus > Burhinus oedicnemus. The sequence continues at coordinate 1,795,975 of VFFE01008906.1, read as the reverse complement.
ATAACTGTCTGCCTGCTTTCCAACGCCTCAGGAACAAGACTTACTTTGTTGTTATGTTTTCAAACCCCAGTCATTTGTCTCCAAATTTTCTTTGGAAAATAGTCTATACATGGATGAGCACAAAGAGCAAAATTGCATAAGCTCTATTTTCCAGGAAAATCAGGCTTAAATAGCAAGTCTTTCAAATGAAGTGATGCAGTGCTTTTTACCAAAGCTGGCAGGCTTGTCTCCTAGCTCTAGTTAAGGAGCTCTGCAGCTTGTGGATAAAGTTTGGTTATATAAAAATCAATGAAAACTTTCTGAAACACGTTAAGAACAGCACAGGTGGGTTTTGTTTTCTTTGGTTTTTAATGTTCTGGCAATATGGAGAACTGAGAAACATCTTCAGTACAGAGAAATCAAAATTTATGTGTTAAGATAATCTTTAGAAATCTCCTTGTTTCAGCTTCCAGTTTTCTATAAAAGACACAGAGCAAAAAGGCAAGTTTTATGACTAAATGCTAAACGTTAGCTTGTTTCCCTTTTTCCAGATGCTGTTTGGAGCTGCAGTGACAAGGAATAAATCCTGAAGAGATTAATTGCTGGTTCTCAGATTTGTATCGTGTTCTTCTGGTTGTATCAGTTAGCTCTTGCTTTGATAGTGACAGATGTGCATGCTCTGTAATTACAAAGTTTGTGCTCAAGATTGTTTTACTGTGCTTGAAGACTGAGTCTGTCTGAAGTATTGCAGGTGTCCTTATAATATTGGTTAGGGTTTGGGTTTTTTAATGACTGATAAGAGTGCCCCTCTGGCTATGGCATAAATCAGAACAGCTAGTACTTGTTAGTGGCTCTGAGAGTTTGACCTACCTTACAGGAATGTGGCTTCTGTCGTTCCTATCGCCCTGTTGTCATGTGACTGGTTGCTTTCCTCTTATATCCAGAGGGTCATAAAGGTAAAAAATGACGAAAAGTATAAAGTTGTGATGTGTTAGAAGTTGTTTCAAAAACTTAATGATGAAAAAAGGCTCACAGGGGGTATCTGACTTCACATTGTTCCCAATGCTAAAACCTGTGACCTGTGAAGTAGAGATCTCGTCTTCTTTGTTTATAAAGTGAAAAATACCTGAAGTGTTGAATAGCTGAAAACTTCAGTAGATGTTATTGTGATGAAATCTGCTTCATATTTTGAGTTGGATAAATGAGCACAAGAAAATTGTTACGTAAGACTTAAAATGCCGAAAGGGATGCAGAGGAATAGTGAATTATGTCAGTGAAGATCCAGCTTGAGAATGTGAGTGGATTAAATTTCAAGACTGAAGAATAAATGTGAGGTTTTATATTTATTCTGTATCTTCTCTCCCCTTGCCAGTAGTAGTTAATAAAAAGTTCCTTCCGTCTAGAAACTTTCCACTTTATATTTTTAACTCTCAAAAAGGATCAACAATGGGAAAAAAATCTTTCTTTAGCTTGTGAAAGACTTTTCCTAATTTTGTAGCTTTAGAAAGGATCAGCTAGTCTGGCCTGCACCATTCAGGATTTCTTGTAGCAGATGCCTGCTTCAAATCTAGTAGCAGTGGACTGTCCTAAAAGAGAACTGAACTGAGGAGTAATTGCTCTATTATTGTTGCAGGCTGTGAATATCTTGGCACTGTCAGAACAACTAGAAAAAGCCCTTCTGTCAGATTCACCTTCATGCTAGACAGGGAGAGCTGGAGATGGTCTGTCCACAGCAATTCGGGTCCACAGCCAGCACAAGAACAGAGAGAGTGGTGGAGTCCGGTCCAGTCATGTCTTGCTTGTTAGGGTTTTTTCTACTGGAGACCAACAGGTTAAATGACACCTGAAAATGAACTAAGCAGTGCTGTTTGGGATGTGCTTTGAAAATGGCTGCCTCTAAAGAGTACTTGCTTACTTAAAACAGATGTCAGTATAGTTGCCTGACTATTTGCTGTTAAACCTGAGGGCAAGCAGCCAGTGCAATCTCCTCCTGATTGGTTGTAAAGCTTGACTTGGAGATTGGTCATGGATGAGAACATCTAAAGAGATGGTTTACTAGTTATGGTTTTGCGACTGCTAGTTTATACTTGGTGGCTATTACTTGGTCAGTGCAATTTTAGTTCACAATGCCTCTCCCGATTGTGGAGTTTGATCTTTGATACTGGTGCCAGCTGTTGATATTGCTGTGTTAGATTTCAGCAGTGTGAAGAAACATAATCCAGTCTGGTGTTCAACAATGGCATAAGGAATGTAAGTCAAGCCTCATTCACGTGCATTTTTCAGGCCCAACGTAGAGGTGGAAATTGTAGGGGAACAGGGAAAAAACTAAGGAGGCTTATTTATTGATCGTCAAGCAGATCGAAAACTCCATGCAGTATATTGTGATTTTTGTTGTTGTTGATTTTTTTTTTTTGGGGGGGTGGGGGGGCTCAGCATGTTTGAATTGACCGTGTTTCCGCTGTTCCTCAGATTTCAACTTTGTACATAGTAGAGGCAGAGGAGGTGTTTGCTAGCGATAAAGTGGACTATGTGGATCTCTCCAGCTTCCAGCTGGCTTTAAGGCCAGTGTTTTTCCTCTTAAAATTTGACAGTGCTATTGCTGCAGACCTTAGGGTGAGAATGAAGCACTCAGCATCTCAGATTAGAAGCCTTTAGAATAAAACTGGTCTATTATTTATCATGACACTTGTACCGTGTCTTCTGCCGCGTAGCCTTGGGCTTGTAGGCAAGGTTGCAATGTAAGCAATAGTGTTAATATGCTTGTTCTCCAGATTGATAGGTTTGCTGACAGTCTGGCACCCAGAGAGCTGCCATTCTGTGTTAGCAAGTGTAAGCATGCAAGTTTCAGCAAGATATTACTTGTGTATGCGATGATCTCTTTACTATGGGGCTGCTTAGATGAGCTTTTTACTGTGATGGAGCTGTGTAATGTTGGGAGCAGGCTTTTCTGTTAAGAGAGGCTGAAGTTACTGGGACTCGGTTGTCTTAATCTGCTGCAGGCTGACTGTATGCTTCAGCAGATTTTGGGAAGGGTGTGAACGATTAGCAGCTTCACAAATTTCTCTCAGTAGCTGAAATGATAGTTAATTAAATGTGTCAGCTTTAAAAGCACTCGAGTAGTATCCAGTGCAGACACAGAATAACATTGGGCCTCTGTTAGAACAACTGACTGGCAACAACACATACCAAAAATCCTTACCCAGAAGGACTTGACTTCCCATATGCCTGGAATTACCTTAAATAATTAGAACAGAGAAATACTGTTTCCTTTCTTTGCTACTAGTACACTTTTCAGCATCGCTTCATTGTTGAGGTGTGTCACTTAATGCCATCATTAACTTCATACCTCTGAATAATTTAAATAAAATACCCAGAATCCTGACAGGACAGTCCAATGCTTGGCCAGACTGGGAGCTGACAGTCTGCAGCTGGATCGTGGTAGCTGGTCACTTTTAATGGGGAGGTAAGGTCCTAACTGGACATCTTACTTTTCCGATCCACACAGAGGAACATGTCTCTTGTGACAAATAAACTGTATTTTTAGGGCACAATATTGACATATTAAAAATTGGAGTTGACGGTCTGTCATCTCATTATTTCTTTTGATGCCTCTTCAAACCCTTATTACTTATTAGACATAATAGTGGATGTGGCTACTTTATGTCAGGCTTTTTTCCCCCCCCCTTCCTTTTTTCATAAGGTGAGAAAACTGATTTCTTTGTCTGGATGAAAGCAGATACAGTAATCTTTGCTGCACTGCTTCTCTTGCTTTTCCCTCAACAATTAATTAAAGCTTCTAAAGTAACCTTGTTCTCCAGAGAGGTTGATCCTGTTCATATGGAACTTGATGAATTGGAAACTGGATTATAATGTACCTGGTAGATGCCAATAGAATCTGCATTTGGCTGCTGATTTGAAGGGTCTGGAAATACAAACCTAGATTTAAAAAAAAAAAAAAAAAAAAAAAAAAAATAAAAGGGAGAAAGCACTTCTGCATTTTCCACCTGGTAAAAATGTCTGCAACTGCAATCTTGCCTCTTATATGGTTACATTTATTTTTTTTAAACATATCACACAGTCTGGAATAAATTTTCCTGCTTCAAGACAGACATTTTTGGAGAGATGGGGAGGATTGCCCTCTCTCCCCATGTGAAAATATTTTCTGTTCAGAAACATGATTTTCTTCTGTCATTTTGACCTGACTTTCTTTCACATGTCTGCAGTGACCACATGTAGTAGTTTTGCCTTATCTCATACAACAATCCCAAAATTTTTATGGGAAAGCATTACGGTTTCTTTGTGTGGTCTTTTTGTTGTTGTTTGTTTTATTTATATGTTGGGTTTTTTTAATGAAAAGGTGATGTGTGCCTTTGGCTGTAAGCAAATTCTGCAGCAGTGGTTGTGGAGCGTATCAGTCTGTTGAGTGCAGTTATTTTTAGCCCTGTCCATTTCCAGGAATGCTTATCTGCCACTACTGGTAGAAAAAATGAGCAAAGCCCTGATAATGTGTGTATAATTTGTGTTTCTGAAACTTAAAAACTTCTGACTCCCCTTCCTGCCCCCACCCCCCCCACCCCAGTGTCATTGCAGATCAGGTACACATCCACTGAAGCCCAGCAGGACTGCACAGGAAAACTGGACCTCTTGATTGAAATTACTCAGTGACTAGGTTTTACTTGATATTTCAGTATTCTCTAAACTTCTGGTTGGAAACCCTTAGTGATGTATTTTCAGGAGGAAAAAGAAAGGCATTATAGTGTGCTTCCAGTGAACATGTTTAGCTAATTTTCTGTGTGTGTGTATAATTTTGACCTTCCACTCGGTTGCATGTTTGTAAGTTTTGGATGTTTTATGAATGTTTTCCACATCAGGTGGCATTTGCAGCTTTTGCACTACACAGCCAAAATTTTATGGCCTTCAGTTCTATGTCACTTTTGTTTAACAGCCTTAATTGATTTTTGCAAAGTGTTCATGGCTGACTGACTCCCTCAATTTTTCTGGAGTGGTACAGAGCATGGGCTTATCCGTGTGTAACACAGTGGAGCCTGGTACGTGGATGAGCAAGTGTTGCCCCTGTACTTCTGCTTTGTTGGCACAGAAACTGCTGTGTCTGTATGGACCCAGGGACACCTCACTTTGCCAGAAAAGCCTGCTCAGGAGAGGGAGCTGGCTCCTGTATGTGAGCATGCAACTTATTTCTCTTTTTCTTCCCAGCCATGTCTCAAGCCGTGCAGACAAATGGGACGCAACCTTTAAGCAAAACATGGGAGCTCAGTTTGTACGAATTGCAAAGAACGCCTCAGGTAATACGTTCTAAAGAGCTGTCCTTTATGGCAAGGCTTTTTTTAATACTTTTTAGAACTTGAAGCTTGATGTTCAAGATTTTCTTTTTCCTTTACAAGTGTTAACTGCCTGTTCTTAGTGGTAGAATGTTTTTTAAAAAATGCTCACAAACCAAAACCTTTCTCATAATATTAAAAGGTGTTTGATCTTTATTTCTCTTTTTCCTTTCTTTAGCAGCATGGGGGTGTGTGTGCTTGATGTGGTTGTGTATGTGTCTTGTTTTGTCTTTTTACTGTGTTTCTCTTTAAAAGAATAGCAAAACATGCAATCTCTGTAAGGAAGTTACTAAATTCCATTAAAGAACTTTTACATTATTTTATGCTAGGAAGCAATCACTGATGGTTTGGAAATAGTGGTGTCGCCGAGGAGCCTGCACAGTGAACTGATGTGTCCCATCTGTTTGGATATGTTAAAAAACACCATGACAACAAAAGAATGTTTGCATCGCTTCTGTGCTGACTGTATCATTACAGCTCTCAGGAGTGGGTATGTAAATATTATTACAGAGAAAAGGGCTTTCACTTTAGATGAAAATGTGATCAAGGAAATCCTTTAAGTGCTGGGTGTTGATGTGCAACAGTTATGTGCCTGTGCACTGCAAGTTTCTGAATGTGTAGCACGTGTTCCATATTTCATTCTTTTGTGTTCAGCCATCTGTGGCAGAGCAGAACTGGCCTTTTTCCTTGTGTGAAAAATCATCCCATAACTTTGGTTTTTTGCAAGGATTTGAAAACCCCTTTTCTCTTTTTTTTTTTTTTTTTCTTCCTCCTGTTTTTTCTTTTTTCTTTCAAATCCAGTACATTACTTACAAAAATGAATCTCATTTCCCTTATTCTTGCTTTTCCTAATAATAAATTGCAAATTATATGGCCTTTCAGCAGTAGTCCTACTTCAGGCTTCACTACTGAAACACCTATGCTAAAGTACAAATAATTTTTCTTGTATTCTTCAAGTTCATATTTTCCCAAAAGCAATAGAATTCTGAGGTAGCCAACAGCGAATAAGTCAATGATGTATCTTTTTCTGATAATGGCAATTACCTGTGTTCAGAGGTCACACTTAATTTGCTGTGCCTGTGTAAATTCTGATGAGTAATTAGCAAAAATACATTAGAGGGAAACAGGAAAACCATCAGGAGTAAAGATGCCAGTGTTTGAGCTATTGAGGCCTCTTCCTCTTACAGGAAAAAAAATGGCGTGAACTTGACGTTTTAGTTAAATGAGAACAAAATGGTAGGAAGGACAAGACTGGTTTAGTTTTCCCAGTAATTGGTGCTTGAACTATAGAGCAGGATTCTTAATCTTTGTTTTGTCCTGTGAGTGCTAGAAAGACTATGCCTTAATATAATTTCCACTAAACATGAATTTTTTTTCTAGGTGACAATCAAGCCAGAGGATTAAGGGAAGGACCAGGGTTTGCGGAGTGGAACTTTTGAACTCTTCAGTCTAAATACAGTTTGCTTAATCATGCTTAAAAAAAAAAAAAAAGCAGGGAGATAAATGTTTGGGGTTTTTGTTTAAATATCTGGAACTACCTGATCTGTCAAAAGATAGAAGCCCCATTCCAGATTTACTATAAATATTGAGTCTTAATGAGCACTTTGACGAAGAATTGTGGCATTAGGAAAGACTTTTGTTATTGCTGGAGAGTTAGTATTGTTTTTTTCCTTCTTGTTCATGTCTAGCAACAAAGAATGTCCCACGTGTCGTAAAAAGCTAGTTTCAAAAAGATCACTGAGACCAGATCCCAATTTTGATGCTCTCATCAGTAAAATTTATCCAAGCCGAGATGAATATGAAGCTCATCAGGAGAGAGTGCTAGCAAGAATCAGCAAGCACAATAACCAGCAAGCTTTAAGTCACAGCATTGAGGAAGGATTAAAGATTCAGGCTATGAATAGGTATGTAATCCACATAATTTGTCCACATGTAACCTTGTTTGCCTTAACACTAAAAATACACCGTCTGTCCTCACTCCCTGTATAGCTCAAGATGTCTCCTCTCTTCTGAAGTCTGCCAAAATAATTTTTAACCTTTGGCAAAATAATTTTTAACCTTTTGTCTACTAATAGAAACCTTTGTATCAGTCCCTGTGGCAGCCTGATGTAGACAGCAGATTTCAGCTTAGCTTTACAAAATTATGGCTATCATGTCTGTGATATTAAACTCTAATAGCGTGAATCCTGTACCAACATATTACCATTACATGCAAATAAATGCACATAGTGCCAGAATTTAGGTTTTAGTTGCGACTTGATTCACAAGGCTGGAATATATGTTTATACAGTATTGAAATTCTGGGTGCGCACTTAGACCTAAGAGAGTCAACGGTGAAAGAGGCCCCAAACTTCATTGTGGTGAAGCATGATGTGATTTATATTATTAATCACATGTGGATTTGTATTTAGATGAAAATAATGGTCTGAAATTGCCTGAAAAATAAAAATAAATGTATGAATTTAAAAATTGTCTTAAAATATGTCTAAATGGTCTTTGAGGGATAGGAAAAAATCTGTCATCTTGTCTATGAGTGTCTTTTTATAAGAAAGAATGAATTTTTAAATTTTTTTAAAAAAAACCCCAAACTTTAAATAGCTCTGAAGCATTTAGTGTTTATGCATGCATGTTTCTACATTCTGGCGTGACAGAGACTGGGAGAGGGAGGAGTTGTACAAGCTGTATGGGCTTCACATTGGGTGAATTCTGAATGCTGATCCACATTAATTTCTCCTTATTTCTGATCAGGTTACAGAGGGGCAAGAAACAACAGATTGAGAATGGCAGTGGAGCAGAAGATAACGGTGACAGTTCACACTGTAGCAATGCCTCAACACACAGCAATCAGGAAGCAGGGCCTAGTAATAAGAGGACCAAAACATCGGATGATTCTGGGCTAGAACTGGACAATAACAACACAACTGTGGCAATAGACCCCGTAATGGATGGTGCTAGTGAAATTGAGTTAGTCTTCAGGCCTCATCCGACTCTCATGGAGAATGATGACAGTGCACAGACGAGGTAAATGTATTCTATTCCTCTTAAAATATTCTGCTGTAATTTTCTGTTGCTTTTGTTTTCTGTCAGTCCTTGGGGCTTTTTAAAATCAATTTACTTTGGTCATACCACATTCTGTTTACCATAGGCACTCTTTCCCTCTTTCCATTGCAAGTCAGGTAGATGGTACTGCTCAACTATTATCAAGAATACAGTAACAGTCTGTTTGAAGCCTTTGATCACAAATAAAAGATGTTTTTAAGGGTTTCTAGCATTGCAGTTCACAGTGAGTACTAGGATGATGGTATAATATCAGCCCCTTTCTACTTATTGTAAGATTCTTTGGGAATAAACAAACCTTGCATAAGTGTCAGCATTTTTCAGAGCAGCTTCGTGTTGGTGGGATTTGTAGGCTGGAAGCTTTTCCTGGCATTTTTTTCATGATCCAGTCCAAAGACAGACTGCAAATTTTGGATCACAGCAATGAGCAGTCTCCTGGAGTTTCCTCAGATCTCTTCCAGGCTTTCTCTCCTGATGAGACATCCCTCTGTAGTGCCTATAAATATATTACAAGTTTCAGCCAGCTTTTCTTTTTAATTTGGAATTGCAAGGGAGTTCCGGGGGTTTTTCTGAAAGGCAAAGAGAAAGCTAAGCTTCTGGGAGAGGCCTCTGCAGCATTTGTGTGAGTCTTTAACTGTTGGGTGAAGAATTAAAGTGAGAACAGATAGTGAGACAATAAAGGAAGAGTAACTTTGAGGTGCAGAGAGTGTCACACATGTCTGTCCAGGCACTTCAGACTGTATCTATGCTTTGAAGATTTCGGCAGTCCTGAGTAGTTCCCGAAACCCCTTGACAACCTGTTACTAGGTTTTTCATTTCAAGCAGATGACAGGGCAATGCTGTCTTCTCTCTACAAAGAGCAGGAGGGCTTGTGGGGGAAGTGTCGAAAAGATGTAAGGACACTTTAGAACAATATAATTTGGTAAGCTGCTTGCATGTCTTGGGTGAAAGCGATTAATACTTGTTTGTGAACTATCTTTTCCAGGCCTTTTCACGCTTGATGCTTAATATTTGGGGGTGTTCCAGATGTCTTTTTCCCATACCTGCAACTCAAATGTCTTTGATTATCTTTGTGGTGGTTGTTGCAGATACATCAAGACCTCGGGCAATGCCACCGTTGATCACTTGTCTAAGTACCTAGCTGTGAGATTGGCTTTGGAAGAGCTTCGTAGCAAAGGAGAATCAAACCAGATGAACCTTGACACAGCCAGTGAGAAGCAGTATACCATTTACATTGCTACTGCCAATGGGCAGTTCACTGTAAGTAGAACTTCTAAGAGTAAAACTGAGCGTCAATACCTCTTTGATAAAGATTTGATTAAAATCTACTCCGCTGGACTTTTCCTGAGTTGGCTTAGGGATAAAATCCATAGCACCGGGTTGTTTATTTAGAAGCAGATCAATTCATTTGTGGAAAAATGTATACAGCAAAAGTTTGGTTAGCAGAAAAGGAGGCATATAAATTACTTGGCAAAAATCCAGTGATGCCAGCAACTACTAGCTGACTTACGCCATTATTTTACAGTTAAAATTGAAGAGGAAAAATATTACTTCATCTGAGAATCTTGTTTCAAGAGCAGATAGCTCTAGCACCAGGAAGTGTCTATCGTAAGGTGGTGTTTTTCCACTTCTGTGTAGGCTTCTAATACTCAGCTACGAAACAGCTGTGAGTACACTTAGGGAAGAATCTCTCCTCTCAGTTACTGACTTCAGAATATACAGATACAACAAGGCAATATCGCAATTAGGTGGAACTCTGAGGCCGGTCTTGCACTTGGGCATTTATCTAAATAAAATAAAGCCTTCCAGTTAAGAGATAGACAGATGCTTTGAAATAATCTATTTCAAATAGCTTTCAAACATCACCACAGATTGTCTCTTAGACAAAAGCAGAGATGCTTCTGGTTTCAATACACATCTACTACTCCCTCTGTTTACAGAGAGGAAAGAGGAAAATGGAAGTTCACTTTATTTACAAGTACATTCACTTTTGCAAGTGTTTTTTCAGTGCTGTTTTAGTGAGATCAGGAGTTTAGAATAGCTAGCATTGTTGCTTTTTGATGCCAAGTGGTTAGCTAATAACTTGTTCCGCATTATCAGTGTCCTCTTTAAGTCAGTGCATTCCTCTAAGTAGTCTGTTTCTACAGTACTACCTGTGCAAGCCATCAGATTTTTTTCATTTTTGTTTGGGTGTTCTCTTTTAGGTACTAAATGGGTCATTTTCCTTGGAACTGGTCAGTGAGAAGTACTGGAAAGTGAACAAACCTATGGAACTGTACTATGCACCAACAAAGGAACATAAATAAGCTGTGCTGGAAAACTGAGATGGGACTCACTCTTTTTGTAGCTATGACTTCTTTAATATTAACAGAAGGCACCACCATTATCTTCATGGACAATACACGTGATGCCTTCAGGCTGTCTCAGTATACTTATTAATATGATTAGACAGTATTCTGGGTTGTATTTAATTTAGTCTTTGTCTTGGGTTTTTGGCTTTTCCCTAGGAGACTAAATGACCTCCAGTGCATTCCAGTGTTTGACATGCTTTTTTGTTTCTAATGCATGATAACTGAACGAGTGTTCCAGTTTGGAATGTCTTAATTTTGTCCAGGTAAATCTGGATTTCTAATACATTTGACACAGTTACAGTAGCCTCTGTGAAGTATTGAGCATTGGATGACTAAGTAAGTCTATTCAATAGTAACATATCCCAAGGAATGTGTTAAATGTTGTAATTTGCTAATGGTTATCCATATAAAAGATGGGTAGAGAATTGATTTCTGATAGTATTACAGCTAGAAGTCATCTGATTCCCTAGAAAAGATTTATTAGTAATTTTCTTAGGAACAAATAGAGCTGTAGTGAGAAAACTGACACTTTAAAACCTTGCTGTTTACTGGGCTTAATACTTCAGTGCAAGGTGATTCAAGAGATTGGTTTGCTTTTTAATGGATTGCAGTCAAAAAAACCCCAAACAACCCAAACCCATAACCCTTCCCCATGTAGAACATGTCAGTCTTGATGTACACTGCAACTTCCTGTCTGACCCCTGTTGCAGTGTCATCCTGTCCTCACAAGCTTAAATTACAAGAAAATCTGGAAGCTTTACAGCCCTACTCTGTTCCCTATAATAACAGATTTTTATTGTGAATGTATTAGAATGTTCTCTAAAGAAATGTCCTGAAAACTTTTTTTTAAAGCAGATCCCTGAAATTCCAGCACATGGACATAATGGAACATTGAAATGCTTTGCTTTATGGAATTCGTGCCACCCCAGCTGTGAGCTTATCTGGGCTTCAGTTTGAGTAAGGAGGACTTCAACCATAAGCTGCTCAAAGATTTTTTTTTTTTTTAAATAAATTATTTATTTTTTTTCCCCATAGCTTTAATAAATGTGGCTTAGCACTTTGGAAGACAATTTTAGTACTTGACAAAGCTTACCATTTAGTGTCTTAAATTTAGGTTCAAGTTTTAAAACTTGACAGTAGGCTGTTGTGTAAAGTCCAGTAGCTACTGTTCATTTGCATGTTAAACTCCTCTTCCCTCGCTCTGGACCTTGCTGTCACTTAATGGAGGTTACTTACCTATTAGCATTCTGTCTTAAGGGAAACGTTACCCTGAGATTCCCTTTGCTGTAAGGCTTGCTGATGAAGCTTTCACCCATTTGCACCTGAAGCTAGAAGCAAAAAGCGTTGCTGACTGATAGGTGAGAAGTAATATAATTTAAACCGTATGGTATTGCTCCTTGTCTTGCCTGTAGTTAGACTGTTTTTGGCATGTGGTACATAAGTATTCAGATGAGGGGGATTCTCTTGGGAAGGAAGTACCTTTCCATTGCTTCTGTCTTTCAAGCCTAGCACTTGTCAATACATGTCCATTCCGACTGCTGTTTCCGACAGCTTTATCCCAATGTGAAAACTGCACAGGCTTCTTTGAGTAACTTATTTTTTCTTACTGGAAAGACTTGGTTTTTTGTGACAGGAAACAGAAGTTTTCAGGCCCCAGAACACAAGAGGGGGCAGTTCTTAAGGAAATTTGTTATTCGTGACTTTCTGGTGAAATGTTGCATTGTATAGACTAGTAGTGCATGTCCACTAAATATAATCTTGGGGGGGGTGGGGCGGGGGAGTGGTGATTATAAATGCTTTAAAATTTATTGGTAAACTTCTAGATTAGTTGCAGCATACCTTCCCACTGTGATAGCTAAGGTAATGTCCAGTCCCTTAAGCAAGAGGTGTTTGTGAAGCTGAGCAGTTTGTCTAGGAGCTGTCTGTCATTTTGTCCCCAGTTCTTTAAAAAGCGTGGGAGAATGTGAAGCTTTTATTTTTATGTTGTAGTGAATTTACTGAATATTTATGTTTCTTAAATATTATCTATACAATGTAGTTGTTGGATTAAACCATTGATTGCACTGCGACTCTTTAGTGCTATAAACTATTTTATTTTCCAAATGACTTTACTCTTCCACCTTTTAAAGCCATATTATTTTTAAAGTACATATCGTGTGTTAGGTACGGGTAAGCCTAATAGCTCTAGTATCACTGAAATTCTCAAATTGACAATAAAAGCAAAAATGTTATCAACAACCTATTGGAAATTCCAGTGCTGCTTCCTCTTATAATTCATAAAAGAAACCTTTTGGACAGTTTGTGTTTGTTTGTTATTGCTGCTGTGTTTGTGGTTGTCCAGAGGGAAGGGTGAGTAGGTGCAGCTGACCTCCACTGGTGTTGACTGGAGTTGAGTCTGGGCCTGAGCACTGTTACAGTCCATTGAAACCAGCTGAACTCCTGGTGTGTGTTACATTCCTTGAATGAGAAATAGTCACCTGTCATAGGTGCTGCTGTTCTAATCAGATCCTGTAGCCTGAGAAACGGGATGAAGGATTTTCACAGCACTCAGATTAAATGCAACTTTGATTGCAGCTGCTTAATATACAATTAAATGCAACAGAAAACAGTGTAGAATAACAAAAACACTTGGGTTGAGGTACTTTATTATCTGTTCCTTTCCTTGCTTTATTTCTACAGTTATAACAACTTTTAACCAGCAGGACAGGATATATCTTGAGTTAAGAAGGAACGTTTGTGTACATGTAAGAGTAGGGCTTCTTGAGATGCACTGAACTTAAGCTCTCTCTGATTGCGGAAGGATGTCCCTTTCTGCCTGTACTCCCACTGCTCACTGTGCTGACAGACACTGATTTTCAGAACCTTCTTTGAACAGCTTTAACTCCGTTAAAGCTTACTTTAATCACAGCTAAAGAGAAAACACGCTCATGTACACCTACTCTCTGCTGTATACAGTGGGTAGGTGGACACGTCCCTCAGCTAAAAAGCATTACAGGTGCCACTGTACTACCCATACTGTTAACGAGATCATACCATAAAACTTAATTTTCCATCATCCTCTGGTGTTTGTCCTCCAGCACGCTGATCAGCTGATAACCTAATACTGATTTCTGTACCTTAACAGTTCCAGCAGTTAATCAGTTCTGATTTTCTCTTCAGCACAAGCCACATGCAGTGCCTTGATCCAACAAAGATTTGTTACATGTTGAAGGTCTGTCATTAGTGATAGTGGCAGAGTGCCTGGCAAAGTACTACACCAAGTAGTACAACATTGCCCAGCTCTAAGAATCTGAAGAGAACCAGCAGTAACCTTGCCACTAACACCTGCATTATCCTAATTTATTTACTACTGTAATAGCCAGCCACGGCAATACGGATTACTCAAGTTGATAAAACAATTCTGGGTCATGCTGTACTGTTGGTGACTAGTTTTGACCCTGTTTGCATGCAGCACAAGGACAACTTACTAGTCATATAGAATGAAGAAACAACAAGGAGAAGCCCCTAAATAACAGCCTTGAACCAACACTAGTGTTCGTTAACTAATTATTGCAGGACTGATCCTACCTGATGAACAACTGAGACAACTATTGAACAGGAAGAGAATTCTCATAGGCCTGAGTTACAAACACCCATTCGACTGGGGCAAAATTACTTGTCCCAGATTATAGTTGCTTCTGTCCCTCTGACAGAGGAGGAAAAAAGCCAGAATTGTATGGACAAGTCTGAATTTCAGTTTCTCTGCTCCTTCTTGTGCACAACTGTGACTACCAAGGAACAGCTGCTTTGACTTGAAAAAGATACACAATACCATCTTTATTTAGGAGCTGTAAAAGTAATCAAAAATATTTCCCACAACAGGCTTCAGTTAAATTTTCTTTTTAGCCTACTTTATTGTAATTGGAACACTCTCTTTTGTTCCAGTTAACTGACTCTATGATTTTATCCCGCTTACATTAACACTGAAGTGAGTTGTGTGTTACCTGCAAACAAAGCCTTTCAACAGCTTCTCCACTTAAATACTGAGCTCAGAACTAGGGAACACTGTAACTTTTCTTTCTACTTGCATTTATTGTTCCAATTTGATCCCAAGTTATCTTTGGAAAAGAACTATGAGCACTACATTTTTGAAGAAAACTTAAGTTTGTTGCTGTATCACTGCTGAAGTGCAATCTGTGATCTCTTTAGTGGTTAATTAGGACAGAATGAAAATGTCACCAAAGCAGTCCTGAATTTAAGATGGTGTAAGAGGCAGTAACTTAATCCTGGCCTGATGGGAGCTCAGGAGTGTATCAGTCACGTTACTCTTGGTTGGTGCTCAATGAGAGAGAAGCAATTAATACTCTTACTGTGAAGTTTCAGAGATAGAATAATTGTATTCTGCTGTTAGATAAACCTGGCATTGGGCCAGGCTGAACACCAAACCTGTGAAAACAATGGAATGACTAGCTCAATTGCAACAGTTGTTCCCAATTCAAGTGAAACATATGGAGGTATCTGAGCAAAGTTTTGCGGAAGGAAAGGACAAAGTCAAGCTTATTTGGCTGGAACACTGCCATATATTTAAGTAAACCAGAACCGACTACCAACACACAGCATCTTTGCTCGTTCACAGAAGAGATCTTTTTAACAGCTAAGATTGTATTATTGAAAAATTCATAGCAAAACTTCACCTAGAACTTCAACTTGTGGTGCCTTGTCACTGTACCTTTTTGCAGTCTACAACCAAATGTAATCTCTGAACAACTACCTAGAGTGACTAACACAATTCACTAAAGTCTGGTTATAAACTGAAGTTTCAGTAACAAGTCACGTAACCATTCCTTTCTGTTCTCACTTGTGTTAGGTCCTTGCTTGTAGACAGAAGTACGAAAACAGAGCTGAATGCCAAATTATCTGTGAAATCTGGAGTTAGAAGTGCACAGAGTCAGGACTTTCTGGCTTACTTAAACTCAGATCAGATTTTATCCCGTGACATTTTATCATCTTAACGTGACCTCCTTCTCAATTGTAACCAGTCAGGCTTTAGGAATGATTCATTTTAGGAATATTCTGTTTCGTATTAACCTCATGTTCGGAAATATTAAAGACTTTTGGCTCCATCTACCCTTCTGGATTCTGTGCTGGCAATAAGGCTTTAACAAAGATTCAGGAGCAGCCACAATGCCTCAGTGTGAAAGTGGATATGAGCATAAAAGCAAGTAACTGTCTCAGAGACCCTCTCACAGTAACAGTACCTTGACCACACACGCTGTGATCAGGGGTAAGTTCTGCTACATAATTGTAAAATGTCTTTTCAAATTAAAATAGCAGGCAACTCAAATTTTCAAAATCCAGTTTGGTAAGTACTGGCTTACTTGAACAGGGTGTGCTTGCAAGTCTGCAATATCCTGATCTATGAACAAAATGATTTGCATTAATCAGCTGCACAGTGAGTAGGGTAGTCTTTTACAAACATGGCAGTAGCGACTCCAGATTTGTCATCTTCCAGAAACTCGGCATCTTCCGCCTTGCCATCTGCAGCAGCTTGAACCTGTTCTCCTGCCTGGACATCTTCAGCTAGATGGACAGGGCCTTCTGCCTGCCCCCCGGTGTACGTGGGAGTGCTGTACTTCATAAGAATAGTCTTAAATTGTGCCAAGGGTGCATTTGTGCGAACTCCCATAGGATCAAAGTGGGTTCTACTTACTCTGTATCCAGCTTCAGAGAGATAGTATAAAAACTTATTTAACCTAAAAAAATAAAATCATTTAAAGAGGAGTTAATGCTAATAAGGCTGATTCAATACAAGTTATATATATCAGTTGTCACAGTAATGTAAGACTGGAACTTAAATGAAAACCTTACTTTGGCATATTCATTCCTTTAATACTGTGTCTGTGGATATTGTAGTAAAATGCAGGGTGCTCAGCACTGTTCTCAGATTTTTGTCGCTTGGCTGCATTTCGAATCACTTCATCACTTTTTCTTTTTCCTGGACCACAAAAAATGCCAGTGAAGCTAGTGAATATTCAGTAAGACCACAGAAAATGCCAAGAGACAGTACACAGAAAAAAAAGCCGCATAGTAACTACACCTTTGTGTCTGCTTTTATAAGCTAGTATTTTTCAGAGTTAAAATCTAGCCTGAATTTAATTAACACGCCATTTTCAGTAATAACAAGTGAAGTCAAGTAGGCTTCATGGAGTATTTAGCATTCTGCTTTTACCAGTAAATATGATTCTGGATGAAGATAAAGTAAAATCAGTATTCGGTGGGCAAAAAACTCCTGAGTACTAGTATTGTTAAATAAAAATAATAAAATAGGTGAACACTAGGCTGGCTTAGCAATCACTTGAACTATAGTTTAATTTGAAACTGTTACAGCTACACCAAAATGATCTACTTACCATGTACCAAGTAGGATTCTGCAGAAGTATTTGGTGTTTTAATGTATACACCACACTCTTCTAGAATACAATTAAAAGTAAAAATTAATTCTACTGTAAGACAGCAAAATGCCTTTGTTAAAAAGAAAGAAATCATATCACATTCTGGCCTAAAACAGGGAGTGTAGTAAGAAGCATACATATGGGTAACTTACATACTAACTCAGTAACTTGAATTTATATAGGGCTATTCAAAATATTATTTCATTTAATGAGTAGAACAGCATTCCCATACAGAAACCCATTTCTTCTGGCACACTGATTTGCAATCCCTGCAGAGTATATGCAGAGCATGACAGCTGGAGTTGTCTCTTCCTAATAACAGCACATGCTCTGAGATTGGGATCGGGATACACCAAAAAACTAGTAGACACTTAGTATTTCCATCTACTTCAGGGAACATGATGGATTTCATGGCAGTCAACCTGCCTGCGTTGTTATGTTTATTTGGTTTAGGATCTGTCATACTGATTAAACATGTCTAATCCGGTGCTATGCCTCTGACAGACCCTGCTCTTTTTACAGCAGCAGAGACTGTCTGACAAGAGCTGACAAGTCCCACACTGCATTCAATTTTATGGATACACTGCTGTTAGTAGTAAGTTACCAGAGAGCAGCATCTCTCTAAATCGCCACAAAGCCAGTTCTTTTTGTGAACAGCTTGCCATTTTTTTACCTTGTTTGTTCTCATCATAAGGACTATGGGTAGAAAAATGTTTTAAAGTTGTGCACTCTGCTTCACAAACTAATGTCTTCAAAAGTGGCTGAGCTTCATCCAAACCATACTGGACAGCCTCAAACAACATTCTTCTGAGGAATCCAGTGTTAAACAGGGCTCCTGACCTACAAATTCAGGACAAGTGAAAAGTTAAGACTTCTTAGTGAAACCAAAAAAGTTGCTCTAAAAATCTTCGTGCTTAAAGTGATCAGCGATTATGTTACACCAAAGTGCTGCATCAGGTTGACTGTGTTCTTAACTTAGTGATACTGAATTGCTTCGTTTGCAATGACAGTAATATTCGTCTCATGTTAAAAAAAAAAAAATCAAGATCTCAAGACTGGTAATTTTATTTCTGCCCTACTGTGTTGAGAAAGCCATTTAACCCCGACAAGAAAGGCACCATCAATTGTCAGCCATTTTTAATACTGCTTTGAAATGCTTAAAAAAATTTAACAAAAAGATTTATTCTTGCTTCTCACAACAGAAAATTCTAAGTATTAATTATCAAGCAATGTATTATTTACTACCGTCAGTACATGTAAAGATTCACTAAATAAATTCTCCACAAGTATAGAGTAATAAAATGTTGCTTAACATTTGGCAACTAGAGGAACACACAGCCAGATTCTCCAGTTCAGGACGTATTACATAAGTTGCACTGAATGTCAAATTTAAAGCAAGTTTGTTATTAACTCGTTTGAGCTCCATGAAAAAAAAGCAAAAATAATGAATACCCTACTAAATTCAGATCAGTTAAATATTTCCTGAATTACTCCCCATTGCTGTACATCCTTTTGTAGTGCTAAAATATCCAGCAGACTTGGATTTTTATTATATGATTGAACAGAGGTCCTTCCAAACTAAATTATTCTCTGATTCTGTATTGTGTTCTGGACTTACCAGAGAGGACCAAGAACTACTGCCGTCTTCCCAGGCATACTGCCATGACAATCACAAGGCAGCTGCTGATAAGGGTTTTCTACAATAGAAAAAACAGGTTTTAAGTTGTTTTTAAATAGTCAGCAATGCCTACTTTACTGGAGAAAGATGACGTAATATGAAGTAGTAGCTTACTTCGGTGGAGGTATTTGGAAGGGCAAGCAACAGCAGAAGTGTGACACCGTTCTGACTTCTGCTAAGCAGTGCTTATGAGAATTTAGTGATTGATGACTTGATCTTGATTAATCATTGTTAAAACATTGAAGGGAAAAAAGAAAGCCACATAACTTCCCATGTTTCTTGGCAGATTTCAAGTAACAAGGAAATTATTAGTCTTCCTACTTATATAAGTAGCTCTCCAGGTTAACAGTAAATATCAACAAAAATGTCAAACATCAGCCAATTACATCTACAAAACACAGCCCACCTACAAGTTTCCTAAGCTGTAAGTCAGCTTGCTTGCAAATAAGGCATTAAGTAAACAACTCATTTATTAATGAAGATCTCTGCTGTAACACTGCACTTATCAGTTACTCATTTCTGCTCTTAAAACTTTTAGCTATGTTTTTTTAATCACAAGCTCATTGCATGCTCCTGCACCTGACTTCTGAGCACGGCAGTCAAATATACCACCAGTTAGTAGTTAGATATCCAAGAAGCCCTAACTTTGAAACAAGGTTTTTCCATTTATATTCATCCAAACTACCATCTGGCTCATAGCTGCCTCTTAGCTTAATTTTTGTCTCCTACCTCTGCTAACTTGTATATAGAGACAGCCCACAGACTTTTAACCTAGAGGCTGCCTTCATTTGCCACCAAGCGTTAGATGAATTACAGGGATGTTGCATCCCTTTCCTACCATACCTGCCAAGGTATTTCCACCAGGCATTTACAGATACTGCCCAATATACCCTCATCTGAGGGGAAAGTGATACTACTTAATTCCCTACATTTTAAGGTAACTGAAATGAACAGTAGAAAAGCAATCCGAGACCAAAACCTATCAAGCTGCCACTGTATGGAGGAACTGAACAGTAGCCAAGACTGTCCTACTCTTCATGCCCTTTGCTGAAAGGACAGATCCATGGGCCTATCAGGCATCCCAGCAGCTACAGCTAGTTGGAGTATGCCCTGTCTAGAAACAAATCCAGTACATTTACAGCAAAATCCACGCAACTGACTAATCTAACCCACTACCATAAAGCAGATACTGTTGTATTAGAAATACCTTCTCCACGTCATATAATACACTCAGATTATTACTTCACTAAAAGGATGCAAATATAAACAAGGCCTAAAGAAGCACAAAACGGAGATACAGGAATCAGATCTTCTACAAAGTGCAAAATAAAAGCCATTTACCTTCCACCATATTA
This sequence comes from Burhinus oedicnemus, assembly GCA_008921705.1. Classification (NCBI taxonomy): domain Eukaryota; kingdom Metazoa; phylum Chordata; class Aves; order Charadriiformes; family Burhinidae; genus Burhinus; species Burhinus oedicnemus. The sequence continues at coordinate 1,775,785 of VFFE01008906.1, read as the reverse complement.
CCCTCTTTCTGAAAAATTCTCTCTTCACACCACTGGCAATGGATGAGGTATCTTACTTTCTTTGCTGAATCATCTGCAGGAGATGGTCCTCTTAAAACTCTGACCACTACTAGAACAAAGTGTTCTAGAGCTACTGCGAGTAAAACTTCAATGCCTTTGTTACAGCGAGCTGCAGCTCTGTGAAGGAAAAACAAAACCAAACTGTACTGAATCCAGCAGATGAACATTGCCATGGGCACCTGAACCTGCTGAAAGATTCTTGAGCTCATCCACTTTGTAAAAAGAGATACTAAAGATCTGAGAAAGTGATCAGGAGAAAGTGTTGGTTTTTAAGTGCCTAGTTTCATTTACTTCCTGTACGGCTAAGCAAATCTTCTTTTACTTCTTTTTATCACGTCTAGAAATACTGGTCTGCCATCTGCATCATCTTTCTATCCAAACACCTACCTATTGCCAGGATATTGTAACAAAAATATAAACACACTAAATGAAAATATGAGAAAGCAGAAACGTAGAGGGATACACCTGATGGTAAATCATAAAATATTAATTAAGGACTGTGGGAAGGTAGGTGAGAAGTTCCTGAATAGGTAAGCATTGAGAAGGAAGAAGAAATCTTTAGGGGAGTGAGAGCATGTAACCTGGAACACAATTAAAACTTTGCTTGAGCAGCGTATCTGTATCTAAGAACATTCTGCAAGGAACAACTTCACATATGCAGGGTGATAAGTAAAATCTAAACATGCGCAGGTCATTATTTGCACTCTAGCATTTTGAAGACCTCTGTGTACTTTATTTCCTCCCCATCTTTCCTGAGCAGTTGTCCCATCCTCTTGCCTGTGTCTTTTTTTTTTTATCCCAATTAGGGACGTGGTTTTAAGTCTTTGTTTATTTAATAGACTGAATTTACTGAGAATATCTATATGCAAATGACAATTTTACAAGTAAATAATTACAAAAATATTTTTAACTTTAAGCACAAGGATCTGAAGTGAGTATCTGTTTCCATTAAAGCAAGTCTAACTGTAATGGTTAGCTAGAAGCCATTCAAGCAGTTTAATTAATATTTTAAAGTCTCACACAGCACTAAAACGACCACAAAATTGACAAAGGAATAAGAGTTTACAGATAGGCAAGTCTGGGTATTACTTGGTGAAACACTGGAACAGATTCCCCAGAGAGGTGGTAAATGCCCCATCCCTGGAAACACTCAAGGTCAGGTTGGATGGGGCTCTGAGGAACCTGATCTAGTTGAAGATGTCCCTGCTTATTGCAGAGGGGTTGCACTAGATGACCTTTAAAGGTCCCTTCCAACCCAAACTATTCTATGATTCTACTTTTTACATTATCATCCCTCTCCACCGCCAAAAAATCCTCCCCACAACCCCAAACCCCTACCCTATTTATGCATTTTCACTTTGTCCAGTCTTTAAGTTTAAAATTTACATTAACCCATAGCAGCACAAAAAATATGAAACATTAATTTTGCATGAAGAAGTCTGGCTTTTAGAATTAAGGAATTCCGGAAAGTGAACATGTACAACCTACAGAAGAAGTCAAGTTTTGTATCACTAATACTTTTCTAATAAATTTCTACCAGAACTTGAGCTAATTTGTTTTAACAGTACCTTGTCACAGCAGCAATTACTATTCTGGCTGCCAGTTCCTTGTAGTACTCTGTTCTGACAATATTACATCCATAATGACGCAGTGCAACGTGTTGAGCCTTTGCATACAGAGAACTGATGTCTGTGGAAGTCAATGACACAATTCCAAGATTTCTCACATTTCTAAAGGCAGAATCCAGGTAATTCACAGAAGTTCCGAAGGGGTCCAAGTGGCTGAAAAGAAAGGAAGTCCCACTGAGTATCTATAGATACTCAAGAGTTTAGTTCTAATCTCGGGAAAACACCATTTTATAAGCTTCACCTATGGTCATATTTAAAACAAAATGAGAAAACAGGACAAAAATTTACAGTGTCAAATTGCAAGAGCCAGGGCAGCACTGTGCTGGAAAAAAACCACATCGCCACAAAGCCAGCGAGTATGTATTTTTTTATTTTTTTTTTGCATCCTGACCCACTGACTAATTCAAGTTATAACATTGGCCTGATGCTTATCTTCATCCTTAAAACAAAGGGAAACTTCTAAACCCCAAAATATCTTCAAATGCATTCATTCCAGTTTATGTACCAAATAATTAGCCTAATTTTTAGCCTGAATACCTTTTGCTTAGATCTACATGTTAATACAAAAAAATCCAATCACTTATTTTGATGTCTGTATAGGTTTTGTATGTATGCATCTATAAACCCAACTTGGAAGAATTAGCCTACTTTAATTGAAAATGAATACACTGCAAAATGCAATAAAACAAGAGATGCAATGAAGTCCTACACAATGACATGCAAAGGTGTGAATTTTAAACTAATTAAAAGTTTTAAGAAAAAAAAAAAAAGGATTGATTTGACATTTCTCTTTATCAGCAGACAATGAAGTTATACAAAAAATAGTTTGGTTTAAATTTATAGTCCATTCTGGATGTCAGAAGGGCTTAATATTTTTCCAGCAATTTCTAAAACATCTAAGATTAATGTTCTGTTCCCACACCATTTCTGGGACAACAGAATTACATTTAAAACACCACGTGACCTTTGGTTGCTTCTTTCATTCCAACTTCCCTGAATAATCATACACTGGGAGATGGGGTGTGTCATTACAGAACCAGAAAATGATTAACAGAAACATTCAACACTTACATAAAATCAAATGATCTCAAATGCATTATAACATTGGCATCCATTTTTGTCACCTCAATGGTGTCAGTATTTTCTTCTCCATCTCCCATAGCTTCATCATTGTCGTCTTCCTTATTGTTCAGTTTCACCTTCATTTTGTTTAAATGACAGTTTTCCTGAATCATTGTCACAGAATTTTCATTACAATCATTAATCGTAACTTTCACAGAACTTCTGAGATGCTTTGCCCATTGTAATCCCATTATACCTAAGGAAAGACAGAACTGTAATTCCATGACAGAATAAGGAGTTGGTTTCTGGGTCACTGAACTCGCTAAGAAAAAAAATTCATCCTTTTAAATATTTGTAATACAGAAGTGTGTGATGCAAATTTTGTCATGTTCCTGCAAAAATGTGTTGGTGACCTGCCTCAGCACAAAGTGATGATTGAATTTGTAAAGGGACAGTCTATTTGTCACTTTCTTACATGATAATTGGGGTTATAGACTGAAAGGCCTGTGATTTTTGCAGCAAGCTGGACCCACAATCTGCAGGAAAGCCCCTTGGCTTGTTTAACACTCCAGAGTAAAAGACAGACTCCTGTGACAGACCAACAGTAAAACACAAACATGAGAACAGGTACTGTGAAGATTTTTAGGCTGCCTCCAAATATTTATTGCTAACTGTCCTGATTTCAGCTGAAAAAAATATATGCATTACTTTGCAACAACCAAAACATTATGTGTTATCAACATTATTCTCATACTAAATCCAAAACATAGCAGCTACTAGGAAAAAAATTAGCTCTTTCCCAGCTGAAAGCAGGACACTGACCTTTTGTAGTCAAGGCTATGATTACACTGCAGAAGTGCAGGGCATGATGCACTTGTGAAGTCTGGCCTAGCACAAAATGATGATAAATTCATTACCAGCAATTTTTATGTAAAATTCTGAGCAGTTACTGTTGTTCTCAGCTACTACCTTAAGTTTACAGTAGCTGGCTGATAATGAGGCAGCAATCCAGATAGTTAATAGACACTGATATAACTAGTTTACATTCAGTTTATGTTCAGAAATGTTCAGAAATTTTGTAATCAACTATGAAGTGATTCTGATGAAGCAGCTTGGATTCATCATGATTTTTAAACCACAGGTTGATTTTACAGCCAAATTCCACAGCCACAGAGTCACAAGAGATTTGTGACCTCGGACGCAAGTTTAGGAAGATGCCATTGCACGGATATTAAGGCAACTGATTTTGATGAGACCACTAAACTTTGATTTTATATTATTTACAGTCTTTTTAAAAGGCCTCATACCAGGCTCTTGACGGCTGGGTTTTTTTGTATGGAACCTAATGACTGCCTGCCTAAGAAAGAAAATTACTGTGTACCTTAAAGTATTTTTGAGTAAGCGATGTCAGTTACTACTGATTTCTGCAGCTTCATACTATTGGATATTAGCCAAAAGATTAAAGAAATTGACTTTACCAGTGGCACCAAAAGCATCCAAACATTCTATCGGTTTGCGTTCCTCGGCTAGAACGGCTAGTGCGCAGAATATCAATTGCCTTGAAAATAAAAAAGAATGGTCATGGTAACTTAAGAAAGTATTTTTCCTTCCTTTTTCTTATTTATTTCCCTTGAACATAATACTAGAACATTTAAGCTAAACTCTACCTTTTACACAGAAGAATTGTAAATCAAAAACCTGAACTACCCTTAGAAGTTTAATTCTACAGCAGCATACTCGTAAGGTAAGATCCTGAATCAACTTAATAGTTACTCTAACGCTGGAAAAAGTGGCTAGCATTCAAAAGCAAATAGTGTTTTTCTTACTTTCCCAGCACAGTCTGATACTACCCTACTAATGGCTCTGTGTTTAAAAAGATCTACTTCTCCTGCCCTTTGAACCAAAGTTTCACGGGGTTTGCTTTTCAAAACACATGAGTATTTTTCACTACAAACTCACCACCCCTCTGGTCCATCCTCCCACTCGCCGTCCTCTTACCTGTTGAGTTTCATTTTAGGATTAAAATAGGAATCTGTCTTCTGAGGTGTGGAATAGTTGGGAAGAACCTGCACATCTGTGGCCGACTCTTTCAGCACTTCATGAGAAGACTTGGGAGCAGGAACTAAAAGAAAGTAATTGTGGGGGAAGAAAAGAGCTTTTGAGAATTTAAATTAACATTAGCACATTTGATAAATTAAATTGAAAATCTGCTCTCATATATCAAGAAGTCTGGATTATGCAGTAATCCAGCTGACACACATGGATCAGTTAACTAGTATGTACGGGGAAAAAAAGCAGGCAACAATTTATCTTCTAGTCCCAAGAGTGGCAGATAAGGATCAAGCTCTACCACAATTTTCTTCCCATAAAACACCAGATTTGTTTCGCAGTTGGGCTCCTATGTATCCACTGAAATTTAAGAAAGCAAGCCCCTGAGCCTGAGGCTTAGAACATTTGTTTTGCATGTTCAAACATAATACATTGCTAATTAATTAAAACTCCATTAAGATAGTCCTGAATGTATATCAGTGAACTGCAAAAACCCCTCAAAATCCTTGATCTAATATCTGTAAGTTATCAGCTTAATGAAATGTCTATAAACAGCACAAGCATAGGGACAATTTCAGCTTTTAAGCTTTGCATAAATTAGTCTGTGGCAAAACAAGCTTTCTGATTTGACAGTTGTAAACACATGCTGTCATTCCTCTGAGCATTTATCCCCAGTCTAACAGCAGCAAAATTTACCCAGGAACAACCAGGAAAAATTTGTTAGCTATCAACTAGATACCTTTCAGTGCTCAGCCTGCCTTTCTCTCAGTGCTTTCAAATACACAGATTGCGTATCTGTGAACCACTCCATGTTCATAGCCCCCAAGTGTTGCTGAAGTGCCTCCAAAGCATGAAATACCTGACCTCTGGATTGCTCCTCTTCCCGCAAGAAAAATAACCACATACATTTTGTTAAAAACGACAAATGGGTCATTCTTTACTGACAGCTCCGAAGGGAACGATACAGAGATTAATACATTTCACAACACACTCTATTGAAGGTATGGAATATGTACTATCACTTCGACACACAAACTGATCCCCAGACACTAAACTACTCCTAAGCTGCATATTGGCAATAGAAAGAAGTGTGACCCTCATAGCTCCCAGTCTCATCTTTATTATATTTGTCCTGGTTTCAGCTGGTTGATTATTTTCCTAGTAGCTGCAGTGTTTTGGATTCAGTATGAGAATAATTTGATAACACTTATTGTTTTAGTTGTTGCTAAGTGATGCTTATATTAAGTCAAGGACTTTTTCAGCTTCCCATAGAAGTTGAGAGGGAGCACAGACAGGACAAGCTGGCCAAAGGAATATTCCATACCACAGACACCATGCTCAGTATATAAATGGGGGTTGGCCAGGACAGGGGAGGAATCCACAATCACTGTTCAGGATGGGCTGGGCAATCAAATCTAATCACCTGATCATCAGGTGGTAAAAGTGACTTGTGTTGTATCACTTTATTTTGTATGTTCTTTTACCATTATTATTATTTTCTCTTCCGTTACTGTTCTATTAAGTTGTCTTTATCTCAACCCACGATTTCCCTGCCCACCTCCTTTTCTCCCAACCCTACTGGGCATGGCACAGGGAGTGAGTGAGCGGCTGCATAGCCCTAGTTGCCAGCTGGTGTTAAACCACAACAATATTATATTTAGATAAAATCCATACATCTACACAGAGACAGAGAGAAAAAATCAGCGCAATTTTCAACATTAACAGTCTGGGCTGTAGCAAAAAAGATTTAATTTTTACACACCAGCTCATCAATAATGTGCTTTTTACTTGACAGCTGTAGAGAACACACAACTCACAAAAATAAATATTTGGCATTCCAGTTATTTAAAATGCTTCCAATCTAGTTTATACAAGTTTAGAAACAAAAGTCTAATTCTGGAGAAAGTCAAGACAGAATTGTAATTTACCAGAGAACTACTAACAGCTCTGTCATGACTCTCCAGAACTCAAAAAAAAAGTAATTTTGTTTTGTGAATCCATGCTGATGCAGTTTGGATAAGAAGCAAAGGATTTTTATATCACAGATTTATTCAAGACTGATTTACAAACACACACAGCCAAATACATAGGCATTGAATTCTCTATACAGATTTTGTTCCATGGATTCCACGTCCTCCATTCTTTTGGAGAGACAGAAACCTACATTTATAACATTAAACTAATTGTGAATGGAATATTATTTAACAGTAAGAACAGAGTAGCTGGTCAATGCAAAGACTAAATCACAACACTGCCACACTTTTCAGGGAAAAAACAGTTCTGAAATATTACAGGCAGATTTCTCATTAGTAAAGCTAAATCTGCTTCGGAATTTTTCTCATGTCTCTCACCCACATATCATAGGTATTCCATATCCTAGACAGTATAAAAAGATTGAATGTTTTATAAAAGTAAGAACCTACCTGTAACAAACCTTGATTCAGTTTCTCCTTTATTCACGTGACGATTAATATGACCTATCATGTCAGTTCTTCGTGTGATAGTTGCTGAACAGATGATACAATGGTAATGGGCTCCCATCTTTGAAAATGTCTGTAAAATATAATATGTGTTTCAGAATACATAAACATGGTTAAAGCAGAACTATACCTGAACAATGGCATATGAAGAAGTCATCTGTCTGCTACCTCTAGTGCATACAAAATATTTTGAATCTACAGCCAGAGAGACTGTAGATAATCATACCCACAGAGCCAGCACAAGCACAGCTATCCTGCCACAGCACCACAACCAATTAAACTCTGCCAACACTCCATATACTCAGCACACAGGGAAGGAACTGAGAAGCAGCCATCACCTGGCCTAATGAGCCCTTTATCTCTTCCACAAAAGCTGCTGTTTACTCCAAACTGTGGCAGTGTTTTACTCGCCAAAATGAGAGAGATATACTACCTTTGAGTAGTTGAATATAGTTCTATCAGATACTTATATTCTGGACCAATAAGCTTTTGGTATCCCACACTGTAGAGCCAGACATATTTTTGAGACTAAGTAGATTGCAAAAATTCCCCTAAACCACATGTTGTAGGGCAACGTATTTTTGTGATTGAGCATTTTTACCTGGTCTCCAACGAGGTTTGGTTTTACTGGACGACAAGGTAAGTGGCAGATGCACATTCTGTACCCTGGAAAACAAATTCTTGTCACATCACAGTACAGTAAGTAAACAGAATGCATATGTCCTAAACCACAAACTCCGATTCAAAATGTTTTTCATTTTTAGGGGATGGTCTCGTTTAAAATTCCCAAATACTGCCAAAAGACAGTGACAAGAGAACATTACCAATTGTATGATAAACTCACCTTCCGCACAGAGAAATTTATCAGATAATTATACTTTATAAAATTTTAAAATCTGAAAAAATTATATACAGGCAATTCATTTTAATCCTACGACGCTATGGCGAGTCTTCAGGCTATATGGTATATAACTTTCACAAGTACTTGTGAGTATTTTACAAAAGTATTGTTACTTGGCTAAAAGACTTGTGTGAATATGGCCATAAAACGTATGTTCCATGGTTTAAAGAAAAAAAAACAAAACAAAAAACCAAACTAACAAAAAAGACATCTGCTAGTGCATGCAAAACCAGAACAAGTCACATCATTTTTAATTTAACTCTAATCTTGTCAGTCTTCTGATTAGTCATATTATTTCCTACAAACTCATACACCTAGCTCTTTAAAAACACATACTGCGCACTTTCTTCTTCTTACACTTACTGTAGGGATTTTAATACATCTTACAAGTAGATCACAGAGTTTGTTAAAAGACAGATAAAGCTACTAAATAAATACTTTAAGTATTTATCTCTAATAACGGAATCTTTACGATGAGCCAAAAATGACCACTCATGCATGTGTGTCTGATTATTAACAGCATAACCAAAACTTTTAGTAATTTTCATTAAATACATATTTTAAATTCTAAAGTAATTTTCATGACATGCCAAGCAATTATTTTTTTTAAATGAGAAAATGCACAACTGTAACTATTTTGCCATGTAGAATACAGATATATTTTACATTTATATTTTGCATCCCAGGTAAAAATTCATTATGACAAAATATGGTTCGAATTCAGAGCTGGTAACAAGATGCTTAAGTCAAGAGGAATTAAAAAAGATTAAACACAGAACAATGTCCTACATGTCCACAATTTCTTCTAGTGTTTACTATTCAAATATGATTGCCATTACCTTCAAATTCAACAGAAACTTTCCAGTGCAAATTCTGAAGGTGACGGTGGAGTTTATGACTATAGCAAGCTTTGAATTTCTCCTCAGGACACAACGGACAAGGCTTCTTTTCATCTGAAAACACAAATAAAGAAGTATGAGAAACACATGACATGCAATTACCACTGATGGTAACAGGGATGGATGCATGTTGAGAGGAAAAAGAATGAAGGTACTGCCAGAGATTAATTCCCCAGGGTAGATTCTATTTCAGGCAAACACAAACATCAAATTTATGGATTGCCTCTGTCTACTCTATAGAATACAGCAAAGAACCACTATTACTTTAAAGATCATTAACTTCTACAACCTTTAGTGTTGGTTTTCTAGTATTTTTTGCTCCAGCAACACAAGTCTAATGCAACTTCTCAAGAGTACTGCAGAATAACAGAATTTTGTAGATGAATTCTAGAGACTCGTCATGTTTAAAAAAGCAAAAAAACCCAACTCAAGAGGTTAGAATAAGAATCTGTCTTCCCCCCTCCTGAATCTTTTAGATAAAACAAGCACCTGGTATCTTTTTAAGCTGCAAAAACGGTAACGTACTTCATGTTAAAAAACTTTTCTTCTTGGAAATCTTGCATAAGGGACAAAAAAAGCAAAGGCAAGATTATCTGACATCAAAGGTGATGAAGCACTTGAAGTACGAATCAAAATAAAAACTAGCTATTGGGAGACATATGTTGTAGAGCTGTACATGGGAATTACGGATCAGGGCATGCATACATCTGCTGCTGGGTCTTAAGACTGCTGACAGTGTCAACCTCTCATGCATAATTTAGCAGAAAAGCTTGTATGTGTTCAAATAGCACAGGACAGATACTGAAATATGCCACACAACGTGGGGATCTATAACAATAATTACTTATCTTAGGCTTGCACAACAGCAAAATTCCTTTTTTATTATTTTTTATGGGTGGATTACTATATCCATGCAGAGTCTCATGCCGCTGAAGCCAACAGAGGCAGCCTACAGCTCACCAAATAAATCATCAGTGTTCTCTAGTGTTGATCAGCCTCTTTTATTGACTTACGATTTACTAAGTATCAAATATACGAGGCAATGGTAATAAATACAAGTCAGTCCATTAATACACATGGCAGAAGAACGCTACATCCATGGCAGAAGAAAAAAAAATTACTAGGAAGGGAATAATAAGTTTCTTATCACTACTACAGATTTACATATAACAGCTCAGCAACGGCTACAAGTACCAGACTTAAAAGATACTTATGAACTATCTCCTCATTAAAAATGGAACAAACAAGTTTTTGGCATATTTGTTAGTAAAATTAAAGAGACGTGGAAGCAGGCTATTATTTCCATCAGTGGCCACTTTAAAAGATTATTAAGGCGCAAGAGCCATATGATGCAGAGCCTATGTGGACCCTGATGATCATTCCTCTTGATCTGTGAATAAAAACTAGTTTCAGCTGCAAAGGCTGCCACTACCAGCACTGAATACATACATGTAATCAGAGAAAAACTAAACATTGTAATAAAAACACTTTGCAGTCTTAAAGCAATCCTCCAATATACATCTGGATCAGAAATGAATACAGGGAGGAAAAAACCCATCCAAACCAGAATACATATTTATTTAAACAGATATTTGAACACTGCAAAGAAAATGGTTAACTTCCCTGTTATTGTGGCACTTGAAATAAAATAAAAATAAGACTAAGCTGCTGATGTATAGCTAGAATTAAGATTTTGCTGATCTGTGCAACTGCCAACATTAGAAATGCTACAACGCAGAGGAAAAAGATGGGAAGGAATCATTAAGGCTTTAAACTTACTGAAGAAAGTACAACATCCAATAAGCAAGGGAACAAATCATAGTTTGTTTTTTTTTTTAATAAAGCCCCTAGTCTTCAAGCAGAAATGTATGTAGTGTGTTAAAAATAAAAACTAAGAAAAAATGTAAATACCTGTAACATGAAGATCTGTGTTCTGGGGTACTGCCATGGTAAACTCACCTTCTTTCAGGTCAGCTAGTTTCTCTAGATCAGCAAGATGTCTTTGAATTGAAATATGTTTCTCTAAAAAGCAGAGATATTTAGAAGTTAAACATTCTTAGTTAAAAAATTATTTTTAGTTTACTGCTATTGTTCTATGAATCACTTCAAACCTAACACTATTTGACAATGACTGTAGTACCAACTGGAATACTGGTTTGTATCCTTTCACTTCCATGGTAGAAGGAATGACTGCAGAATTAATCCCCAGAATGGTTCTTTAATAAGATCCATATATTTCTACTTGATTTTTAATGCTAACACACATCAAATTTCTGAAATTGGGAAGATGTTCATTTGAAAAAAACAAGCTGAAAAGATCACATCCCATTCCATTTACTCCTGATTTTACTGCTCTGCCTTGTTAGTGAATGTGAATCATGCACAAAGCAGTACAAAAACAAACTATGAACTGTCTGGTAAAACTAAAGTATCAGCTAGAAGTGGACCAATTGTAAGTAACAAATACTCATTGTATAGCGAGGATACATTAAATTCTACCACTTCACCCCACCACCACCTTAGGAGACTCTTTAACCTTTAAATTTACCTCATGATTTTTCAACCTATCAGTCAATGGGAGCAGTGGAGAATTTGCTAAGAACAAGAGAATTAGCTTATCCAATAAATCAGCTTTATTGGTTTCGGTGAACAGAACATCCCAGTATACAGTAATACTGATTCTGTAGCAATTTTAAACCTTTACAATGTTTTTACAAGATTAGTCTTCAGGTTTTCTTATGTGAAACAAAGATTGCAATTGATCACTATTCAGAAGTGAGTTTTAAAGCTAGGGTTAAAAGCAACTCCTAGCTTTTTCTGTACTTGGACACAATAGATTTTCTTTGCTTTCTGTGGTGCTTTTGCATTACAGCCTGGTGTAGATCATACCTCACGTAACCATGACTTTTCTTCTGTCACGGTGTACATGCGAATTTCCAGCGATTTCTAGAAATGTTAGTAAGGAAAATAGCATCTCATTTGAAAGATATTTCCAACGCCTTAGGAAAATATGCACGGCAAAAAGTATCCATACCTATCGGATGTATGGAAAATGAGATTGCATACATTCCCTTTACCTTTCTTCCACATTATTTCTACCTTTTCTCCTTTCCTCAAGCACACAACACAAATATTCTTAAGAGTTTATTAGCAAACCTCTTGGATAATCTGATGATACATCCAAAATGTTGCTATCGGATTCCCTTGTGGATTCTTCCTCTGTTCCTTTTTCTTCAGTTTCCAATTCTGATCCAGTAACTTTCACATCCAGGTTGTTGCTTTTCACTTTTCCAGAGACAACCACACCATCTTAACAAAATCAAACAAAAAACCACTAGAAGTGCTGTTGATATAACTGAGTTATCCAAATTTGCCAATTTGTTTCCAATAATTTGGTGCTTCTAACAGGCAAAAATGACAACAAATGTGAAGGAGAAAAAAAATAAATATAAACAGCATGCTGGAGAATAATATGAGATTAATTATCGCTCATCCTTCGAGTGAAATAATGCCATCCTGGACAGGTGAAACTATTAATCCATCTGGATCATCAGACGTTTAAAGTTAACAAAGTAATATTTATATGTTATTTTCTGGCAAAATGCAGTCCTAGCAAGACACAAAGCAGGCAAGGAGGTGGTCCAAATACTCATAACAATACACTAGCAGCTAAGAAAATTTGAAAACAGAAGTTTATAACTGTTTATGACTGGTTGAACAATCTGAAAAAAGGAGGGGAGTAAGGAAGGAATTCGCTACCATCAAGGGCCATGATGACGGTTAAGTGCTGGTGCCATCAGCATTTGCAAATGAATGACTTCTCTGGGGTAGCACAGAGATGGGCCTACTGAAGAATTTCAAGAGGACTTAAGAGTGATTAGATTTACTGCCTGAGGGATCAGACAATAACATGACAAAAAATAGTCAAGTGGTAGACTTGGGGAAAAAAACTAATTCTGATTTCTCATATGAATGGATGGACTTGCCTCACCAACTGACAATAGGAAGTACTAGGAAAGGATGCAGGAAGCCCCTGCTAGGCCTGCACATTGAACGGTATTGCCCCTGATCCCCCAAGCTTCAAAGGGACATGGTAGAACTAGGAAAGTTTCAAAAAAGCGTGACAAGAAATTACAAAGCTATGGCATTACTTCTTAGCTATTGAGAAACAACAGAGCAGGCTAGGACTATATGCAGAGAGAGCACACAATTCACTGTCTGTTCCAACACAAAAACTTGGATGCACCAAACAGAGGTATCAGCTGGAAATTCAGAGCAGAAGAATGTTCTCTACACAACCTACTGTTAACTGCGGACCTCCCTGCCACAGGCTGCCATGGATGCTGCAAGTCTGCAAGTGCCAAAGTAAGAATTTTATGGAAGAGAAATCCACCTGGGATTTTAAATGCAAAAACACGACCTTTGACTGAAGAAAACGGAGTAACAGACTGTTTTGTGTTTGAAGATATTTCTGGAGGATGCATTAATGTAGGGTGCTGTGTTCTGCTAGACTTCCTTAGCCATCTACTCCCGGCCACTACTGAAGACAGAATAAGGGAAGGATCCTGGAAGGATCTTACAGCAATACTTAAAATTCCCCTACGGTTTTTTGTTTGTTTACTTTTAAACATTGCAGTTGGATACAGATCTTTACTATTATTAAAAAAAAAAACAGAAAGAGGAAATGGAAGTAATACCTGAAGACAGGGGTTAGAGAAATTGTTTAGAAAGACAGAAGCACAGACTAAAATTATTCTTTCTACCTTAAAATATATCAAGACCAGCATTGCTACTCAGAGAGCATTGCTGCAATTCTCACAGATCTATTTTTAAGCTGACAACTCACCTAAGACAGACCTGTATTCCTGCCGACTTGTCAATTAAAAAGTTGCCAGATGCCTGGTGATAGTTTCTACACACGTTATTAATAGAAAGACAGAAGGAAAATTAAGAAGTAAAGGAACTTTTGGTTAAGAAATCCACAATAACAATGATTATGACTACACGTGCGGTGAGAAAAAAGGATTAACACTGTTACAAAAACGCATAGTGAGGAAGTCCACCAGTTGGACTCTATGTGATCTTCAGAGCAAGTGATCGGTTAAAATGCTTGAGAGTACGCATACATGTACACATAGTTTGTATATACATCTACACGAAGAGAGGTAAAACTTTCACACTAAACGATTAAGAAAAGCAGGCTGTTCCTAAACCAAGATTGCAGCATTTTTAAAATGCCCGTCAGTAATCACTGATTACGCACAAACATAATAATGCTTTAAAGAGCCTAAATTATACTTTCTCTTTTTTTTTTTTTTAATGAGAAGAGTCAGTTCATTTCATCTGTAAGACTGCAGCAGCAAATGACTGGCATCAATGCTACACCTGGCGCAGCTGGAAAACTGGCACAACCCGTTTTAACACATTTGGCAGAAAATACTGAGGAGAAAACGTATGGGGCAGAGGCGGCATGGCACACGTCGCATCCTCATCCCACCTCGAACAGGCCCCGTTTTGTAAGGGGACCTCGTGGACCAGGGTTTGAAATAATAAAAGATTATCATCAACAACAACAACAAAAAATCTCATTAGATTTAAAGGCAGGAAAAGGCGACACCAGTCCTGGTTTCGCTGTTTCGAAGCCCCCCGAGCACGGAGGGAGGCGCGGAGGCCGCCGCCAAGGCTCAGCCCCCGGGCCGGGCCGCCCCTCCGCAGGGAGCACGTGTGGCCCCGCCGCCAGCCCCGCACCGGCCCGATTCCACACAAAGTCGGTAGAACGGGGAAAACCGGGCTTCGTTCACCTCGCTGGGGTTTCGCAGCGCAGGTGGAGGGAGAAAGGAGACGGCGCGAAGGCGGCTCCAGGCGCCCGGCTGTAAATTCAAACCCTCACGGGGTTCTCTCAAGGCGCTTCTCCCTCCTGCGCCTCCGCATGGCGCCCGCCCGCCCGCAGCATCTCCCGGGCACGGCGGTGCCGCGCAGACCCGGAAAGAGGGGCTACAACCGGGCGCCGCGCCGTTCCCCTCGCAGGGGGACGGAGGCCCTGGCTCTCGCCGCGCCGCCCGCCCGCTCACGGTCCCCCCACGCCCGGCCCTCACTGAGCACTGCGGTCTCGCTGCTGCTGTCAGGATTCTCCTCATCGTCGTCATCCTCCCGCCCCGGCTGCCTCCGCTCGGGGGACAGCCGCGCCAGCGAGGCCTCCGCAGCCTCCTCCGCTGCCATCTTCTCCGGGGAAAGGCCAGCGGCTGGCAGAAGGAGGCGAGTAGGGGGAGAAGAACGCGCCGCTGTACCCACACGCCTCTTCTTAGGGAGGGGGGCGGTGCTGAGGGAGGGAGGCGGGCGGGGAGGCCTGGTGGTGGCGGTCGGGCACGTACGGCGGGAGAGGAGGCCGGCCTGTACCGCCTACATTTCCCATAGCGCCTCGGGGCTCCGGCTCTCGAGGGGCCCGGGCCGTGCCCAGCGCGCCGTGCGGCGGGGAGGGGCCGCGGCAGCGGCTGCTCCTGGAGGCGGGCAGCGAGTTGGGCTGTGTCTGACAGGCAAGTCCTCAGACCGACAGTGGGGCTGCGCTTGGGGTTCTCCTTGAGGCCTCTCCGCCAGGACTGTCCTCCTGAGGCTGCCCAGCGCGACGGGGTGGGGGGCGCGGAGTCGCTGCCCGCCTCGGCTTCGACGGGAAGGTGTGTCCGAGCTGGCTGGCTGCGAGGCGCGGCTGGCCGTGTGCCCTGCTGCCGGGGAGGCGAGGGAGGGAGGGAGGGGATGTGCTGGCAGTGGCCAGGTGGGGTGGGGGAGGCCGGCCGGCTTGTGCTCTGAGGGACTCCGGGCGTTCCCCCTGTACTTGCCCTTTCTTCCCGCGTGGGGTTGGGGGGCAGGAGGCTGCTGCCCCTTTAAGTTGTGGCGGAGCAGCAGCTCTTCCTTCAGTTAGTTCAACCGGCCCATGTTGAACGCTGCGTTATAGAGCCGTGTGTTTACTTAGTCTTCCCTGCTTTATGGCTGAGCTCCTTCTGTGCCTTATCTGTTCAGGTAGTTGACCTGTACTCTGGAAACTCACCTCTAGAGCTTCGGGAGCTTCTGGTGAAGCTGTCTTACAGCCCTCTTAAACCTCTTGTTGTTTGTGGCAGGCTCGCAGGACTAGTCTGTGTGGTGGTGTAGCTGTTGCGAGAGGCGGGGGAGGGGCTAAGGCGAGAGTTATATAGTTGGAACTGCTTTAAGAGTTGACGGTTGTGTATGACTAAATGTTAAAGAATGTTTATCTCTATTAGTCTGGTATGTTTGCTGGTACAAAATACGTGGCTCTGGAGCAGCTGGTAAAGTGCCATCCTTTTTTCTCTGTGAAGTTCTCTTAGTAGTGAGATGTGAATAATTAACTGTTGAAATCTGCTGTGGATCTGTAATGAGAAAATGAAGAGTATTTTTTTCTCTGTGCATTGAAATTTTATTTTTTATACCAGCTGGAAATAAAAACTTGGAATAAATACTAATGGCAATACCATTTTTCTTAGGATTTGAAGATGTCTAAAAAGAAACTGAAGAAATTAATTGGAAAGGAAGACTGTTTGGATGGCCAGGATGACAAAGTACGAACAGCTGTATTATTACTATTATCGTTATTTTAATTCACACTCCCCGCATTCAAGAGAAGAGCATGAATTGTTTAGCAGTCTTGTGATAGAAGGATGAATCACATTTAAAGGTGGGGTCATTAAGAGCAACAGGAGGGTTGAATTGGTCAGATAACTGCAAGTTCTAGCCAGGTAACTAGCTTATGGTTTTCTCCAGAGGCTATGAGTAGTGTGGGTGTCAGAAAATAAGAGATTTTTTTGATTTTAATATATCTTCCTGGTTGAGGAAAGTGGAACTTAAAACTGCTAACTAAAACCACTGCTGTTTTCCTGGATTGTTCTTTATCACAAATTGTAAGATACATGATCCAAGATTAATCACAAATTGTACTTCACAGCATTTTAGCAAGCAACTCTCAAATATTTCCTTTTAACCACTGAGACATAAATCAATGCCCAAAATTCTTAGTATACTTTGGTACGTATTTGTATCTAGTGAGTAACCTTTCACTGAATCGCTTGTAAAATGCAGGTGTTACAGGGGTGATAATCTTTCTGGTCATGCTTGTATGTACCTTCCTATTCTTTTTTATTGTTTGTATCCCCTTCTGGGAAGTTATTTCCTGCCAGTAATGTAATACATATCCAATAAATTCACACTTAAGTTTGCTAGATTTTTTTTTTCCCCTTTAAAAGATATATATGAAATAAGAGTTTTTAACTGTCATATCATAAATGTCCCAAAAAATGTTTGGAATTGTTTATAAACGAGCGTGATATTATGGCTTATAAACTGAGTTATACATGTTAGAAGCTTTTTGCTCATGTAGAAAATGTTGTTCAAAGCCAAATATTTGTTAACTTTTTTTTTCTCCTGAATTCCTTATTATTATTCATTTTCTCTTTTAACGTTGACTTATTCTAAGGTGTTTTTTGTTTGATTGGTTTTCTTTTTAAGACTTCGGTAATACAAAGGGTAAAAACTTGGCTTAAAACCTCATACTATAGCTGTATTGCCATTGCTAATGCCTATACCAGTTTGAAGAAGAATACAGAGTTTTAACTGTTGCATGACTTCAGTCTGTTTGAGACAGCATTAAATATTGTTATATTAAGATTCGGCACAGCTGCTCTTGGTAACATGGCCTGGATGACACCAGGTGATATGATAGCCATGGGATTGTAAACAGAAGACCTGAAACAGTCTGCTCCAAGAGGACATTTACCCCAAACTGATAATGCTAAAAGGAAAGTAACAGTAAGAAAGTTTGCTTAAAATGACCAAATTAAGTGAAAATCAGGGAATTATCAAGAGACTTTTAAGAAAAGAAGGAACTAGATTGAAAAGAAATACTAAAAACATCATGAAAACCCGTGGTTTTAGGGGAATAGGAGAGAAAGCAGTAACGGAGCAGTGGTCAAACTGGGCTTGATACTGCCAGAAGTTGTCCCACCAGCATCACGACCTCCACCTACCCCAATGGAGCACCTTCACTGCCGGATGCTGTCAATAGCCTGCAGTCCAGCTGGTGAAGTGACAGTACAGGGGGAACATCCTGTAGGGTCCCTCACCTTGGGTGTGCATACGGGACCTTGTGAGGGGCCTTTCTCACCAGTGTGTACCTTAGCACTTCCTACCGGTGTGTGTAGGAAGTGATACAGCTGCACATGCGACGGGAGCACCCATGTCTTCAACCACATGAGTGTGTGTGCCAAAGCGTATCACGTAGGTGTGTGAGATTAAAACTTTCTGGTGCCAGGTCATCTGATCTGGTATCATTTTATAATTGTCTGTTATTGTAGTTTTTCTGTTGTATTGCTAGTATTGATCCTGAGTGTGTAGTTCACTAGTTGCCAGTTAATTGAGTTGTTAATAAACCAATAAAACACTTCAATTCCTATTTGGTTATAATCATGTGAGTAAAAGAGGTATTCCTGCAGCAGGTTATGTCAATATGGTTCTCATTGACAGCAGCCTTTAACAGCCTCCTAAGTTACAATTTCATTGGTTTTGCTGCTGTTATGCCTTCAGAACCAACCACAGGCAGCAGTTCTCAAAATTTCCTTAATTCTTTAGGACTCCACTGGTTTCTGCAACCCTTTTATTTTTTAATGAAGCACTTTTTAGTGTGGAAGTAAAATAGCTAAGGCTTCATAGGCCTTTGCAGGCCTCTCTAGTTAGGAAAATCTCTGCAGCAGTGACCTAAAGGCCTCACTGAGTCAGCATGACCCAATTAGTGAAGGAGTGAATTATTTGTAAAAGGATGTACTGTCTGGAGCCTCCTTATCTGAAGTAATCCATATATTACCATTCTCTGTTGTAATTTCCTACACCCTGCTGTAGTTTTGGGAAAACTGAGTCATATAACCCAAAGGTATATAAAAATTAACTGCCTTGTTGGACAGAGTTCGTATAAGCAGAGTATGTCATTTTGCTGCTCTCTGTTCTCTCCCACAGCTGTGATAATAAACTGCTTTCTGTTCTGACCTGATCAAAGTTGCCTTCCAGTTATTCCCCAACATGAATGCTATACAGCTTGTAAAATAGATACGCCATTATAGAACTGCTGTCTAAACAAGGACTGTTCAAGTTCTTTCTTTGGGGACTATCTTTACTCTTAACCAGGCCTACATAATTGCAGTTTCACACTGTTCCATCTAATTAGTAAATATGGTGAGAATTACTAACACATCTTTAATGCGCAAAAGCTTCTGATAGAAATATCCTCTCTTTGGCCTTGCCTAAGGGAGTAGCTGGAAGCAGTCTTCAGGTAACTTTCTTTTCCCTAGGAATTTTTATAAATACACAAAAATTTATATTTCACCTACTGATATACTTGTAGAGTATATGAAACACATGAATACTAAATGTGTTTAATTAATTGAGCTTTCTCTATTTGTAACCCAGGATGGTGTGCCACATTCAGTTTTTCCCCTTGTGGTATTCTTAAATACAACAAAACATAAATACTAAATTATAGCAAGGTATGTGGCTGCCTTTTTCATGGTTAACTTACTCAAAATCATAGTGAGTCTAGTATGAAATAATAGCTTGTTCCATGTTATGAAGGTTGGTTTTTTTAACTGCAGTTTCCTCTATAAAGCCCTTGGATTTTTTCCTTCTTTCAGAACTGTGAAGACACAAGATTTTATAAACATGCTATGAAAGGAGAGACGGAATTTCAGAGGTAAATTCTTGCTCTGTCATTAAATGGAACTACTTAAAACAGTCACAGACTTCTTTTAATACTGAACTTAAGAATTTTGTTCTATTTGTTCACCAAATAAAATATGGTATTTTAACTGATGAAGTGTTGGCATTGCATCAATGAGTGGATTCTGTCTAAGCTGGGCAGTGTGAGATCATTGAGAAGACAGGGTTCAGAATTCTCTAGTGTATGCTACTGTGTTTCAAATAAGGTAGGAGTTACCTGCTTCCAACACTGCTGTCATATAATTCTATTTTTTGCCTTGAGCACTACCTTGTTGGTCTCTATTATATATTACACGTATTTTGTTAGCAAAAAAAGGGTCCCGTAAAGTCTGGAGGGTAGTTCTGCAATGAACTTAGTACCTTTAATAGATTCCTGTAGTCCTGAAATCATTGATTTCTCCTGATGTTTGAAGTAATTGATTCCAAGGCAAAGAAAGTAATCCTTCATCTTGAGTGTAGCAAATGTAAACAGTGTTTGAAAACTACTTCATATAAAGTGAGAAAGTTCTCATGAAACCTGAGATGGAAAAGGTTGGGATTGTTTCTTAATGATGGCAAAATCTTGTTGCAGTTTCTCTGTTGGACTGGAGTTGTAAATTGTAGGATATTTAGCTGCATGTATACATGCTGTTAAGCACTGTTTGTTAGTACAGTATGATATAACCATAAAACAGTAACTACGTTCATGCTAAAACTCTGTCCAGTCCAGTACCTCATTGCTGACAGTGGCCAGTAGGGCCTGTTGTACATCATTCTAGCTTATGAGAACCAGTTAGGGTTCTCCTAAGTCAGAAGTTGGATGCCAATCAATGCATTTAAGTTACCTGCCCTACATGAGTTTGTCAAATGGCCTTTACCTCCAGACATTTTTGACAGCACTGTAATAGAGTAGGGTAGAAACTTTCTTCGGCTATTTTAAACCTAGTGTATGATAAATTTATTGAGTATTTTCTCTGCATTTGTAAGAAAGGTTCATATTCAGTTTTCATATAATTCATGATTTCTGTAGAATATTGCTGTATTCCCATCAATCATTCCTTTTCCAAGTTCTCCTGTCAGTTTATCTTGCACTGTTTGAAAGCTGTGTGGTGTTTGGCACTGTGCAACCAAGCTGAACTGCTGCACACTTGAATTTTAAGGTGACACACCTCATATATCATTAAACTGCTGTTAAAACTTTTCTGTGTGATAAGATGAAACTTGACTTTGTAGGGCATCTCTCAAACCAATATATAGTGAATACAGAAAAAAGCTTTTTCTCAATTTTGTGAGCTAAAATAGCTGTACGGCTAGGAAAAATGTAAATACTAAAAGCACCGTACCAAACTATTTTAAAGGACAGATGTTGCTGCAAGTTCATACTTAAGAACATACCAGGCTTTTTTCTTTGTTGTTGTTCTTCTTTTACGTTAACTGATCTAGATTACGTTCCTTTTTTTTTTTTTAATGTTTCTATAGATTCAAAATAGAGAAAGATGGGCAAGAGGAGAAGCAAGACCAAAGTTCTAGTATTTCTCATAGCACTGATGGAAGATCCCAAGAAAAACCTCCAAATAGAAGCAAAACCACAGAGAATTCTTTAATCCAAACTGAAAAGCAAAAGAGAATAGTTATCCAATTTAAAGCCAAAGAAATTAAACATGGAAAAAGTACACGCACTCCTGATGCAGTGGCTACTAGCAGGAAAAGTTATAACAAAAGTTGTTTTGATGGAACAGAAGGAAAAAGACTCTGGCATAGCTTTGCAGTTCAGAGGGACAAGGCACTGAAGAAAAAGACAGAGAAAGTTGAACTCTGCAAACTAAAGTTAAAAGCAGAACAAGCTATGTTGGAAAAATTTAAGTCATCTGCGTACAATTCACATATACCACATAAAAAGGCAGATGGATCAAAAAAACGCAGTGAAGGTGTCAGAATTCCAAAAAAGCCATCTGACACCTCTACAGGGACTGTGCATGATGATAGGCCTTTCACTAAGAAGCCAAATAAATTATCTAGGACTTGGGAAGAAGAGTATGAAGAAGAATATAAGGAGTTTTCTAAGAAAAAACGGCATATGAATAAACATACACCATCACAGTATTCAGCTGAAACACCACAACGATGGGACTCTTGTAAAAGGGAAAAACAGGATGCTGATTCTGATAAAGCTACTGGTAATTCAGAGCCTGAAGAAAGGGACTTTGAAGCCCCAGCATTATGTTTTAAGCAGGTAATGAGAACCCAGTTCTTTGTATTATGCAGGTAGATGTTTCAGGCTAGTTTCTGAATGGCAGGCGGTTTTTATATAAGCAAACTCTCTTACAGATTTCAAACAGGATTTCATAGCTAACTAGATGGATTTTTCTGATCCCAGTGTAAACCATGTTAAAATGTTTCTCTGCTCTGCTAAATGGTTAAAGAAACTAGAATTAGGGCTCTGTCTGCACATATGGTTTCATACCTTTACTTTGCTGCTCTTACTTCAATTTAGGTATGTCAACAGAATTTTTTTTGAACTGACATGGTTGTATCATTTTTTGAATGAATAAACCAGACCAATGAAAACTTGCCTGCCAAACAGGTGTTCATTGCTGGCAAAGTGATGCCAGGATAACATGTTGTAGATCTAGGACTAAATTTGTATGTTTCCTGCAGAACTTCATGTTTAGCTGTGATCAGTTTATTTCTAAGTTCTAGCTTGTGTTTGCCTCTGCACCTCAGCTTTGTCTTGAGCATGGTTACTTTTTTGTTGTTGCTCTTGTTAACGTGCCTAGCAACATGATTTCAGTTCATGTTACAGTAGTGCAATCATTTTGTGTGTACACAAAGATAGTAATTACAGAATTGTTGAGGTTGGAAGGCAGCTCTGGAGATTGTCTAGTCCAACCCCCTTGCTCAGGCATGGTCAGCTAGAGCAGGTTGCCCCGGACTGTATGCAGTCAGGTTCTGAATGTCTCTAAGGATGGAGACTCCACAACCTCTCTTGGCAGCCTGTTTGAGCACCTTTACTCTAAAAACGTGGGTTTTTTATGTTCAGGTGGAATTTGCTGTGTTTCAGTTTGTGCCTGTTGCTTCTTGTCCTGTCACCAGGCACCACTGAGAGTTTGATTCCATCTTCTTTACACCCTCCCATCAGATATTTATAAACAATGGTAAGATTCCCCCTTCTCTTTTCCAGGCCAAACAGTCCCAGCTCTTTCAGCCTCTTGTATGACGTGCTCCAGTCCTTTATCATCTTAGTTACCCTTTGCTCAACTCACTCCATTAAATTCATGTCTGTCTTGTACTGGGAAGCCCAGAGCAAGAATAACATAGTCACAAAACCCACAAGGGACTGGAAAAATAGGCTTACTGTGTAAACCTCTGTATTTATTTTAAAAGAAAGCTATCCTTCTGAGCCGTTTTGAAATTACACTGTAGATGCTTCATCATGGATATTGAAAATATGTTTTATGTTAACTGTTCAGTTCTCTTGGGAATATCCAGTGTTCTCTAAAAAGCACTCTAAAAGGCTGATACCGGTTCCTACTTGTTTCTAGAATTTTGAGGTCCTGTGCACGTCTGACTCCTACCAGGGTGGTGAGGACATAAAGTCTGTCCAAAAGGTTAGTGATGTACTTGTTTAACACTAAAGAGCTATATTCTGAAACTCTTGACATGGGGATCACTTGTTCACTTGTCTTCCTTGATATCTGGTGTTGTTGGTATGGTTTTTTAAATTCTTCCTTCAGAGCTTTGAAGTCTTTCCACCCCTTCAAGACAGTCAGAACCCAGAAACAGACCAAGAGGTTAATAATGCTTTAATTTAACACTTCAAAGTTTTATTAAAAACTCATGGCACTGAGGCTGTGTAGCTGGACTATTCCATGACCTTTCCGAGTATTTTGCATTGTTGGCTTATGATCTACACTTCAAAAAATGTGGAGCATTTTTTTCAAATACTAAACAAACTTGCTAAAGTACTGCTAATCAGGAACTTTGAGATAGAAAGATTGCCTTTCTGTTATTCTTTGCAATGTAGGGGGCCTTCATAGTTGCTTACATACTCTAGCTATCTCATTTTCCGTCCTTTAACTTTCAAGTTGGGAGAGACATGTATTTTTTTAAGAAACGCCGGTCAGGAAACTTGCAGTCTATGTAGCAAAAAACAGAACAGATTTTTTGGGTACCAGGTAGAAAGGTCATAAACAAACCTTCCTTCTAGGCTGTATTTTGGATGCCTTCTGTGGACTTCTTATAGTGGAAGATGTGCAGAAGGTTCTCAAGGCTTTACATTTGCTGTACCAATTTAAAATGTTTCATGCTTCATTTTAAGTCAGTTTTAACACAACGGCATTAATGCGAAAATATCTTTTTAATGAACAGCTCGTAAGTGATTACTTACAATTGATTTAATAAATGCAAATTTTTTTCGTTGTAGATGCAGATAGTTGAAGATTTGCATGTTGCTCGTGTTCAGAAGCAGATGGCGCTATCTGTAGTACAGACTTGTGGAGAACTTACAAGTATGGAAATAGATCTTCCAGAACAAGATTTAAATATTTCTGCTGGTATGTTGTGATTTGATGTTCTTTGGTATCTGCTTGCAACTAGTTATTACGGTTGGTTAATGGTCTGAGTAGAGAGTACACAACTGAATTTTTCACAACTTTTTCTTTGGTTTTTTTTGTCTCTTTTTCCCCCCCAGAGGCTTTTACTTCTGGTGTGCACATATTAGTGGTGATAGACACAAATATAATGATTAGTCACCTTGAGTTTGTCAGATCGCTGAAATCTGAGGATATACCAGGTATGTGAATGCATGATGATCAATAAGACATTTTAAGAAAAAACAGATGATGTAGAAACTTCAGGCTATGTGAGGTAAAAACACACCTGGGCTCCTTAAAAAGGCTGCAGGTTTCATATAGAGGCAGAAGGCTCACACTTACGAGGCTGGTTCTGTAAACCCAAATAGGCTGCCTCTTAAGGAAAGTTCAGCTGTGAAAGTAGAACCTACCATGCTTATACCTACTTACCTACAGAGAATCATCGTCGATGTTCCCAGGAATGTGCAAGAATTCTTAGAGGTAAATAAGTCTTACCTATTGTAAGAATGTACTTTTAAGCATTTGGTAATGATGTTTTCTACTCTCTTTTTAGCATTTTTTTAATAGAAATCTATAAACATTTAAAATCTGATAATCAGTCAGTACTTTATTTCTGTCTTGGTAAAGGTCACAGAATTCATGAGATGTGTGAGCAATTTCTCAGGAATTTGGATTGTAGACCCTGGCTTTAATGTTTGCCTTTAATATGTTGTGAAGTTTTTAGTGATTTAACGTTAGCAGGATTAGGATCATGCATGTCAGTTGTTGGTAGACATGTTTGGAATCTATCAGAATATTTAGGGCGCCTGGATGCTTTCAGCTAATGAATACACTTATTCTGGCCACCTGGAAAATAACTTTAGTAAGGGCCCGAGTAATTTTCAAGAGTGTGTTAGACTGTATTTCTCTTTCCCATTTTAGGAATGGTATTGCATTGTGTACACTGGGGATGCCTTTTTTAGAATATTGAAGGTCTCAATTTCTGGTCCTGCACCAGACCCATTATCTTGAGAAGGTTGCTGATTCCTAACCTATTTATTACAAACTAGATGGATATTAATGTATTTTTTCACAATTGTATTCTTATAATGTGAATGAGAAAGAAAACAGTTGCAGTATTTGTCGTGGGTAGACCAACAGAACAGTCACTAAATTTCTGGTTTACCATGTATTTCATATATAATAGTTTTGAAGTTCAGACCATATGCAGGTAAAACCCTGGTCCGATATCCATACTTTCTGTTCCTGGTTTAGGAATGCTGGTTGGCAATTAGCACAAACCATTGCTCCTTTTATTTTATGTTTGTTTTGGCACAGTAACTGTTGTGTTCATTCAGGTATTTTCAGCCTGTTATTTCAGCTGCTGTCACGTTGCTTTAACATCTTACAGTGAGTGTGTGACAAGGTGGTAATTACTGCAGATATATTTTATAATATTGCTACACACTGTTGTCAAAGTATTCTGTTGATTAAAATTGTGTCTTCCTTTTGTTTGTCTAATACTGTCATTTTTGCATGTAATCAATGTAGTGCCAGTTTGAGGTTAGATTAGAGAGAGGGAACTTGACCTTTTTCAGTTGTTCATTTTTTAATGTTAGATACTCTCAAGCATGGAATATGAAAACTACTGGCAAAAAAGATAAGTGTGAATTTACATAAATATGATTTTGAGTTAAATATTATCTGTAGTAGTTTGTGTGGCTCTTCAAAATATCTTTGTTTTTTAATTGTGTTTGTTTTTTTTCCTTCCAGGTGTTGGCAGACTTGCATTAATAATTCCCTGGGTTGTTCTGCAAGAGCTGGACAACTTGAAGAAGGGGAAAATGTTACAGCATGTTCGGGACAAAGCTATCCCTGCAGTCCAGTTCATCTACATGTGTCTCAAAAACCAAGATTCAAAATTGTGGGGGCAATCCATGCAGCTTGCTTCTCAAAAAATATGTAATATATGTTCAATCAATTTGTTTTGGGTACTTAATCCTTGCAGTTCACCTAGTGTGAGCCCTAGAACTAAATTTTGAGTTTAATACAGTCTTTACTCTGCAGTGTGCTAATTAAAATTAGCTAATAGCTTACAGCAGCCTTCAGAGCATATCCAAGGCTATAGTATGCAAAGACCTATTCAGATTTGTGTGTTGTTCACTATTGTTTTGTCAGTTGTTTCTCACTTTTTTAGCTGCATCTGTTCGTAAGTGGGGGATTACTTAATGAAAATTCATCTAGTTACTTTTACCTAAGCTAAGGATAAGTTGTGTGCTTTTGCTTTTGACCCGGTCATCACCAGATCTAACATACTCAAATTTACTTGTGGTTCGCTTGATGTTTTCTGGCAAAACCGTAGCATTTTTGAGTGGAGTAGTACCTAAGAATTGAAAGCTCAGATTCATGTTTAGATGACACTTCTCTGTCCTTGTCTGGGGAGCATTAAATTTAAAAATAGTACCATGACTACACTAAGGTATTTCTAATGTTGAGTTACTTCTGAACATGTCAGCACTGTCTTAACTAAATTTGCAGATGGCCTGAGTGACGAGAACAATGATGATCGTGTTTTACAATGTTGTCTGCAATATCAGAACCTCTTTCCTCAAGCTGTTGTCATACTCTGCACGTGAGTTCCTGTGTGGTTTTAGGTCTCTTATGAGGTGTAAGTTAGTCTCATGCCAAATACATTCTTTTCAAATCATATCTTAAAATGAAGAGCTGTTTCTGAAGTAAACTTTTTGAATAGCGGTCACCTTCTTAAAAGCTAGAGTACAAGGAGATAATAAAACACAAAGGTTGGAGACTTAATCACCTTCATGTGCTTGACGCCTGAAGTAGAATTAAGTTTACTCAATATTAAATTTTAAAACTTCTTAAAGCTTTCTCGGATTTTATTCTGTACCTCTGGAGTTACAAAATAGAAAAAAAAATTGTATTAATGATTGAGATCCAGTTAGATACTTTGTTTCTGCTCACCTCGTTGGGAACAATGATAAACGTTGTCAAGGGTTAATGTTAGAAAGAGGGAAGATGGAGATAGGTTTGCCTCTGTTACTGTTTTGTGAGGGGAACAGCTGACTTCTGAGTATTGATTCTCAATTTTATATAAGTCACATGAAGCTGATTTTTAAAGGGCTAATATTCCTTTTCCTTTAATATACTGTAAACAGCTTGCTTTGGTCTTTGCTAGAACCATTTCCTGCATAGTTTCAGTAAGTGGGGTTGAGACACTAGGCATCAGTTGGTTTGTTTAAGTTGACATGTGTGGATTGGGTTGCTGCTGAAAATACTATTTCAATCACAGTATTGGTAGGGCTATTGATAATGATTTTAGGTTTCTCTGAGTAAAGAACAAGAGGTGACTTCAGAAGTGCTTTTCATCTGAAAACCCCTTTATCAATATGAGCAATGGGAATTTTTGAGAAAGTACTAGGATCCAACTTCGTACTGAATCTTTATAGTAGTTCCGCTGGAGTAGTGTATACCTCAGGACAGCATCTGGGACAATGATTTGGCCAGTAGAACAGTAGAAAAGGGTGTCAAAAATTAGAATTTATTGTAGCAATCAAACAAGATATTACTGTCTTAGAATTATTGCCTTGTTTGCATTCTAAGATCGTAGCAACTAGGCATCATTGCTGTAGTATTTATAGTTGTTTTTTTCTTAAAGCAAACCTAGAGCCTGAAATATTTTTCTGTATGTTTCTAATGTTTTCAGAATAGATGCTTTAGTTAATTTTCTGGTTTTAATTTTTTTAACTGATTCTAATTGCTTGAGAAAGAAAACTTTGTATGTAATGAAGCTTATAAAATAAGCTTACCAAAGACAATTTTTTCAGTGTGTTGCTTTTATTACTTACTATACAGTAATGTCACTTTTATGTCAACAATTAATCCTCTTTTCCTAGGGATGATAAAAATTTATGTAATAAAGCCATTGTGAGTGAGGTCAAGGCATTCTGCAAGGCTGATTTGGTTACTGCTCTACAGAATCTGAATGTAAACAGGCACCAGAATTGTGTTGAGCTGCAACAGTCAAAATGTGGTAAGTTTGTTTAATGCGCATTTAATATGCTGGGTTTTGAGACACATAATAAACGATGTAGGACAGGGAGAATAGTTTCTACTATAACTTCAGTTTTCATGTACTTTGAATCCTTAGGAATGATTTTTGTTTGGGGCAGACTTTTTATTTTCAAAGGTAAATGGTTTTCTAAAAGTTTGAGACCTTTATTAAAACATCTGTCTCTTAGAGTTCTAGGAAATTCGAATATGATGTGTTTTTGTTTTATAGAAAAAACACAGCATGAATTTCCTGTGTTTGTGGTCACTTAAAAGGTGTCCTGAACTTACTGGGACTGAAAAGAGGTTTTTCCAGTTGAGCCAGTTTGGGTCCTGTTCTTAATAGTTGTAAAATTCAGTATGCTAAGATCACTCCTTACATTTTATGCTAATACTTTTACCTGCATTCCAAACAGTAGAACTTGATTCCTGGATTGGCTGTTCGTTTTTCCAAAGATACAAATACAGCTTACAATATTAAAAGTGATCTTATACTTGCTGGTAACCTGACTGGCTTATATAATCTAAGTTATTTAAGGAAAAAGAAATGTGGAGTAAGTTCACAAGTGAATAATGCTCTGGGGAAATTAATCTTCTTGGTTAGTACCTCTTAATTAAAAATACCCACAATACAAGTGGGTATAACTAGAAATACATGAAACCTAATTAGATGTAGCCCATCTGCTTTATAACATAAATATAAAGTGCAGTCTGTCTTTATTTATGGGGACAAGTTATTTGTGTACTAGCAACATAAATTAGATATAGAAACAGTTGCAATAAGAACCTTTTATTGTCCTTGGTTTGACAGATACAGAATTCAAGAAAACAGAAGGAGGTGATGCTAGTCTTACTGCACGATTCCCAAATATACTTCCAGACCTTGAAAAGAACTTAGGAGAAGCTTTATCTTGTATTTTGGAGACTGAAATGAAAATTGCATTTGGAAACCTATGGATGGAGGTGGTTTCTTATGTCATCTTGCCTGATATTTCATGTATTAAGAGGTTTAAATGTCCTTGGTAGTTTAATATTAGTACCTGTGCTAAGCCAAACAGCTAAGTCATCTGTTTCGCGAACATAACAGTTCACTGACAGTAAACAGTTCAGTGTTCAGTTTTACTATTTCATTTTATAACAAGATTATTCTATTTGACCCATAATGACTGTGCAGTATTTTAGTAATCTTTTAATAATACAATAACAGAGATGCTGGCTCTTCAGTGTGGGTTTTCAGAACTCTTTTTATTAGTTGCATTAAATTTCTGTTTTGACTTTTATAGTATGGTTAAATAACTGCATTGTAAATATCTCCTTCAAGAAATTATTCCATTACGTTCTATATAATATTGAGGTACTGTTGTTACAGGCAGTTCTTCCCCATCAGAACAGATATTTTTTAGGTACCATGTGGATAAAATGCTCATAGCTAAGTTCGTTACGATGCAGATGCAGAATTACACAGGTGTTAATGAGAACCTCCAGACACTCACTCTTTCAAAAGTATTGTTAACAGAAAATATATACTCATGTACAAGGCACTTTCAAATTGTCCATGCTCTGATTTAGATTCCAGTTTATAGCTGGTAGGGGTTAGAAGTTTAAATTTATTGCGGATAAGCCTCTGTGGCTTTCAAAAAAAGCCCCCAACATCTGATGACTGTTGTTCCACAAGATAGAGCTTTGATTAGCTGTTAAGCTTTTAGGCACTTCTGATGAACTTAGTTGATTTCTGTAAACATCTTGTCAAACTCTGTTTTCGCTTGGTAGGAATAAATTTCAATTTTACTGCAATATGTATATATTACTTCGTGTATGTATAGCCACAGCTAGGAAAAGCGTGTTTATTTTTACTTCTAACAATACTAGAAAATCAAAGGCATATTTACTGTTGTTCTGACTTTTGTACACAAGTAACATGTTAAATCACTTTAAGAGATAAGAGTATTTGGAGCGTTTGAGAAAAGGGGAACCAAAAATCATGAAAATGATTGTACGTTGAATGCTTCTACATGAGTATCACTGTTTAACCCATGATGCTGCTGGATCAAATCTTTTTTAATAGATAAACTTTTTAAGTTTGAATATAGCCTTAGTTCTGAGGAATCATTGAAATTCTACTTCAGCAAGCAGAAATCATAACGTTATTGAAGAATAGAGCAGTTGTGAAATGTATAGGAATATGTCTGTATGAAAATCAGCCTTTGAGTTTATAACGTACCATCTTTCAGATACTGTATTTGAAGCCACCGTGGACATTAGCAAACTTGCTGAAGTGTTATAAAAAACACTGGCTGGCTGTCTTTGGTTATGTTGTGCCAAGGAGTTTACTTTCAACAATTGAATGTCTCTATGAACACCTTTGTACAGGTAAGAATCTCTGAGAATGTTAATTGTAAACTTGTAAAAAACCACACTGTTCTGGTTTTAGTAGTTACAGAAGTCGATACTGTGAAAAGGCACGTACTCTGTATGGTTAAATATTAATGTGTTCCATCCTCTTCTGCTTTTTTTAATATAAGATTATCCAAATGGAGCCATTCCTTGGACAGTCTTTATCTACTTTTGTATTGATCCGCAATTTATTCACTGAATGGGTGACAAAATACCAACACTGTTTTTGTAGCATTAAAGCCAGAATTGAACCGAAATTGATGAGCTATGAATCTCATTTAAAAAAAGAAAAAAAGAAGCTTGTGTCAAAATTAAGTCTGTCCAGGCTCTGGTCCCAGATGTCCTAAATACTGCCTGCAAAAATCATGAAAATGATTTCTGAAATGTTTCTTTTTTTTATTTATTTTATGGTATTTTTTTTATTCTGCTGGCTTTTTTCTACTTTTTGTACAAAGACAGTAAAAGCAAATGTATGGACACTATCAGGCATGTTAGACATTTTCACACATCTCTATGTACCTGCAAAAATCAGGGGAAAAACATTTTAATGAATATATATATATTAATGGTCACCAAAGTCTTTGTACCATTTTTAAAAGCAAATAATCTTTCTCCCTCCTTTGCCACCATGTTATGTGTGGCAAAATGATCTGCATTTGTCAAATAAATTACGGAGGAGTAAAGATTACTTGATGTGATAGATGAGGGCACGGAGGTTTGTTTTCAAAAAAAGCCGACAGGAAAAAAACCCCAAACCCTTTCATTTATTTATAGATGTCTTTAAGAATTTGATTTCAACAGATATACCTCTTTTGGGATATTGCTGTTCTGTACAATTATGTTAGATATGCCAGTTGATCCTCTTGCCGGATCCTGGGATAAATTTGGAAGACTTGATTAGGAAGTGAGAAATCTTAACCTCACACATGTTTCTCTTGAGACTGTTTTATCTAATGCTTCTGAACCGTTTTCAAGGCTTTTTATGTGCTTCAGTTAATCCAGATATTTGAGTATTAAATTTGCCTCCTAAGATTGATAACTCCTAACATCGAATACTTTTTTTTCCCTCTATTTCCCATATTACTGTCTAAATATCAGGTAAAACAGTTGACTCCTTAACAGCGGGTATCTTGCTCCAGGAATCCAAAAAATTACTCCATGCTTTCAGTTCAAGGTCAGACTATAATGGTGTACTTCCCCAGGCTTATGCTGAAGTGAATAAGCTATACCAAACACTCACAGAGGTAAGGGGAGCTTTAGTGTTTGTTCACCGGACATCATCTTGATGTTGTTCCATGTTTGTGTTACAAACCTGGTTTAGATTTCTAAATTATTCCCATAATTTCAACAAATTATCACACAAAATGTTGTTGCTAGACTATTTTCAAAATTAATAGACCCCAAATTTAACTTCTAATTTCTATGTAGCAAATATCTGCCTTTATGTGTATGCTTGGTAGACTTTTTTTTGGTCCTAATATAAATGTGTTAGTATTGGGAGGGTGACTGCAAAACGTTATTTAGCTGCTTTCAGGAAAAATGTCTCAGTGTTCTCTTGCAGTCATAGCTGATTGAAAAGGGCCTTAAAGATTAAGATCATTGTTTCTACTTCTGATGCTGTTCAAATATTACTATTCCTAGGCATGCTATTTCAGCTTTCATTGTCTTGGTAGCTCTGGTGCTGCACATGAAGAAAGGACTCACTTGTATCATGTGCTTTATGATAGTTAATGGGGGGTGTCCTGACACCTTTTGTGTTCTGAGAAATATGTCTTTACTTCCAGCTCATCTCTGAGTTGCTGTGGAAGAAATTTCAGTGTCTTGGTTTGTGGTTACTGTTAGTTCCATATGTAATAGCATAAAGAATGGAATAATGAGCATGGGTGACTCGAAATATTTCTGTATATGGGAAAGAATACAGGTCGGAATATCTGTAAAAATTTTTTTTCGGCTTTGGAGAAAGCTGAAGGGGAAAGGAAGAAGAAGATTGTTAAGGAGAGGAATGATGATCTGGGAAGTCTCGATTGTCTACTGTGCTGTAACTTTTGTGGGCGTTGCAGTCAACCGCTTGGTCCACAGTTCTGTGAATGGTGCTGCCATAAGAAGCAGGCTTTCTGTCTGAAAACTTGTTTCCTGCTGTCCTTACCCTGACAGATGTTTGACTTCACAAAGAACTGCCCTTATACAGTCTAGGTTGTGCCAGATCAGTTTCAGTTTAACCTGGACAGGTTCTCTGAACCAGTTTACCAAATGAGTAGATCAATACTTTTTGCCATCTGTCGTGGGATAGCGAGTAAGAGTAAGAAGCAGTTCTCATTTATACCAGCTTACCATGCCTGGGAAGCTTTGGCACAGGGTTTCCTTTTGCTTCTGTTTCCTATCTGTAGAAATACCAATATATACCTGTAGAAGAAAGACTTGGGGAAAGACTGAGAGAAGCTTTAGATCCAGAGACTATAATAAAGATGGTTATGACTGGAAGAGGTCTGCCTTGCTTTTTTGAGCATTGCTTTAAAAAAAAAAAAAGGTAGAAGTGTTCAAGTTTTCTTAAGTTAGGAACCAAATACACTCATTATTTGTTTGCTAAACTGTTTTATAAGGTGAGGTCAGACAGTGAGCAGGATTTATCAGAAGACATCATGGTTCTTTCAGAAAATGTTGTATGTGAAAAAATGGAAGCAATGACACCAAATCTTCAAAACTGTGAAGAAAAAAAGTTACATCCAAGCTTTTGTGTAGCTCAAGAAAACAGGCACCAGGAAATCTGGTCAGTCCTTGAAGGTGTATGGAATACAATAAACTTGTACAGGTACTGTATGCTAAAGAAATTCAGAACTTCTACGTAACCTTACATAATTCTCAAACAAACACAATTTAGAAACAGCTTTTCCCCCCCTATTTTAGAGAAGAAGCTATTAATAATTAATCAAAATTGACAAAAAACCCTCACACAACTTGTCACACAAAGTTAGGAGCATACAAATTTTTATGTGGATGCAGTCAGTGACCTGTCTAGTCTGCTGGTCTTTTTCTGGACGGTGGCTGTAATAACTTGCCTTAGAGAATGGTGTTGAAAACCCTGTAAAAGCCGCAAATATGAGACATCCATGGAAACCTCGTCTTTATCCCTAAAAAATAGGCATTCAAGCTCTAAGTTTTCTCGTGGTTATTTTCTTTCCAAAACCTGTGGAGGTATACTAGCATATGCAAAATTGCTTACTTTTTTTTTTTTTAAAACTTTAATCAATTTGAAGTATAAGTTTTCGTGTTAAGCAAAAACCTTCACTCTATAAAATCCAAATGTAGAATCTAGTGATGAATTTCCTTTCATCTAAACTCAAAATTGCATAAAATTAAACCACCCTCCATCTAGATGCTTTACCATTGTTAGTTTTGAAAAATCTGCTTGAAAATCACTGAGATGCCACGCATTTGGATGCTATCACAAAATCTGAGTCGATTATGTGATTTCTTTTTGTAGTCCTAATCTGAAATCTTTTCAGAGGAGGGACACTGAGTTACATCAAGCACAAAGGAACTCCATTTTTGGTGATCCGTTAAGGACTCGCCTAATAAACAGTGATAATAATTACCAGTACCATTTCCACACTAGCATTTGAACGATCTATAGAGCTGCACCAGGGTAAATTAATCTGAATTGAAGCTGGTTAGGGATGGCTTGGTGTGGTGTTCAGGTCCGCTGAGGATCTGTGCCAGAGAACAGTCTCATATTTAAACTGAGATAGTAGTAAAAAGTCGTAAAAGTTAGTGATAGTAACAGTCACTAAAGTCATAAAAGTCACTGAAATCTTCTGAATTTGAAAGCATCAAGGAAAAACTTTTTCAAGTGTTCCACTTTATAATGAAAATGCAACTGAACTGTTGGCTCTTGCCACCTGTTAATGACCGTGCTGTGAAAAGGGGATAAAATTGTAGAATCAAAGGTCACTTCACACTCTTCTTGCTCATGTCAAGAAAATACTTCTTAGATTGCACCTGTGGGGATAATTCTTCATAAGTGCACCGCAGCTCATCGTCCCAATGCAACTATTGCAGGGAAGGTGTCATGCCCATTCCAGTAAATCTGGAGAATGAAGCTGCTTGGAAAATTGATGGAAAGCACTTTACTTTGCTTCTTTAACTTAACAGTTCTCTTCTAAGAGAGGCTTAAGCACTCAGGTTGTGCATGAAGAGACTGTTTCATGCTCAAGTGAAGTTTAATGATAAATTTAAGTCAAAGGTAAAATACTGTTATAGAATACAATCACCAAGGAAAATTTTAAGCAGAGATGTACAATTGTAGGGCATGGTCATTCTACTATTTATTCTAAGACTATCTTAGATAACATAGTTTTACTATAGATTTACATTTGACCTTGTTTTTTTTTAATAGTCAAAATACAATGTGTATAATAGATAATGGGTTTCTCTGAATTTTGAGGATTTTTATTAACTGCTTTTCAATGTTTTTTCTTTCTTTCTTTATAATATTAGTATTGAAATTTTCCAAAAGTTGGACCCCAACGCAGTAACTGTGACTGCAAAGTCTTCATTTGAAGAAGCTTTTTTGGGTCTACAGAAACTGTTGGCAACTGTGAATGGTATCCGTGAAGGAATTAGTAGGTAAGCATTTAAGCTAGTCGTAAAAGTTAGTGATAGTAACAGTCACTAAAGTCATAAAAGTCACTGAAATCTTCTGATGCCAAAGCACAATTTATTATGTGTGCTTAGTTACATGATTTCCAGTAAAAATCTTGGTATCAAGGCTACTTAGAACCATTTCTTCGTAGCAAAAGAATAAGAAACTGTTACAGACATTCAGATCTCTTGCAGTTAGTTTTCTCTTTTATGACTTGGGATTTGTTTTCCAGTATTTGATGACAAGCCACTTGCCTCTGCTCAGCGTGTAAGTGGAGCTACGACATGATTAACTAATACATTGGGTCTGATGGCAAGAACTTGAATAATTCAGAACATTTGTTTTTCAAATGTGAGTCCCACTGGAGTTGAGGCATATTTCCCATATAGTGAAGGACATAAAGTTTTGGGACTTCACTATTACCAATTCTGGGGTATTCTTCATGAGTCAAAACCTATATTGCAGCAGTAACAATGATGATCAATCAGCTGGACTCTCAGTTTACAAAGGATAATATTCCCTCTGTCTTCCTTCTCCTTTTTCTTAAAGAGTGCAGAATGATAAAAATGAAACTTTGGAAAGCATAAGATGTCTCCTGTGTAGTCTTAACTTAGTCCTTTTTTTATAGCAATGAAGTTTATTCACCAGCATGAACAGCTGCAAAAGAATGATTTACATTGTCACTCTTATGATTGTGGAGTTCCTCAGCTTCCCATTGACTTTAAAGAATGTTTGTAGAAACTGTTTTGTGATTGTGGTTAAACTGCTGTGAGCATCCTAAAGTGTTACAGGCTGTGAATCTGAGTGGCTGGAGCTGTTTGATTTGGGAAAACAACACCACTTTGCACACTTTTTTTGCACAGTAATGATGCAAAAAGGTTAGAAAACTGTGAAATAGATGCATCCAAATGATTGGGCTTGCCCTGTACATTAACAATCTGCCTTTTAATTAAATGTTGAGGTATATTACATTTCTACTGTAGACTGTTACAGCACTGTTAGAGATTATCTAATAAGTATATAATTTTTTTCAAGAAGTGTTTTTTCCTGTCGTTCTACCATAGCAGTGAGCTTTTAAACTTACATTATCAGTACTCAGCGATGTTCATTACAGTGTTCTGAAGGATCACAGTCGTTATGCTATAGTTATCACAACAGTCCTGTCAAATATGGACGTATGGTTATCCCACTTGTAAAGTGTGAGGTCTGACCTGTCAAGGCACTTCGAAAGTCTGGAGCAGGGATCTGGACCTCGGTCACTTGGGACTTGAGCTAGTTTTCATTTGTAACTGCTAGAATATTTCTTTTTTTTTTTCTTTGATAAAAATTACGATAGAAACATTTGCTTCAGTTGTCACCACTTCCAAATAAGTTTTCGTTGCTTTTTTTTTTTTCATTATGGTCAGAATAATATTTCTTTAATTGAAGTGTTTCAGTAAAATATATATTCTGTAAGTCCCAAACAAGCTTCAAGGTACACTCATGTGAAGGAGTATGTTCACATGAGCATAAAAGGCCATCCCTGCATCAGTAGCATTGTAGCCTAAGTTACAGGTCTGATTTTTTTCTTTACAGCACACTAATAGTGGAAGAAATGCATTCAAAGAATTGTTGTCTTTCAAGGAGAAATGGTCTAAATATTACGGAAATAGAAACTGAAAAATATAGGTAGAAATGTGAGCTAGAATAGCTTGGTGGTAATTGACCCATTTTCATTGCTGATTGTTTGGCTTAGTACTCCCAATTGAGATTTGATTTTAGTAGTGGCAATGTAATTTTTTTTCTCTAAAGGAATTGTTTTAATAAAGCAGGTTACTGCTAAACTTAGTTCTTTTCATTCCAGTCCCAAAGTTCTTGCAAGAAATCCTATGGTATCAGTTTATGTATGTGGTAGATGAGATTTAATAGGACTATGGTGCTTCAAGGTCGTTATTTCTGTGTTACAGAGGTGTTTCATTAAAACTTTCTGTGGCTATAACAACAGACATATTTATTTGAGTGAAAGCTATTTTTCTCCCATATTTCCCGTTATGGGAGAGTGTTGTAAAAATGAAAAAGTTTAACATTATATCAGAGAAATCTATTTTGCAAAAGACATACTTTCTTGATTAGAGCCATTAGAATATTTGGAGCAAAGGTAATCGGGATTCTGTCATTTGACTTCATGTGAAATGGATAGGCTATTTTCTGTTCCATGGGATTGGGATGACACTCGATAAAATTTATGAAATGGCTTCAAAAATTCCTTTCATACTTTTTAAAAATTTTCTTTTTTACCACTAAACTGAAATACACTATGCATCCAGGATGGTTCTTGGAGTGAAGTAATTTTCCTGCACGGGTGCATTTGGAAATGCCTGCTCTGAGTTTGTTGCAGATTTGCAGTAGGTGGCATCGTGGAGCAAGAAACTCAGAGACACTGTAACGTAATATTCTGGTTTAGTCTTGAGTGTAGGTGTTTAAGTTAGTTTCAGAACTCTGAGTAGGTTTTCCAAAGAATCAGAAGCCGGATTTATGAATCACTGTAGCTTTATATATATTACAGAGTATTAAAACAAAAAGTTTGAAGTTTTTGAAGCGGGGGGGAGGGGCAGGCTCATTTTTGCCTGGATTGTTCAGCCTTTCTAAAATTGAACTTAGAATATATTTATTTTTCTTGATTTTTTAAAAAAAATTACTTGCAGTGACTTATAGTTAATCTAATGGTGTGATTGCAGAAAAGGAGGCATCTGGAGAAAAAGTAGTGAAGAAGTTCTAGCTTGAATATTTAGAGGTAATACAGCTTTTAGTGATAAAATACAAGTTTTTTCTGTGTTACCTTATATTCCTTGCTGTCCAGTACAAAGAAGAGAGAAACTGTCTTATGAAAGTTTGGAAGTTTTACAAGTAAGTTATACTGAAAGTTCAACTGCATTAAAAGTTCAGATTTTCAGATTGCTAAAAACAATTAGAAAAGTACAATTACTCTTCTTGAGATAAATGTGTGTAATGATACCCTTCCTCAAAAAAAAAAAAAAAATGCTACAGTAGTGGTACTACTAGTGGCACTACCACAGCTATTCAGACTTGATGACCAGAACACATTTATGACAAATATAGATATTTAAAAGGCATGGGGAGGAGGCAGGGGGAAGAGCTGTTTCATGGAAGAGGTCTTATTAACAGCTTACCCTAGTTTTACAACTTTTGTCATCACTTTACATCAGTAATAGCATTTCCAAAGCTCATCTTTCTGTAGTATTATATCATTTAGTTTAATTATCATGACTGATACAGTTGAAAATGTGCAGTATCTGACAAAAGGTTTTCTCCTAGTTGTAGTGTTTCCTTTCCTACATGGATTCTCTACCATCTTCTATTACATGTGAACTTACCTACAGCCTTCTCTGCTGCCAGGGTCCAAATTTGTCCTTTACCCTTCTGCCTATTTTAATGAGAGCTCTAAGAAATTCAAAAGTTTCAAGACCCCCGCCTCTGTCAAATACAGCTGAAATTGGCCAGCGCTTAACAAGGTGCAGGGCAGAGATGATGTTGTGGCAGCTGCTTAAGCCTTGTTGCCTTTAAGCCAGTCTAAAAAGCAGAAAAGTTCAAATAAATGACTTAGTGTTGGAAAAGTCATGGTCCTTTCTGACCTTGTAAAGCTAGAGAATAGGCATCCAGACAAAGTGACCCTGGGCTCTGACATCCGAAGCACTTCCACAATAGAAGAAAGCATGAGCTTGACTTTTTTGGGGAAAAATACCTTTCAT
Source organism: Burhinus oedicnemus (assembly GCA_008921705.1). Classification (NCBI taxonomy): domain Eukaryota; kingdom Metazoa; phylum Chordata; class Aves; order Charadriiformes; family Burhinidae; genus Burhinus; species Burhinus oedicnemus. Next base: position 1,736,539 of record VFFE01008906.1, on the reverse strand, counting down.
TTCCCGATAGGTTGATGTTGAACAAAACTCTGGCATGTGTTGATCATTGTTAACACCAGTTTGAGTACCTTATTGCAGTGCAGTGTAATGAGGAATTGTTAATAAGCTGCATAGAAGTTTTGTTTTTCCATTTCTTGTCTTTTTTACTTCCCGGATCTTCTGACAGTGAGGTTAAATGGGACTTTTAATGGGTTAAGTTGACTGTTATACAATTAAGTCATATGCCTTTTTGATTAACCGTACGGATTTATTGAATTGGTTAATGCTTTATGACCGTCTCATCAGTCTTACGCCACAGGCGATTACATAGAACTGTTAAAGAGGAATGGCTCAGTGTGGCAAATACTGAGGTACAGAGGTTTGGCCAGATTTGAAAGTGATTACCACGTAGTCTCATAGGACTTTTATCCGTATGCTTTACTTGTCATTGCCCAGAATTTTAGTGTTTGTGAGCAGCTGGCAGGCTGACCTGCTTTCACTGCCAGACTGCCTTGTGGGTTGGTTTTTGGGGTTTTTTTCCCTTCTATTTGGTAAGTTAATTACCTGGTCCTTTCCAAATAGGCTTTGCTTGTTTCCCAGATCATCTCTCTGCACAAGTGAGAAACCACATGTTGAGCTATTCCCATTTCCATTTCCATTTCCATTTTTGATTATTGTATCTTACACTGTATACATGCATTTGGCATCAGATGAGTGACAGGACAGTAGGTAAAGAAATGTTCCGAGTGGTTCAAGAACCGCTATTGCTTACAAGGTAGAAATCAATACGTCTCATGCTCTCCTTTCTTGCTTCTGCCACAAGAACGATGTCTAATCTCTGTTTTGTAGCTGGTATCCATAGTCACTTTTTGTGTCTTTCTCTGACATGCTCTTCTGCACCTCACATACTAAATATTTTCAGAAAACTGCATAAAACCATACTAAAATTTTTAGCTTCATCAACAAATTACAATTTAATGGCAATCCAGCTTTCATGTCACCCAGTATCCTTGCCAACACCTGCTCAGAGCATTAATTAAAAGTTGAAGTACGTAATGTGGGGTCATTTGTAGTTTGGTTTTGCATGGCTGTGTTGATAGGAAAGGCAAAGTGATTCAGTGGCTTTCCACCCTCTGCTTTTGAAGTATATTTGATGTCATGTTGAGACAGAAGGAAAACCAGTGGTTAAATATTGCAGTGGTCACAATACTGAGATTCAGATTGCTCTGTTAGAAGAGTTTTACCTAAGAGCCTATTTGCTTCATGTATTATTAATTTAGAGGGTGTTCTCTAAACATAGTTCTATAGCTGAGGCAGGCTTTTTTTTCCACTGAGGAACTTTGATGAAAATGAGATCAACTTGATTTAATGAAGTAATAGATACAGTCAATGTGCATACAAATATGTCCAGATTTCCCAGTGTGCATCTTCTCTTACAGTTTCTGTTTTCTGTAAAACAAAATGGTGGCTACAGAAGATGAAACGAACATAAAATTATTAAAACCAGTAGACAACAGCAGTGGTGTGAAATCATTGCCCTGCAGACAGCAACGTGTTACAATTTTCTACAGAAAAATACATTCCAAGACTGGAGCTTGTATTCAAGTTCCTATTTAGTTGAAAACAGCAATAAGTGTGTTTTATGAATGCTGACCTGTTAAGAATTTGTGGGGGGAAGTTACTGTGCAAGCTCTTCTCACCAACTACTTCTCAGTACTCCATGTGTAGCAAGGGTTTGTCCTTGAAAACTACAAATGTCTTTTATTTGAAGATACTGTAAAGCTTTGAGACAAATGTTGGACTTCTCATTTCATGTTATAAACCCAGAATCAATGTCATAATCCGGGCAAATGCCATAAAATAAGTTACAGGATTTAACTTTAAGTTACTTGTATGCTGATTCACACATTTTACTTTGTTTTTTTCCAAAGAACTGGAAGCACGGCAGGTTTGTACATCCACCTTGAGTATGATAACTTCTAGTGAGCTAAACTGATAATGTTAGCAGTTTGCTAGCACACTTTGGGCAGCAGTACAAAAATAAGTATGCTTTTCAATTTTATGTCCTTACAAGAAATGAATATAATGAGTGGTGAGGGTTACCTTGTTCAGTGCGTAGACTGCATAGTCTGGGAAACATAATGGAATAATTAAGTGTGCAGCATCCTAACTGGTGTCAAGATTCAGAAATTTTAATTAATAAATTGTTTACTTTTTCTAGTAATTCTTGAAAAATGCTCCCTTCCATGAGGAAAGATCAAATACAGTGTATGTGATGCTAATACTTTCACGGTGTTAGGTTTGCGAAGGGAAGCGAAATGTGGGTGCCGTGTTGGCTGCTTTCATACGCACAGTAGAATTAAAGGTCTGTGCAAAACTAGAGGGCTAAAAATGCCGTTGGAATTCCAGTCTAATATTGCTTCAGAAATTACTTGCAAACTGGTTTTTATCAAGTGTAGTCTTGCTAAGAATGGTGGAATGGAACTTGAAGTTTCTAGCCACTTTTCTGCCTTGGGAAGTTAGAAGTCAGGTAAACAGAAATATCCATGCGGAGATGCCGCACAGGCAAAGGGAAAGGCAGCACTGTTTAATCCTGCCCTGCACTCTGCTCTCAGTCTCTTCCTTCACCTTTTCGTAGCTCATACATACATACATTTTTCTTCCACAAAATCCAGAAACCCATAATTAATACAGCTCTTCTTTCGCTCACCAGCCACCCTTCCCCCACCCTTCATCCTTCCTATAGAAAGCTTACCTGGCTGGGTTTCCCACGGGCAGCTCAACTGTGGCAGTAGTTGTACTTATCCTACACCCTTGCATATGTGCCCTTGGCACCGCAGAAAAAATACAGTGATGAACATATTTTGCCCCAACATACTGTGCAGCAATATGTAATGGCCTTCAGTTGAAGTTATGAGTAATGTCTTACCTTTTATGTTTTATACGGTTCTGCATTCAGTTTTATGAAAACAAACATGCAAGCTTTCCTCCTTTTTGCATGAAATAGAAGGTAGAGTGGTACACAAAATCATCAGCAATAGAAATCACACTTTCCCAGGCTCGTTTGTTTATGTTGCAGATGACTGATGCGATCGCTAAAGCTGATGTATTGTCCCATGCAGACAGGGTTGCTGGCTAATGGCTACATGGAGCTGGTCGGTGGGAATCTTAGCTGCGATGCAGTCCAAGCTGCCAAGATTCCCAGCGTTTCTAAGGATGTTTGCCAAATTGTTTCTGCTGGGGTTTTACCCTGTCAAAGCTGATAGCTTTCTCACTGAGGTGGCAGTTGAAGGCTTTGAGGTATTTTCAGGAAAACTAGCCAATTGGTTCTCTTGGTGACTTTGAGTTGGCAGGTTAAGTGTTTTAGTTCAAGAAAAAAATTCTGGGTACATCTTCTTACGAAGGGAGAAAGAGTGTGTGACTAATTTTTGTAACAGTGATAATTCCTATGTAAAATCATGGTGAAAATAAGCAGCGGGCTTACTAGTTACAATAAATCCTGTGGTGTGCCAAGGTCTTCCAGCCTGTTTAAAATACGGTGTCATTTTTAACTGGGAATTTTAACTTATTCTGTTAGTTTTCTGGGTTTTTTTCCAATTCCTAATTAATTCATTTATAAAGGCTTACAGCTTGCAAGAGGCGGCAGGGAGGGGAGAATTTGGGCACTTTCCCATGGGAAAGTAAATGGAGCTTCCCAAAAAGATTTTTTTTTTTTCAAAATTTTTTTCAATTTTTTTTTCCAAATCCAGTAATTTTCTTAATCTTTTATTTACATACGTAAAACTTAACATAAGGCAGAATTTTATCAGTATTTCTTAATACATGTAAAGTGTTACATTGTTTTTAATGTAGATTTTAATTTACATTTTGTAATGTTTAAGACGGTCTGGTTTTTTCCTAGTTGAATGCAAATTGAGTTACACTGAGGTATAACTGAATTATATTCGCTTTAATAGGTTAAGAGAATAAATTTTTGAGAGAATAACTTCCTTATTGGATCATTTTTGGAGCCTTGTAGAAAAGGGTGTATATGCCTCAGAACTTCACAACACCTTACAGAGTGACCAGAGCTGATGCTTTCTTCTGCGGGTGATATTTCCATTTGTAGCTTGGTGAACAAGGACTAGATTTTGGGAAAGACTGAAATGGTGCTGGCTGCTGTGTGCATTCGTGGCTAAATAAAATACTAGTATTTTACATGATAGTAGGTTCTTCATAAAGACACCTCTCTCAGCTGTCAAATCCCATTTTCATTTCTCAGTATTGGGTGGGAATTGGTTATTATTTGAAGTAGCAAAACTGGTATGTAAATTGTAGCATTTGAGCTGTACATTAGAATACTGGAGGGAATGAGTTAAAGCTTTAGCTAATGTGAGAAAGTTTTGTATTGTGTGTCACTTTTCTGTTGCTCCACATTACTACAGCAGGCTTTGCTTATGTGAAACAAAAGCCTTTTAATTATTGCTGGTTTTCTTCCCATCTATATAGAGAAATTGCTCATAAAAACATCAGTTGAATTTTTAATTAGGGAAAACCTTCAGAGAAAGTCCTTACAAAAATAATAAGCTCGTTTAATTATTTCAGAGGAGTGGAAAGGGATGGGTGGAAGGGAAAATTCTTCAAAGATCAGAATTTCCTTTTTTGTTTAAAGAAAGTAATTAGATTTTTTTTTTTTTCCCATGAAGCATTTCTGAGTATTTTTTTAACTCTTCCATAGAATCCTTTTATACTTGCTTAAAAAAAAAAATCCCAAAACTTTTCTTTTTCAGAATTTTGACCCCAACCAGTAGTTTCCAAGATATTTGGACCCTCTATAACGTACTTATAAGCAACGAGGTATGAAGTTTTCTTTAGTGTTTTGTCAGATACATTTCAGTTACAGTTTTTTATTTGAAGTAGTTATGAGGTTAGCTGTCTCATCATTGTGTTTCCACTAAGCTAGAATTTTAAAGATTTGTTCTTGTTTATTAGGCATTGGACATAAAAATATTTTTTTGGTTGGCATCTACCAAATGTTGTTTGAATCTCTACTGGTATTTGAGTTGCTCGCGTGACTTACTGAGCACTCATTTGTTGTGAATGATTTGCTGTCAAGAGTAAAAAGCCTTGAAGCTGAAGTCACCAAAACATCCCTGATCTAGTCACTTTAAGAATAAAGTACATTGCACTATGGAGAATAATGGCTGCAGTTCAGAGGAAAAAAGATAAATTGAAATTACCAGTTATTCATGAAGTTTTAACTCATTTGTTCTGAAGGATTTTAAGAAGAGAAATTGAAGTGAATGTTTGTAGTAGAATAGAGGTATTTTCCATTTAGTATATTACATATTTCAGATTTGCAGTCCTCTCCTATACAGGAAAACATATTTGGGTTTTGGGCCTGTACATATAGGGTGACTATATTTATGGAATTAATGCGAATCAGAACTTACTTCATTTGCTGTAGAACTATAGGGTAAATTAAGAGGGGAGGAAGAATTGTTTAAGGTCTCCTAGATTTGTGCAGAAATTGTTAGAAAAGGGAGCTGGAGTGATAACTATCACTCGCATTATATACAATCATGATTGTTAATTTGTAATATTTGATTTTATAGTACATAGCATGACTTTTTTAATGTTGTGTCTCAACTTGAGAGCCTGTTAGGCAGTACATTAACCATGTCTGTTATACCAGCTGTATAATTTTAATTGATACGTGTTATTTGGTAAATTACTATATTAATTCTTTGTTCTTTGTTGTAGATAAATAACAGTATAAAATTCACTGCTGAGGAGCTTTATGAGTGTGTTTCACAAGAGATAAATCGGTAAGCCAATTACTGACCACATCAGATGGGTTTTGAGACAGCATTTTAGCATGTACTATATTAACCAGGGTACCATAAGAGAAATCGTTTGGATAAATAAAAAATCACCATTGTAAGAGGGGCATTGGGAAGATGATTGAGGATGTTTTCCTTTTTTTTTTTTTTTTTTTTTTTTTTTTTTTTTTTAACTGACCTACTATTACAACAGATTGGAAGAGGACAGAAATTAAATTAGAGATGAGCCATTAGCATCTACATAGTGATTTTCAGCTGTTTGAGGTGAGATGTTGGTCCCTCTTTTCTGTACAAGTTTTGGATTCATAGCTTAGTGGCAGAGCCAGTGTAGGTCAGCGTTCATTGTAAGGTAGGTTAGAACATGAGACTGCATTTAAATGAATTTGATTATAACTGAAATTCTGTTTCGGTGAGGTACTTCTTGTAACGGAACTCGTTATTATGAGAACTGTGCTTAAATCGGCAGAGGAAAAAACCCCGCTATTCTCAAGGCGATTCAAGTGATTGATCTGTACCATAAAAACTGGGCATATTTGCAGTTGCTTTGCTGCATTGTGGCCCTCATTATTAAAGTCATAAATTAAGCCACTGTGTGTTATTAAGCCATTTGTAAGTACAGTTAGAAAAAAAGGGAGAAAGAAACATAAGATTCCAAGTATTTGTTTCCATTTTAGGAGGCTTTTTTTACAGTTCAGTGACAGGAAAATAAATGTTCTGTTGTACAGCTGAGTTAAAGGCAGTGAAAACTTTAATCTAAAAATGAGTGTCATGCAAGCCTTACAGTTCTTTACGGTAAAGTTTCTGTTTCATAAAAGGTTTTTCTGAATTGGTGTAATTGAGACCTTGTAAATCCAGGTTCTGTGAGGTTTTTAAAATGCCATAAAGTTTGGGGTTTTTTTTAATAAATCTTAAGTGGATAATAAAAGACAGGTAAATATTTTCTTTGATGTTGCTGTTATATGGATATGAATTAGATGTACCTTGCCAGGATATGAAGCATGGTTCCATCAGCTTTGTAAAAAGCTTGCAGATTATTTTAATCTGAGTAGGCAAATTATTCTAAAAAGCTTTCCTTTGCCTGGATTGATACTGATTTTCTAAATATTCTGTGAATTTGAAAGTGCTAATTGCTAGGTCAGAGGAGAAAAGTTACCCAGGGAGGGAGAGATTCAATCATAGAATCATAGAATGGTTTGAGTTGGAAGGGACCTTAAAGATCATCTAGTTCCAACCCCCCTGCCACGGGCAGGGACACCTTCCACTACACCAGGTTGCTCAAAGTCCCATCCAGCCTGGCCCTGAACACTTCCAGGGATGGGGCCTCCACAACTTCCCCGGGCATCCTGTTCCAGTGTCTTACCACCCTCATAGTGAAAAATTTCTTCCTGATATCTAATCTAAGTCTACCCTCTTTCAGTTTAAAACCGTTACCCCTCATCTGATCACTACGCTCCCTGACAAAGAGTCGCTCTCCATCTTTCCTGTAGGCTGCCTTTAGGTACTGGAAGGCTGCCATAAGGTCTCCCTGGAGCCTTCTTTTCTCCAGGCTGAACAACCCTGACCGTCTCAGCCTGTCTTCACAGGAGAGGTGCTCCAGCCCTCTGATCATCTTCGTGGCCCACCTCTGGACTCGCTCCAACAATCTATGTATCAGTAGAGAAAAGTAGTTTAGAAGCTTAACTGTCTTGAGTTGGTGACCAGCACTTCTGTAGTTCTCAAATTTTCAAACATTTGTGGACATCCCCATCATTGTCTGTGTAAAATCTGCAGTGTACATACAGCTTTTGGTATTGTGCTAAGGGTAGCAAGGGAACTGCGGTTCCTTGATGTTCAAAAGATGTCCCTAGGTCCATATTTGATCAGAAAGCCTAAAAACTTGGACCATGGTTGTGAATTGTGTGTGACACAGTAGATCTCATGGCCAAAACAAACATTCTGACCAGAACTTTGGTTTTCTGGATGAGCCGTACAGGGTGAGGGTGACATTTTTGTTACATATATGTTATGTCCTTTGGACACGTATAAAGCAAATGAAGCAAATATTAAGATCTGTTGCTATAAATTCAATCCACAGATTTTTCAAAATACTACTTACGTCTAATTGTTGTTCTCAGTTATGACAGCAATGAAACTATTCAGTATTACAGAAGTGAAATAAAATATGACTCCACCCAATAAAGCAGAGATGTTAAATGAGGTTTTAAAAGCACTCCACTAAAAAGAGAAGTTCCAGGAGCAAAGGCACAGGAGACTGCTTTAAGGCAGGCTGAATTACTTGTGCTTTGGCAGAAACATGATGAACAAAGTGTTTTCCATTGCTTCCATTACCAGTGAATGTTTTCACTTCAACCTGGCCTCTGAATTCTTTGTGTGATAAATTCCTGTCTAGAATATTTGTACTCTGACTGTTCCTTTTTTGGGGTGCACCAAAGATGCTCTCATCTTGAAATTTTGATCCAAAGGTTTCTCCTTATCTGGAGAAGGAAAAGGACTACTTGGAGCTAAATAGCCAAAGCTACATGCACAATTCTCACTGCTTTCGTATCCGTAAGTGGTACTCTAGGCTTTGGTATCACAGTAGCATTTAGAAAATGCCAGCCAAGGAATAGGGTCCAGATCTTTAGGCTATAAATGGAACAAAAAGAGTGACCCTGTCCCAGAGATCCACTGTAACAATTTTTTGCATCTTCAATAAATTCACAAAATAAGTTTTTCCATCAGAAACTCTTACGTGACTTCTTAAAATTTTTTTCTGGACTTGCCTGCTAGCTGCCTGGTAGATTCCAGTCTTTCTTTCATAGATCTGAGTAGTGTTGACCTAAGACCTCTCCTTTTTTGGCGGGGTTCTGCCCCTCATTACTTCCACATGTCCCATGTCCTTGTATTGTTAGTGACTGAGATGTGGTGAGAGCAAAGCCCAGTAAGAAGACAAAAAATGTCCACTGTACTGAGTCAGATCTGTCACAGTTAATGTCGCTGACAGGGGGCAAGGCAGTAGCCTGTGAGGGAGGAGTCAGGATTAGAAAAGGCAGCAAAGGGCAGTCTTGGCCGCTGATTTCTTTCTCGGTACAGATTCTTCGGTCCTGATAAAGCAGGTTTACAAAAATCCGAGCCTGGTGAATCTTTGTTAATTGGAATAAAGTTTTTTGCCTTCTCAATAGTGGGAACACACCACAGTCCTGAGCTACTTCAGCAGAAGAATTAGGTAGATTAAGGGAGGTTTAGTTAAAGCCCTTGTTTCTTCCTCCCTCCCTTCCTATTCAAGTGTGCATTGCAGGCAGTAGGGTTGCTGGACTGCAAGAGTTTTAGAGAGGTCACTGTACTTTTTCTGGCAAGCGGCTAATGTGAAGACTTGAAGCTACCTGTTTAGTACTTTTTAAGGCTTTTGAATTTTCACTGTTGACCAGTGAACAGTTTGTCTCGTTTATTAAGTGACAATTCGATGTAAAGGATAAGTGGTAGAAAGAGTTACTCAGGCTTTGTTTTGCAGGCCTATGATCTTGTCTGAGCTAAGAAAATGTATTGTTTGGAGGCCTGGGCATCCAAGTAGATTGCTTGAAAGCTATATATGACTTTCACAGTGCTCTTTTTGCTCTTCCACCTGGTGCATCTTCCTTACAGTAAACTAGCAAAGGAGATGGAGCTGACTGTGTTAGGCAGAGGTTGGGAAGATGCTGATGCCTCGGGTCTGGAGTGGGCACCGACACAGCGATACCAGTGTGCTTGATCCCTCCAGCCAGGCGTTCTGCCAGCCAGGGAGAGCACCCTGTGCCTCCCCCTGTCCCACCGACCGTGGTGCCAGATTTTGTGTGTGGTGTGGTCAGAGCAACGGTTTGGATTGTTGTCCTGATACACAGTCTGTGGTGATGAAGCACAGGACTGCCTGGCGGATACCCTCGGGGAGTACTAACTGCATAATTTGCAAACCTTATCACTTTTCCTGTTTCTTGACAGTCCACTTCAGTGCCTGTGTATGTCCCTTTCTGCCAGCCTGGCACAGCTGGGTGGCCCACACTGGTGTCACACATGTCAGTGGAAGTTACTGCAATCCAGCATGCACCAATGTGTTTTTGAGGGTGCAGAAACCATCTCTCTAGAGCTGTTTAACATTATTTCTAGTTACTGTAGCAGCTACATTTGAATTAACCTGTTGCACTGTTCTTGGGTATAGAAGTCTGCATGTAGTATCATACTATTTACCATTTTAACCATTACTCAGTAGCCACTAGAATAACGTAGGGAAAGTTTTAATGGAGATAAGAGTAATGAAATATTGACATCTCAGCTGAGATATTTTTCTGCGCTAGATTTTAAGAACTCTTCTTGAAAACTGTCAATGCACTCACTGCTGCAGAGGATTTATAACTTGTATTGCTGAGGCATCCCGATGTTTGCTCTCGTTCTGTATGCAGACTTGACTGATAGCCAGAGTAAGTACACTGTGTGCTTACTACTGGCTGCCCAGTAGTGCCGAACTTGCCAGTGTCGAAACTGACTCAAGGTGCAGTTTGTAGCTGAAGAATGGAGCTCGTTCATCAGGAGGATGGATGTTCTTTCGTCAGCGTAGCTGTGTTAGTGCTATAGGTTATTGCCAGAGAAATGCTATACATTTAGACTGCTCTTTGTGATAGAATTTGTCTTCCACTCTGTCGGGCTGATCTGCCAAGCTCATGTTACCTGTGAGAGCAAAAAACACAGGGAGGGTATGGTGCGTATCTTTTAAAAGCATCCCTTAGTTTGACTTGTATTAAAAAGAAATATATGTGTATATATTAAAAGTTGATGAAGTGAAAAAAACCCCAACAAACTAACAAGTGTAGCTGTTGGATGTAGATCTGCATTGGTACAGGCATAAAGAAAATAATATGTATAAATTTGTGCTTAGCAAAGTACAAAAAAAAAAAAAAAATTACTTCAGAGCCTGGTCTGGTAGCCCTCAGGCTGTACTCGTGTAACTTAACCTCACTTTCTTTCTCTTTTTTTGAGGAATACCTTTTAAATGGTATTTTGAGAAAGTATCTTTTGGAATCCTAAATTTACAGAATGTTTTCTATCTAATCAAGTTTACATTCCTCTTTTGAAACGGGAGCCCAAATAATAAATCAGTGTAGTCAAGAGATTTATTTTGAGTGTAAATACATTATGTGTAAATACATGAAAGACAGTTTGAATTGAACCTTCCAAAATCCCCATTCTGTCAGGAAAGCTGCTATAAGTGACCTTTCAATGCTGATGATCATTTTTTAAAACTACCTTTACATAGTACAATGAAAAGCAAAAAGTAAAAAGAAGCTCTAGCTTTTCACTGAGCTGTGGTTTGGCTGTTTTAAGGTGTTTATATAAAATCCTTGATTTTGGCAGCTTTAGAGCAGAAGTCACTGCTACTTACTGGGTTTTATGGAAATTGTGTTTTTGATTATACACATCACAACTGCATAGTTTGTCTTCTGCCATATCCCTTATTAGTTAAAAATTGTATTAAATTGTATTTTGAGTCAGGACAACTGGTTTCAGGCTTTTTAGCCACTCCTAGTAGGAAAGCAACAAATAATTCCTAGTAGCTGCTCCTCCTCAGAGGTTACGTTTGGCTGCAAGTACCAGAGAAGAGCCCACAGAAATCACCCAGCGGATAAAGCGTAGAGCAGTTGATATTTCATCAGTACCTCCTGTGCCGAGCGGCTATTGCAAGGGTGCGAGTGGACAGGAGGGATACACAATACGGGGGGCATAGAGTGTGCTCCTTTTCCCCAGGGAGGTGAAGGGGAATTTTTGCATCTTTTGCACATCATATTCGTACAAGCAAGAACATAAAAATCTGTGCTAGTTGTTTAAAGTAACCATTTTTACTATGCATGAGTTTATTTTTTAAACTTAGAATTCAGCTGCCTTATCTACAGTTGATTTATTCCCCCCCCCCAAGTGCGATAGCAAATATGTTTGCAAAATGCACTAGCTTAAGTATAGAAATGAGGATTTTTATTTTTTTTTCTTGCTGCTTACCATTTAACCAATTTTACCATCTAGTACCAAGTTCAAATAGAAGAACAAGAGCAGGTATTTTGGCAATTTTACTGCTGGAAAAAAGGCAAAATGCAGAGGGAAGACTAGTCAAACTGTGTGAGCAAATAATAATGCAGTAGAACTGCAGTTGTTTGGTGTCTGCACGTGATTTTTATGAAACTAGACATGGGGAAATGACATCCTGGGTCTGGTCGTTTTGCCAACATTTATTAAAGCTCTCTGAAAAATGGAGGCTTTGTTTCACAGTCCTTCAGAACATTGAAATTGGAAAGGTTTTTCATGTGTTGAACTAGAGTGGCTGCTGTTTAAAAGTGCAACACCTTTTGTCACCCTGCCATATGTTCCAAAACAGGAATCGCTGTGGTTACTGTAAATGTATGCTTAGGGTTTTTTTTTGTTTCAAAATACATGTTTCTTATAGTACATTTTTCTCAATGCAGGTGTCCCGTATTGAATATGGGACCATAAGTACCTTTACGAGTAGCTAATTTAAACAGTATTTAACTTGTATGAGCATAAGCTTGTAAAATGTTGTCTGATTGGTGACACTCTGCAGATTATCAGAAAAATTACAGATGTCCGGCAAGTGTGAGAGGAAGAGGACTAGCTGTACCCAGCAAAGACTGAAGTCAGATTATCCCCAAAGCCTAAAATCTGTCTCTGACCATGTTGTAACTGTGGATAGAACTTGTTTCTATCTGCAACACATAAACCTATAGGAAATGTATAATTGACTTGCAGCTTAAACACATTCAGTAAAAACCAGTAACGTTTTAGGCTCAGTTTTGGGTTGAGAAGACTGAACTAATGTTTGCTGTGTGGCTCTTAGATTGTTCCTTTTTAAAGATTTCATTGCAGGATACAGCTGGGAACACATAATGATTAGCCATCTCTGTAATAAACTTCGTCTTTTGCTATAAAGATGAAAATATGTCTGGATTTCCAGAGGTACTGAGTATTCTCTTCTTTTGACAGAGCTAAAGCTTGGTATTAGAATCCCTTTGAATTTGTTTTAAAGGAATATACTGGAAGATTGCTGTCTAAAATGAGTCCATTGTGTCCTGAGAACCTTTGTATCTTCTTTTTTCTAGAGAAAGATTAGAAGTTGGATGTTGCCAGCTGGCCCAGCTGGAACACACTATTAAGCAGTGTCACGCATCTGTTCACACAGAAGCCAAGAACAGGGGCTGGCTGTGACCCCTGGGGCAAGGTTTGGAGCTGCGGTGCTCACCCTCTGCATTTTCCGTGTCCAGATGAAGTCGAATTCCTCTGGCATGTATGGGGGAAATACTTGAGGAGCCAAAAATCTGCCTTTTTTCTCGATGGTGCTGTTTTGTATTATAGCTGAAGGAGAAAAACATGTTACATATGTACATTAAATGTCCGAATTTCTGCTAAGAATCGGAAGCTAATAGAGTTTTCTGTCTCAAGTGAGGGTCTCAGGATTGATACAGCTAGTTCAGCATACAGCAGATGTGCCGGGCTGATGTTCTAAATTCTAAACGTTCATGTTAGGAGCTAGGTCTGTTAATGATTGTATAGCAGAAATCCATGTAAGGTATCTGTCTGTTTTGCTGATACTTTAGACGTGGTAAGTGAGCAAAGAGAATATATTGTGGCACCTGGGGGTCTGAAGGGCAAGCAGCTGAATACAAAGCCAGATACCTGCGATGCTTGCTACCTCTACAGATGTGAAGGACTAAAATGCAAATGCAATGTATGTATCCTATGTGGTGAACTACATAAGGCTTAAGGGAGGATAGAAAATGGGGAAAGAAATGGGTTGATGCTCTTTTTTTTTTTTTTTTTTATAACCAAAACAACAAAACCAGCCTCATGCAGGTGTGTTTGTCTGGGACTTTTTTTTCAGAGGAAATGGATGTTTTTCCTTTGTTAAAATGTCTACTTCACATTCACACAGCAGAAACCTGCTAGAAACTTTCTTTTCCAAAAGTCCTCATCGTTCTTTTTGGCTACCTTCTCTTGTAAAGGCACAAGCAGTTTTTCCCTCTGTGGGTTATACTCCATGACTCGTCTCATCTCTGCTCTCCAGGTGATGTCTGTCTTTGAATGTACTGTTTGTTGCTTTCCAAAACTGCGTTAAGTCCATGAAACTTTCTAAAAGCCATTTTCAATGCTGCTGTGGCCTTTAAAGCTACCTCTTCTATGTATATATTTGTACAGAGATGTGATGACTGGCAAAGTTCTAGAAGTGTTTCTTTTGATATTAACTTTTGGATGTATTTGTAAAATCTTTATTGTAAAAATCTAATTTATTGTTACAGTAAATGGGAGTTAATTCTACATTGCAGTGCTGCTTTGAATAGCTCTGTTTTCACTTTGCCCAATTACTGTGGATGCAAGTTTAATGCAGTTCTTGCCCCCAGACTTGAAAGAGAGAAGTGGGTTGGTAGAGTTACTGTTGGAGCAAAACTAATTTTAAGGGCTATTTCCACTGCTCAAACTTACGTTGGTGATTTGTATCATAAATCAACTTAAGCACATGATCTCTGACTGTCTTGGCTCGCATCTACTTTTGATACACTTTAGGGGAAGACAGCTGACACAGATTAAGACAGCTACTTTGTTACCCTCATACTGACTCTCCCTGTTCAAATGCACCCAGCTTTACACCTTGGAATACTCAGTAAGTTTCTTTGGTCTGATGTTTTCCTACTCCACTGTAGAAGCAGTAGTCTGCTCATGCCCTGCTTCAGCAGGACTGTGTTATGTGAAATAACCTGTGGCAGAGGTATGTTACTCGTATTGGGATCAGTCAGCTGTAGCTTGTTTGGATCTGAATCAAAGCAGTAAACTAAGAATGTGATGGGGACTGAAATAATTTCCTAAAGCTACTTGATTAATGTTGAGGAACACAGCCAAATGAGCAGATCAAGTTTCTTTTCACCACAGTGTTACGCACTTCTTTTTCTTCAAGTTCACTTGACCCCAGTCTCATCTCTGGACCACCACACTTGAATTTGCACAGGGCTTTTAGTAAACTCATCCTGAGAGCAGCCTGTAAGTAGGTGAATGTCCCTGACACAACAGTGGTAGTGCTCTAGGAGCCACGTGCTGTCCATCGGCTGTATGCTCTGAGCATTTCTGGAGGGTAACTCTCAAATGGTAGGCAGGAGGTGGCACTTCACCCCCTCTCTTGTTCTGCTCGGGGGGGGGGGGGTCAAGTAAACATCCTACCTTGTGTTTCTTATAGCTACATACATTTGAGATGTCTGTTTTAATATTGTAACCTTCTGTTTGTAAACTGTCTTGTTAAAGAAAAGGAGACAAAGACACATGACAGCAATCATGTGGTGCAAGGATTTCCCAGAAGGTACCTTTAATGTGTTTGCATCAGCAGCAAGCAGTCAGTGCTAGTTTTGGCACCCGGAGTTAGATGTGCAGCACTACACATTAGACACCAAGTCATCCTAACCAACATTTTATCCATATGAATAGAGAAAGTGAACTAAAACATAGTACTATGAGCACATATGAAATCAAGTTATTTGTGTGCTATCACACTTTCAGCTTGTAGTATTAGAAAAATAAACTTAAAAAAGACAGTTACTAATCAGATGAATACATTTTCATTGCCAACCGGCAAGAGTTTAAAAACCATGAGAAAAACCCCACACATAAGTTTTTGGTTTACAAACGTTAGCTCCCCCATAGTAACAAAACTGCTGTACAGAAAGCACCCTCTGCATTTTCCCATCCTAGAAAGTCACAGCTATGTTATGTTCAGAAACTCCATTCAGCTCTAAGGAAGGTGTTGCATACTAAGTTACAATATTGTAGCAGAGGCAAAAGCTCAGAAGCTCGTCTACAGTGGTAGATGTTTTCCCACCCAGACTCTATGAACTCCAAGTTTGTCTTTTTGCTTCAATAACCATTTATCTGCCATTTTCATGTCAACAGATAAAATACTCTGCTGAGTATATAAAAACTGTTATAAAAAGGCAATCATAAAAGATAAGGTATTGGCAGGCATGTCAGCTTTTTTTAATAAAAAAAATAGCCATTTTATCTATTTAAATAAGGCTTCTTGTTACAGATTGTTCCAGTTACTGAAGGAAAACAAGGCCTGATGAAAAAAACCGATCCCCCCTAAACCTTACACTTCCTGCCTCAAGAACACATCCTACAGGAGAAGTCGTTTAACGTGCAAAGTTACAAAACAAACACTGGGGGAGGCTCCTGAAATGATATGCCCAGTCTCGTTTCTCCTGCATTATCTTCAAAATCTTTAAAAAAAAAAAAAAAACAAAACAAACAAAACCAACCCTATGACAAAGTTCTAAAATACACAAAAAACCCTTCATCTCAATAGTCTTTCCAAAACAAGTATGTACAGCACATTAATATGCAATATGCAAAAGCTCTGTGTTGCTGTTGGCAACATCTATGCCCTCCCCAACCCTATTCACATGTGTACCTCTACTAAAACACAATTACATCACTAAGCCTGTTAGTTTGAAAAAGGAATTTACTTCACTTAGAACTTGTAAATTTTTGTGTAGGGGCTCCATTCATTTGATTCTGGATTGTAGACTTCGACTGTGTTCAAGAATTCATTGCCATCAAATCCCCCAACTGCATAAATAGTGTTTGCCACTGTCGTAATGCCAGCATTGCTCCTGGGAGTAGTCATACTTCCCATCATCTTCCACTCGTTCTTAGCAGGGTCGTACATCTCCACGCAGCTCACCGCGTGAGAGCCATCAAAGCCTCCACCAACAAAGAGTTTTCCTATCAAAAGGAAATAAAGTGAATGTTTCGCTGCCAAGCACCAGCTGTGTCACCAAACACAGCCTCCTTTCTGGGGAGACAAACTAAGCCAAAATGAACCTTTGCCTTATTCAAGATTGGAAGTTACAGCATTGGGTCTGTTGACTGGAAGTTATTTCAGAGTAAGTGTAAAGTCCAAACTCAAACATGCAGTTGTTGAAGCTGCACGGTGATATTTTGAAAAGAATGAGATGGGGGCAAATGCCCCAAAACAGGTTTTTTGGTTTTCTGGTTACAGTTTTTAATTAAATTGGAGGCATAGCCAGGTTCTTACTGTATTGTTTCCTCCCTTAGAAGGAACACAGCTTTGTATTCTACTTGCATTGTGATTTAACATGGAAAATTCATCATGCACAAGAGGTTGCTTAGGCCTGTAGAAGCCTACCGTCACGAACAGCCACTCCAGCTCCTCGTCGAGCCACGTTCATGGGCGCAATCAGGGTCCAAGTGTTGTTCTCTGGATTGTAACGCTCCACGCTATTCAGGCAGTTCCACGATTCTGCTCCTCCAATTATGTATAAATATCCACCCAGCTCACACACTGCAGACTGATGTCTCCCTGCAATCAGATGCCAGGAGTTAGAGCCCAGCACAGAAGTCACGCACTAACAGTATGCCACAGCAGCTGAAATTTAAACAGTTTTTTTGTTTGGTTTTAAATCACCTTGCAGTTTTGCAATCACCTTTTTCCCCGTCCCTCCCAAACTACACAGAGCAAACTTACGGATATTAAGGGGAGCACAGCTTGTCCAAGATTTTGTTACAGGATCGAACACATCACAATTCTTAAGTCCTTTTTGGCCATAAGGATCCGAACCACCAACAATGTACAGTTTTCCATTCAGGGCACATACTCCTATTCATATAGGAAAGAATAATAAGTAAGCTAATAAATTAATAAATTTTTAAAAACCCAACAGTTGATCAACTGCAGATGTGTCACCTGCATTGCAGCGATTGGTTCTCAGTTCAGGTACAGGAGTCCAGTCATCTATTTCTGGCTCATACATTTCTCCACAGCTCAAGTCATCTGAGTGACCGTTTGATCCACCCACAACATACAGCTGCCCCTAAACGGAAAAAACAAATACCTGTTTCACATATAAGTACACAACAATTCAAATCATTAGCGCTTTAGTAACCGTGTAACTACAATTAAGCAACTTCTGTTACCACTTTGTAAAGTTTGCCCTATTTGTCCCACCTACATTTACATAATCTCACATTCCATCTGATCTCCACCCACCACACACCATTAAAACTGCCATCTGGAACCGAGCTCTTGGTGTTCTCATTGGTGCAATGAAAGTCCAAGTGTCCTTTTGCGGATCGTAGCATTCCACTGTGCGCAAACATTCCTCTCTGTTATATCCCCCTAAAAGCAAAAGGTTAGAAGATATCACGTTTCCAAAGACAAAGTGCTTTGACGTTCAAGAACACTGACTCAAAGTATACAGAGTTCAGAAGCCACTGTCCCCCACCCCAGCCCCAACTGAGCAAGTTGTTTATAGAACTGTTACTACTTCTTTTACCTGCAGCGATTAGCTTGCCGTTCAGTTCAGCTGTGCCCAGTCCAGACCGAGCATACTGCATTGGAGACATGGGCTTCTCTATGATATCATTTGGTTGAAGCTCGAAACTCAGACTCTTCAGCAGTCGTGGCGTGCTTGTGGGAGAGCTCTGAGGGCTGTTACGGCCATGCAAGAATATCACGCACAGCACACCATCCAGAACAGCAAGACACAGGTAGGTGTTACCTGTTATCAGGAGAAAAGGAGAGACCACCAATATAATAAAATTTTAGGTAAGCACCAACTAGGGTCTTCTGATTAGGCTCCTCTCCTTATAAGTGTGAAAACTTTGTTTTTTCTGGTTGCTAGTTCCAAGTGTTAGCCTAGTTACTGAAAAAATAAGAGGTTTAGATTATTAATATAATGCTCAAAGTACTTAAGACAGCAATCTAAAGATGTGCTAGGAGACAGTCTCCTCACACACAGACAGCAAATAGCTCTGTTAATTGATCAGAGACTGCCTATCTCCTTAGGACTTTCTCGGTAAATTGTACACACCATGGGATCTGGGATGGCCCTGTCCATAAGGAATCAAGATGTAAGTGATCCCAGTCTGGCCCCAGTTACGTTAGAAACGTCCCACAAATTACTTGATTTGTATCATCAGTAAGAAAAAGCACTTCTGCATTTCTTACAGATGTTGAAGGAGATCCCCAGGGAGTGGGAGGTGGTAGGTACACAATACCAGACACCATCTTTTAGACAAACCCTGCCCCAGTTACTCACCTGATGTTTTCTCTGAAGCAATGATTTTCCACTCGTGTTTAGGACTCTGAACAGTAGCATTTGGAGAAAGACTTCCACAGGAGCTGCTACTAATCTGCTTGTGATCATTCTCACGTGGTGGCTTCTTCTGCAAAATCAAAAGGCAGCTACAGAAACCTAGCCAGAGACTACACCTCCTTCTACCTTTGCTTCTTTGAGCTAATACGTAACTATTCAAGAGAAGACTTCCTCTACCACCTCCGCAGAGCATCATTTATAGCACACCTAAATTTTCAACAGAACATCTTGCCTACTGAGCAACACTGGCCAAAAACCACCTGCATCTTATCTTGGTACTCATTTCATCCTGGGACTGCACATTTATACTGCTGGTGTCCAACCAGAAATCAGTTAAAATTCTTAGAAGAGGGTATGCATTACTAGCAGGATTTTGTAATGTAAGGAAAAACCTAGATCCATTTGGGAGAAGTGATCTACAAACTAGAAGTCTCACTCGCAAGCTCTGGTTGTGGAACTGGAGTTAATTATATAATGCTATTTGGAAGTGAATTAACTATTCTCTTCATTCCCTGAAGACAAATTAATTTCGCTTCAGTTCCTCTCTGTGCTCAGATTAGCTGTTTCTTGGATTTTACTCCCTTGATACTTCCCACTAACAGAAGATTTCTGCTTTCTTTTCTTCTTCAATTAAATTTATACTGTAGCCTACATTATTTTGCTCAATTAAGAAAACCCCTGAAATTTCACATTTCAGATTACACTGCACAGTTGGTTGGGTTGTTCAGGCTTTTTCTGAATCATAAGAACCGAACACAAAAAGGTAACGTCCTCTCTATTCTGTTTAGCAGCAATGTTTATGACCACAGTACTAAGTTTGCAATGCTTGCACAGTTCCCTGGAGTCTGATCTCTATGGAAACTGTCATAAGGCTTCTGAAACACATCATCTAACTCACAGATAACCTTACACAGAACAGTTTGACAGCTATACTCAGCTCACCATGAAAACCATTTCATTTGTGGATAGCATTTTTGTTATTTCTAAACCTTTATCCAAATAAAAGCTTATTCTGTTATCCTTAAATTACCTAGACAGTCACAGAAATTACAAACTTTTGTAATGCAAAAATTTAAAAGTTACAATTTTTCCACTGTCATCTATGGTTTTCTGGTGTTAATTCTCTCAACCATTTAGAATTTCTAGAGTTGGTAATTCTTATTATCAGAAAGGATTTAAAAAAAAAAAAAAAGTTGAGAACTCTTGGCCTTATTTCTAAAAAATGAACTTTCTGAACATTCACCTCTCAGCTTCTAAGTATTACAAGGAGTAGTACTCAAAGGTGGTAAAGTCAGTGAAGTCTTACTAAAAACAGTTAAGAAACTGGAAAATTAGCTGGCTTTTCATTTTCTTCTCTTTTCACTTCAAAAATCCACATTCTGGGATGGAGAGTGTTTTACATAAATATTAGCTAAAAATCTCAAGAAACATACGTTTGTATCAGCACATTCCATTGTTATGAATTAAAATATTACAATGTATTTCCTTCCAACTCAGTGAATTTAAACACTTTTAATTTGTATAAAGCAATTGATAATTTATATCTATTAGCCGATGTTTATTCTTTGCTTCTTAAACAGCCTCCATTGTGCTGAGCTGTGCATTTTTCAGTAGTTGAGAATTATTCTGTCTAGAACTAAAAAATAAAAAATCATCATCTCTAAAAGCACAAGACTGATTTGTACAGTCAAAGCATCAGCCATCTCTAGATCCAAAGTTACCTACTACTAATTTTTAAAAATCTCTTGCACATTACCAGTGCAGCTGAACAAAAGAAACGGCCACTGGCAGCTGAAGGATTAGAACTTACATGTGGAATCTTTTTCTGTACTGAAATTTAACAGATGCATAAGCCGTTCTCCACTGTAAGCCAAGCAGTCTGTGATTCTTTACAGACTCTTAAGTATCTCTACAAAGCCACAGCTGACTGCTTTTCTACCTCTTTCTTCTAACAGCCTAAAATTTATTTTGAAGTCAAACCTAAAGCGCTCCATTTTGCAAATGCTTAGAGTCAAGTCTGCCAAAAAAACAGAAGCAGAGATAAAAGATACTATCTCATCATGTATTTCTCCATTAAAGCTACTGCGGCTTTCTCTGCTACAGTACACAAGACTTCAGGTGTGCTGTAAACTGCTCCAGTCTATCTGGGGTTACCTCAGACTGTCTGCAATTTGTACCTGCACAAACTGAATGTGGTCATCATCACTGCCATAAATCTCAGCCTGTCCATCTAGCAGATTCCCATCAAGCAGCTTGTGATCAGCTGAGTAGTACAGCGTTTGAACCTGCAAAAACAACAACAGAATACCCATGTGGCTACTGTCTCCATTGCTACTTAGCTACAGGCAGATTACAAAAGGCAGTCGCCAGCATACTTCTCGTCATCTCATCTCAATCTAGCAGAATGCAAAACTAAAAGGAAGTAGATGTCATGGTGGCAATCTTCAACCTTGGATGAAGGCTCCTTACTTTCTCAGCTTGAGAGAAATCTTCGTTTTCCAAGGACTTCTACTGTTTTTCCAGCACAGAAACATTAGACAAGCAAGATGCACATTAATTTGCAGAATTACACAAATTCACAATCTCATGCAAGCATTTTCGTTATCCCCGCAAACAAGCTTTCTGCTTTGAAAAATACACATCTTTATCTCGATCAAAAAAAGCTAAAGAGAAGCCAACAGTGGACTGTAAGAGTATGGGGATGAGGGAAAACAGCACAAATTTAAATTCTGGAGGAAACTGTTGTCCACAACTAACCATCAGATGCAACTGTTTCAGTGAAATGCATCTGAATTGCAACATGATCAAAGGTTTTAAAATTAGTTTTTCCAAGAGGAAATACACACTTGAGAACATATGACAGTATCAACATGTACTTTTGCCTATACAAGTGTTGCCGAATATATAACGTGCTTGTAATAACAAACTGGAAAATTTTGATGTTTCATGGGTTTTTGTAAAATCCATTTTCTCTAGCCAATTAAAAATTTAGATTCCCCGCTCATTTTTCTATTAAAAACTGCCCAGGCTACATCTAGTATTAGTATTCATGAGTAAAGCCATTTAATAACACACAACTTAAAAGAATGTATCCTGTAAAGGAGTAAGTAAACACCATTAAATCATCATCATCGTTCTCTGCCCACAGCGGATTTTCTTAGGAGAACTGGGGCAGGACTGCTGCTTCTGTACGTGTCAATACACTTGAGGTTTCTTCTTGGTTCTTCAGCCTTGGTATCCTAGTTTTGTTAATAAACCTATGGGGAGATAAATCAATGGGGAGGAACAACGATTAGAAGCTTTTACCTACTTCACATTTACAAGCAAAACCTGCAAAGGAAAACATCAAGAATCTACAGCAAGTTTCAGTACCACCTCCCCAATTCTAAAGCAAGATACATGCCACTTTGAGGTTACTGTACAGCACATAGTGAGCAAAAAAGGAAAGCGGAAGACCAGACTGAACAGTTCATTCAGCTCACCTGAACACCCCCCCAGATTCTCAGCTTAGGGGTACCTACAGTAAAATTTAAATTCTTTAGGGTCATAGTTAAAAAAAGTGAAAAAATAAAAAAAAGAAAAAGAAAAAGGGATCATCCTTCATATTAACTTTTTTTTTTAAAAAAAAAAAAAGAGGTTTAATCCCATTTTCTTAAAGACTAACCTCTTCCATAAGATCTTCCAGACTGTCTCCATTCTCCCAGATGCTGCGCTGTACCCAGTTGATTACCTTTGTGTACAATTTGCCATTGCTAGGTAGGCCAACATTATCTTCCAGCATTACTTCAAGCTTGAATTAGAAGAGGAAAGGATGATTTACTCTATAGGTATTACCCCTGTATTTGTAGCATACTGTATGTTACGTGGTGAGCATTACTCTCGCTTTACCGCAGAGCTAGAAAACTCCATCTACAAGGAGCTTTCAGCCTATGCCACTGAAACCAGGAAGCACATTTAAGTACAACTGTAGTTATCTTTTACACTTAGAAAGGATGACAGTAACTATTCTCTACAGTTAAGGTTCACAGTATTGATGTTCACATATACAGTATATGAATATTATACAGTTCCAGAATCTTCACACTGTTCATAGGAGTCAATACACCAAGTCTTCCTACTCCCAAAAAGGAAGCCAGAATAGTTGCTCCTTGGGTTGTTTTTTGGAACAGGAAAGAAGGAAATCTACAAACTTAAGCTGACCTTTAACCGTGGAAGTTTGAGAAATTCTTCCTGTTCTGAAATCTGTAAAAGATGTTCCTGAATGTACCCATCGATCTTGTTCAACAAACGCAAGTCTCCCATACAACTTGCAAAGTTTCGGTAAGAGATGCAGCTCTGAACATCCATCTTGGAGAGCAAGTAGTCACCACAAACCTTTTAAGAAAAAAGGCTGCGTCTTAGTTTACAAGTAGACAAGCTTTTTATATGTTTAAATTATCCACCTCAACATACAGCAACATCTGTTTTCTAACTGCAGAATAGCGAGTGCCTGTTGTCATCTCTCCAATAGAGCTGTAAATGAAATGTTGCCTTCCACAGGAATATGTGTATATTAAAAGAAAAAAATTATACATTTGAAAGCTACTCATATATACATCAATCCCATGCTTTTTTATTGAACACCTATTCAAAACTTCTTATCTGCAGTCAAGTGAAGATAAGAATCCCATCTGCAGCAAGAGTAAGTATTTCTAAAGTCAAGCTCTACCAAACTTAGGTTCAGGAGTGCGTGGATTACTCTTTTTTGACATATCACTGCCACAGATTTACAGGTTTCATTATGCCACCAATGCAATCAAGCACATCACTGCTTCCACGAACCTGAAGGTAAGTAACCAGCTGTTTTGCTTATACAGGTGCACAAACACAAAACTTCACTTCAGAGAACCCTTCAGCACAAAGATAACCCAAGTAGAAGCGATACACACTGATGTCACTCAAATCAATACAATGCTAATGAACACCTAAAGCAGCTTGTCCGCTGAGCACTTTTTCCACAGAATAATCTTTTCTTGTCTCATTAACACCAAAAAACATCATGCTGGCAGCCTAAGAAAGTAGAATGTACTTCCACAAGAGCTGAAAACTGTACCTGCTTAACTCTCTCCATCTTCAACTTCTTTGCTGCAGAGTATACATCTTTCACCAGTTCTTTATCAGCTTTTAACCTATTAAAGAAAGAAATTTATCTTCATTATTTTGATTTTTTAAATTAGAATTTACTGTCTCTAATTTCTGTGAAAACTACTTACTGAGCAGTATAGGCATAATTCAACAGAACTTCAACAGCTTCTGGATTGAGATCATCAAATTTAACATGGGAAATTCCATGAGAATCACTATCACTGTTGAAGATTTCAAACAGGTAGGGACTGCAGCAAGCTAGCACAGCTCGGTGCGCCAACATCTCATGTCCACATACCTTTATTTAAAACACAAGTAAGAAACCCACATGCCAGTAAGAATTTTTTTAAAGTAAGTTTGTATTATAATAGTATAAAAGCCTATCCAAGTAAATGTCACAATTCAAATCAATTTTTCAAATCAATACAGTCTTCAATTTAGGTCAGGACATAGCATTACATACTGTAACAAAAAACCCACCACATTCAACCGTCATACTCGGACAGAAAAAAGTTACCTGGAGACGGACATCGCAGAACTGACCACTTTTACGTAAGGCATTTAGTTTGGCAACAGATGACTCGATGAAGTTTTCATCTTCAAACATCAAATACCCATTAGGAATCATTTTGGTGTTGGTCTGGCTGAAAACAGAACGTATAAAGTTTAGAGATACAACATTTTGCTTCAGTATAGAAGTATTATTACACTGTTTGCAAACAAACATTCATGGGGAATTAAAAAAAGTACATGTTGACAACAATACTTTGGATTGACTGGATTAATGATTTTCAGAGACTGAGGCCACAACTTTTAACTTATCCACATCACTTCAGCAGGTACCAATTCCACAACTACAT
The DNA here is from genome assembly GCA_008921705.1 of Burhinus oedicnemus. NCBI lineage: Eukaryota > Metazoa > Chordata > Aves > Charadriiformes > Burhinidae > Burhinus > Burhinus oedicnemus. The sequence continues at coordinate 1,711,588 of VFFE01008906.1, read as the reverse complement.
GCTGAACCTGTGCCAGCTCTGTGGGAGCAAGTTGGAAACCAGTGGATTACACAACAAGCTTTATTCCCCTCTATAAAGATCAGATTGGTAGATTCATTGCTATTTTCTGCACACTGTATGAAATTTGTCAGCTTCATTTTTTGCACAGACCTGAAAACCAGCCACACTGAAAAATAAGAACTGAGAATTTAAAGTAACTAGTGAAGTAAAAGAATAGCTATAGAAATAATTTTTTGTTTAATTTTATGAGTGATGACTTAATTAAATACTTTAGAGTAGTTGGAAGTTATGAAAGAACATTAGCACCAAAAAAGCAGACAGAATCAAATACATTCTGAACAATGACCATCATGAAGCTAAACCAACTTCCCCTGAAGATCTTACCAATATACAAACATACCACCTCAGGTAAACTGGACCAAGACTGGAAAAATAACTTCAGGAAACTAACTTTTGAATTTGGAAGTTTTTTTATAGATCATTTAATTGATTCTTTTTTTAGCTAAGCACCTTTAGGAAAAGTCCACTTTACAAATAGGAAGCTAATTAAGAATACTAAAATACAACCCTGAGGTGACCTACTGAATTTGAAATAATAATTTTTTTATTTAAAAAAAAAAAAAAATCACATTTGTAAGTTTGAGCTGCTAACATATACAAAAGTATACTTTACTCAACAATTTTAGATGAAAGAATATGCAGGATACTACTAACATTACCAGCAACAATTTATACTTCATCTGAAGTTTAAGAAAATTCTGAAGATCAGACTAAACAAGAAAAAACACCAAAACAGAAAAAGTGGATAGCAAAAATCAGTAGTGAAAATACCAAGCCACACACAAAATAATTCTAGTGTTAGTCTGTTTGTTTTAAATTCACTTACTACTGAAAGCATTTGACCCTTAACTGGAAAGAATAATCTTACTTATAAAGATTATCATCCATTTGTGTATACTTTCATTTGCTATGTTTTATTAAAAAAATGTCAGCAAGGTTTTAAAGCTGCAGAATTTCAACAAAACTATTAACTATCGTATGCGCAGCTAGCAGTATCAACTTACCTAGCAAATGTATTACTGTAAATTTTTAACTGGGAGATCTTAAAATAATCCAATGGTATCACTGTGTTAAAACAGAGTACTTCGGTTTCAGTATCTTCTGACAGGGAAGATGTTCGTTGAAATGCAAAAGCGGATGTGTCTTTGCAGCTGCAATATGGATTCCAAAACTATCAGGCTTGAAGATGATGTAATAAAAGTCCTTAAGAGCTATAGACATGAATTTCTTCTGTGATAATCATGCATCATAATCTGCAATAAAGGAGAAGTAAGAACAATAGATAGTACTACCACATATTTCAGACAAAACTTTAATAGGGTCTTAAAGTAGAAGTTCCTGACCCAAACAAACAAGTTTTTCTTTACAAAAAGAAAACAGCCTGAAAAATTCCATATTGACACCAATACATTCTCATGCCTAACAAGAAGTCAACCACATCAATTTTTATACCCAGAGACAAGAAAGTGTCTAAATTAGTACTTAGAGAAAAAGTTAGAACAGTCGAATCCCATTTTTAGACAATTCCTTACCAACTCTAACCTTCAGCACTTCCTATATCTACATCATTATTACCTGCTTACACAAGTAGATAACTCTTAAGTAACACAAAAAAATTATTACATTCTAAAAAAGAAGCCAATCCACATGCCTCCTACCTTTTGCTTTTCCTGTACTCATCTACTTATATCCCTCTTCTACTGAATGCCTAAAATGGACTGAAGATGGATTAAGGACATGTCTGAAATGACTGGGCATGTCTCCAGTACTTCCAAAAAATTATATAAAGTCAGAAAGTGCTATTTCAATGGTAACTTTCTTTGATAAAAAGTCTCTTTGCTACCCTGCAAACAGAATCTGTTAAGTTCTGGTCAAGTTCTGCACCAGCACTACAGACTGGGGTAGCTTTGCTGGGACTCTGCATGCGGGTAGGCTGTTTATGCTAGGCTTTTTCGGGGAGGGGAGTGGAGGAGGTGGAGCAACAGCAGGGAGGGAACAGGCAACAAACACCCAACTCTGGAACTTTCCATGACCCTGATGCCACCTCAGGAAAACATCAATCACTTCATCCACTTGAGTTCCCCACTGCAAAACTATATTTGTATCTACAGATTAAATGCTACATTGGGAATCAGGTTTCCTAAAAATAGGTGCAGCTTGTTTTTCCATGTCAAAAATTAAAAGTCACCTATGTTGTAGGTCAGAGAGCCTCGTGGCCCGACTGCCTGGCCAGTGCTTACACATGGGATCATTTTGGCAGGAATTGAACCGCCCTTGGTCTCTAAGTAGATGGGCAGCTCAAGCACGAGGCTGATTCTCAAGAGCGGCAGGGGGCATTACCCCACAACATACCAGCTCCTCAGGAAAACTGCTTGCATCCTTAACAGCTTCTTGCAACCCTGAAGATAGAATATTTCAGCCAGCAGATAACTGCATAGAAAGAATTAATGTTAATGAAGTTTGGCTACTAGAACAGACACAAACATGTACATATAAATAAGGAAACAACTGCTCCAGAGCAGCAGTGGTGTCTGTCTGGAGTATAGCAGCCCCCAGAATGCAGGGAGGACTAGGGGAACAGTACCACGGGGACTACAGCTTACTTTAATGTCAGCATACTTTGCTAGAAAAAAAAAGATTAAATGTATGTTCTTTTTATAATCCTATAGGCAAATTATGAGACTGAAACCAAACTCTATTTACAAAATATTATTTAACTAAGCATTTGAAAGTCAATGCTTCTCTTGTTGGTACAACTGGTATAACCATGTCAGTTTCTAAAGCAACCAAAACAATTCACTTCTCAAAAACAGAAGCCAACAGTCTGATGTCCACACCTTCTCCAAAAACTCACCTCAGCTGAACATTGTTCTTCAAAGATGCAGAGATATTATTTCAACACAAGTGTTGCAATGAAGTAGCTTATAAAGAAAGTTTTAAGAATCTATTAGAAGTTATGCTTCACCAAGACTATCCACGAATGTACAACAGAATTATCACCAAGAGACCTCAGACTTTATCATTTCAGATTTTAAACCTTCAATTTCTGTTGTAGGAATTACCCAGACACGATGGCTAGACTCACCTAGCCAAATGCAAACTACAGGAGGCATCTAAAAAGGAAAGCCGAGAGAGACGTACTCTGAACTCCAGGCAGCTGTTGCACTGAGCGGTCAGTACAGTGTCAGACCATTTTGGTGAAAAGGCTTCAACCCAGTCACCACTTGCTTCATTCTGAGCACAAAGCAACACATTGCACATCAGATCATCCACCTCACTCACACTGGGTTTAAACCAGCTTATTCTCGACTGCCAGCTCTCTCAAAGAAGTTCTGTTGTTAACTAAGTAGTGGTCAGTAATTACCAAGGCAAATTAAATGTATATTGCTACCACAGTTCAGACAGGCTACTGATCTGCTCGCACATCACGTTACGCATTCCCCCTTTCAATATTCATTGGGATTGCTGTTAATTACCAGTATTGAGGCTTTGGGGAGATTTCAAGTTACATGACAACTACTCAAACAATTTCAACTAAATTCAAGAATCATCCTCATTCAGTTTACATCTCTGGGCACGTTTTGTCATGTTCTGCTGTAACAGAAGAACTTTATTTCAAGTGCAGTAGTTGCTTAGGACCTTCAAGACCTATAAAGGATATCCGAAACAATTCTGGATTGAAATGGAAGATCTGTCTTTTAGAGTCCTCCTTTGTGCATGAGGTCAAAACCACACATTTTGTATTTCTGCATCTAATAGTACTGTCCAATCTGAATAACTAGGAATTTGAATGTCTTAATTATTGCCACAAAGTTTCAATACTGTTGTGTGTAAACCATGGTTAATATTACTACTCAAAATGGCATTAAATAGCACAAGCATATTCATTACTTTCTGGCTTCTTTTTGGTTTGGTATACTACTGCTAGAACAAAAGCCAATCAATCAGCCAAAATTCAACGAAAAGCCAAGAATTATGCATTTTCTGTATTAAAGGTTATAAACAGGTACTGTAAAAAAATTTCTTTCTTAAATTATTTTAAGCATCTAAATAACTTTGTCATTACCTTTTCCCTGCACCCTTGCTTACACTCCCTTCTAGCTCACCACATCAAGAACTGGCAGTGGCTTTTTTTGTAGTTTTCCAGGATTTTGAGTTTTTTGAACAAAGCGCGATGTTCACAGATCACTGTCAGCCAGGTAAAGTATGAAGTCTGATGCCTCTGAAATGATTACTGTTCAAGCTCCATCAAAACGCAATTATTCAAACATGTTAAAGCTACAGAATTAGCATTCCAGAATGGGAACAACACATTCCATTTGAGAAAATTCTTACTTTAGAGAACAGGCCTATTTCCTGCACTTATTTTTAAAATGAAGGGGGGGAGAAAAAAAAAAGTGATATATAAATTCTGGATTTCTGTTCTAGTTGTAATATTAAAGATTGATGCTGGTGTTGAACCTGGAGGCACCACCTTCAATCAAGAGTCAATCGTGCCAGGTGTAATACTGCAGCAGACTGAGACAGGCCAGAAGCCATGAAGCATTCGCATGGTGCGTTTCAGTGACACAACTATACCCAAGTAAAAGAATACCAATACTCAAATGTCTGCCAGTTGCTCAATTTAAACATAATTGTGTTCTAATAACTGTGTTTCCTAAGCACACACTGTCATGCATAGACTGAGATTTTCATTTGCTACATATATGTACTACTGGACCATGAAACATTCATGGCCCATAATACACTCAAGAGAGAAATTTTGCTGCACATAACTGACTTCCAGAAGAGAAATTTCCCCCTTTTAAACTCATCTTTCCATTTCACTGTATATACATTTAAAGATGTATTTTAAAAGACTCACCTAAATAACAATGATACTAAGGCTTCTCATCCTTCACTACACTATCCTCTTATATGTATCTTGCAATTGCAAATACTACTGAAATATGATTAGCTGAGTTACAAGAGCAAATAAATGTCATAATTGATACACTTTAAATTGTTACTTACGATTAGAATTTAGGATCTGTTCATCACAATTTTTTTTAAACTGTTGTTCACTGCAGAAAACATGCCAACATTTAAAAAACCCACCACAAGATGATTACTGTTGAATTTCTCCGAAATCTAAAAACCATTATTGTGCCCTAGCATTCTCCACTGCAGAGCCACTTTCAGGAGACATACAAGCTGTGGTCTCAGGTGAGGTACCAAGACAACAGATCCCAGAGCCACATACTGAGGCAAAAGCCATCTTGCCCATGACCTCACACCACAGGTAGTCTTCATTTTTCCTCCTATCAGAGAACTCTCATCTTTAGTATACTCCATTGGTACTTTCCATGTGTAGTATTTAAAAAAGTAAACAAAGCACTTGCTTTGTGCTAATTTTGCACAATCTTTTTTGTCAGATTAAGGTATTACCTCTTCAATTCACAAGTAAAACACTTAACTTGGGAGAGATACTTTTTTAATCTTTTGGTCAAAAGTCAAAACTTCTTGATATAATAATGGACACTTGATTGACACTTGTTGGTACAGTGAAACAAAAATGGAATTTAACACGACAGTTGGTGCTTTTTAGTTGCTGTGGGCTTTCTGCCTTTCCACAGCCTACTTCAGAAGAAATACAGGTCAAGGTCACACCTACAACTACTCATACCTGTATGAAAAGGTAAAACCAGACATCCTCAAAAATTTTCTTTCATACATTAGCAATTAATCTTTTCATGTCTCAGTTCACATTTGGGCAAAACGGCATGGACCAAGACATATATCAACATACTTTACACCACTAAACAGGCTCAACTTCTTTACATCAGTGACTTAAAATAAGACTCACAGAATTTATACCAATTTTGTTTTGCATATTTACTTTTCAGTTGTTTTCTACTAAAGATTTAGTCTCATTGATAACTATGACTTGTAAACAAAACTGTTCTATTTCACTACAAAACCAACCTCAGCTGTCCTTGCCCCCGCCCCCCAGAGCAAGGAGAGGGCAAGAGATACTTGCTATCACCAGCTAAGAATTAAGGGGAAGGAAAAAGTACTATGGACATTTTCCAAAATCTTTTACACGTAGTCCAAGATGTAATACTTGGACTGTCCTCTACAGAGAGCAAGCCTAGAGAGCTCTTTCAAACACAGTTATGTATGTAGACTTAAAAAATTCATGAGAAGCAGGTTTTATGCTTGAACGTTACTGCTCTTTCAACTACAACTCTCAGCTGTAACACACCAGCTGCCCATTTAATACTCGCTTCCAAGGCTACCCCCCCATGCTCTTGATATACTCTCTTTCATTGTGTTTTAAAACTGGTGATTATGTCCCCTTTCCATTATCGATTCTGTGTCTCTTCTCCTTTTCCACCATGTTATACTTTTTCTGTTGTTGTCATTGTCTTTATCTACACCTCTTTTTCTACCTTCTGCCTCATGTGTGCTCTCTTAAAATGTTTAATTAATTTTTAATCTTTGAAAGCTCTTTCCTTTTTTTCCCCTCCACATGGATTTCTTTTTTCTACTAACACACACTTCCCATAGTTCTTCAAACATTTGTTATACAACCAGCAAACCGATTTTTTTGTTTGTTTTGTTGGTGTGTTGTTGTCATCTCCCACCCCCCATTCCGTGCAGTTTTTGCCTTTCTTACCATCTACTGCTCCGTAAGAACCCAAGCTAAGGAAAACAAATTTACACTTATTTACAGTAGCTAAAGTACTGTTTCCTAACTGGAAAGTATTCCCTGACTGTTGCATCCTGTTCTCCAGGAGTTACACTTGCGGCTACAAAATCTACTTTCTAAAATTAAACCAATTTTGCCATCGAAGCACCACATCCTCCTTGGTTTCTTATTTTGTAGATCCCTGACAGAGGAGAATAAATATGATGTCTACACACCCATCACTGGAAACAAAAAAAATCCTCCCCTTCACAAACCCCGACAAATAAGGAGAGTGACATGACACTGAATTTCCACTAGTCTATCACCGCTCAGTCTTGCTATCCTTCTCCTTAGTAAGTAACTCGGACACTCCGCCTCTCACTTTGTCAACATTTTTCCACCCTGCATGAAACTACAACCAGTTCAGTTTTTATGTCTATGGGAGTCCTGGGAGTAACAGCAAAGCTGCCGATGCGAAGGTATTTTCTACCTTGAAGCACATCTGAAAAATTCTGAAAAGCTGATGGGGCCTGCAGGCAGAAAATACTGTAGTTTCTCTCCCCCCCCTCCCAAACCCCACCCTTCTGGTCATTCATACTCATCACCTTTCTCCAGAAGCACTAACGTGGACTGACACCCACCATTTATGCTGTATTATCTCCTATTTCCTAGAACTGGTATAGATGACAGGGAGGGTCATAACATTGGCAACCAGCTGTCAGCACATGTTCTTCACCCAGAAACGTCTATTTTCTTCACTCAAAGTCTAAAATTTTTGCGATTCTCCTTTTTTTTCCCCACATACTTACTATAAAGGGTTTAAGACAGGTACCACTACGAGATTGCAGCGTGGCGCTTGGAAAGGCGCGCAGGCAACGCCTGACCTTGGAACAATACCCACCCGTGTGGGGAACACCCCATTTTCTGAGCTGGGGGGGGCTACACGACATTCCCACCAGCCGCTGCCGCGCCTGCGGGGCCACGGCAGCGCTGCCGACCTCCACCACACCCCCGGCGGCAGCCCCCCCGCGGGACGAGGGGCGGCAGCCGTGGGGGAATCAATCTCAAGCCATCCAGGCCATGTGCACAACTTCGCCTAGATGACCGTGGCATAGCAACTTCGAGATTTGGCCAGCTTTTGAGAAACAGGCCCCAAATAAGCAACGAAAAGCCGCGGAGCCAGAGGGGGTCCTGTTCCTCCAGCCGAGGGCACGGGGAGCGCACAGTGCCAGAGCGGGCGACAGGCCGGGGCGCCACCGCGGGTTCGCCGCCACCACCACCACCACGGGGCCCGCCCCGGCCGCTCGCAGCCCCGGGCCGCCGCCACCCCCCGCGCCAGCGCCGAGCGGGGAACAAAGACCGGCGGGGCCGGCCCAGGCGCCCCCGGCCTCACGGTCGCTGCACCCCGCCGCCGCCGTCCTTCCCCCGCCGCGGGCCACGTCTGAGCCGGCCGACCGGGACGTCCCGCTGAGGCCCGCCGCCGCCCCGCCGTACCTGGTGCCTCTCAGCGCAGACGATACTGTTCATATTGGGAGCCTCCAGGCTGAGGGGGAAGCCGACGCGTAGACGCAGCCCCAGCCCGCCGGGAAGAGGGGGTGGAGGGCGCAGAGAGATGCGAGGCGCTGCTGAGGGAGAGGGGGACGGCGGGAGCGAACCGGAGCGGAGGGGGGGGGCACGGCGCCGACGGATCCTCCGCTGGAGCGGAGCACTAGAATCCCCCACACCGCCTGCGCGGGCGAGGCACTGCGCCCCGTAACCCTCCGCCTCGAATGGGGCGGGCGGGAGGCGGCGCTGAGGTGGCCGGCATCGCTCCGCCGAGAAACAAGTCCGGCCGCGTGCCTCTCTCCGCGCCCGAAGCGGGTCGGGGGAAGGTGGCGGGGGGCGGGAGGGGGCGCCGGCGCCGGGGCTCTCCCGCCTGAGGCAGCGGCGGTTTGCGGCGCCGCCGTCAGTACCGGCCGGGTCTGGAAGGGCTCGGGGGAGATAGGCAGGCCCGGGAGAAGCCGGGGCTGGCCCGCCGGGGCTGAGCTGGGCCACGTTTCCGCCAGTGGCTGTGACCGCATTGTCACTCGTAGCTCTCGGCAGCAGGGCCACCTGGTTCAAGAATTTCGTTTTTCAAACCTGGCGTTACCTTTTCTCCTCAGCGATGACTTCCTCTCATCGCTCGGTTCTGTACTTCAAGGCGTCCTGTCCGCATACAAAGACAGGCACCCGCTTTACCACGAAATACCGTATTTAATGCTGGAAGCTCTCCCTGGCAGCCTGCCCTGTGCGCGCAGGAGGGCAGGCCGCACTCAGCCCTGCCTCTGGCCCCAGCACCCCTGCATCGTTCCAGGAAAGGCAGTTTCCTATCTGGATGAGAAATATCCCCTCTACTTTTCACAATAAATCCTATCTTGCTAGGCAAAGTAGTTTTAAAACATCACTGCTCATAAATGAGGGGTGTTTGAAGTCCTGTCTATTTGTTACATGTTGGCATGCTAAATAGCATAATGGGTTTCTGATTCATGGCTGGGGCCCTGAGTGCTGCTGCAATATCATCATAAATAAAACATGGAGCTGGATGTTCTGATGTCTGAGGCTCCTTGCTTGCTTCCTGATTTAAAACACCAAGGTCACCTGGAAGACAGGGATACACTTCCCCCTCCCCCGCTTTCTCCTGATTCGGAGGCCACCTTGGTCAGAAACTAGGAAACCTGTAGGAGATTATGTTAAATACAGCTTCAGTGTATCAGCGGTCAAATGTGTATGACCTATATGATGATTACCCATTTCTCTAATATTCTTTCAGAATCTTAGCGGAGAAGCATGTTTCAAAACACTGAAGTTGGATGATTCTGAGGCTTCAAGCAGAAAACACTTCAAAATACTGAAAATAATGGTCTTGTCTCATCAGAAACAAGCAGAGTCATTAAGCCATAGGTATATTCCTCACCTACGCAAATCCCCCTGTCTCTGGAGACGTATACAATAGCACAGTGCCCATGCTGCATCTGGGGCCTCTCTTCAGCTTCTCATTTTGCTGGCAGCAAACAGGACCATCTCAACTCCTTACCTCTCTCTGATATATTTCCACTCCCTCTCCTCTGAATTTTTAAATCACCAGCCACACCTCAGTGCCTATGTTCCCTCTCTCTGCTTTCTTTTTGAATGAAGCTTCTTATTAGGGCCATGCTAATCAAAGGCACTTGTGGTAAAGCTGGGAGGGAGAGGGAAATGAAGACGAGAGACAGGAACCGTGATCAAATAAAACAGTGCTGGGGATGTTCCTTAATTAAGTGAATCTCAGGATTACGCAAGATGCTGTTCCAGTGTTCTTAGGAAAGGAGATGTCTTTATGACTCACCATTAATTTTCATTATCAGCCACCGCTAGTGACGTCAAAGAGCAAGTATAGCATCTTCCTGGCAGCACAGAGTTAACAGATGGGTGTTTCCAGTTCTTTTCACATAGATCCCCGTGACAGGGGAACACATTTGGGATTTTGCAAACTGTGGCTAGTCTGGGAGCTCAGGCAGCATCTCCTTTGGGTCAGTTGCATTCTGATCCCCCAAACTCACCTCCCACTGAAAAAAAGGGTTTTTTCTCTGCTTCTTGCTTTGTAATCAACATGAAATTAGTTCACATCGTTAAAACACCATTGGTCCAGCTGAGATGTGACTGTATTTCCTATGATGATGGAAAAGACTTCTATAACGTGCACATAACTTTATTTCAATTTGCTAGATACTGTGCAATCCTTCCCAATGAAACGTGCACTAAATCTTTTCTGAAGAAGAACACTTTATGGAAAAGGACCAGTGGGATTGAGTTTATACCAGACAACTCAGTTTCTGAGAGCTGAGACAGAAGAACTAGTTAGCACATGTGCAGCCACCAGAGCAGCGATGTTCATTAGGGTCTTAGATCTCCTGGTTTGGCAACTGTCCTACGCTGTAACAGTGTCAGTACACTTCTTTAACAAAACCACTTCTTTAACAACTCTGTATTTAGAAAAAAATTAATAAAGTTATGCTTGTGGAGGCTCTGGGTATTCTGCACACCTATTGCCTCCCACCACAAAGGATACAGTCTTCCTAATTAATGAATGGAAAGCCCTCTCCTGGAAAGCCCTCTTGCTTTTCTTTCAAATGATGCGTTACTCCTAAATCAAGCGGTTTGTAGGTGTCCCTGACTCTGACTTCTGCTGGTCCCCATCTCATTGTAAGGGCCTCCAGATGTCTCATCTAAAGATCTGACGTCTAAAGGAAAGGAGGAATTTGTTAACTCTGGACGTTGCAAGGGCTTAACATCATAACATTAAACTCTGCCTCTGCCAAAGCTTAGTCATGAAGATCACCTGAGAGGGGAAAATACTCTATTTGGTGAGAGCAAAATATGTGCCTTGGATTGCTGCATTAAAAATGGAGAAATTGTAGAAAAAAGTACATTAGTCCTAGAAGTAAGAACAAGTCCTGTTTTCATGCAAGCCACTCTACAACATATGTTTAAATTTAGTATCACGTAGCATTTATCTTTGGACACAGATTAGTAAAGCTCAGTGAAGTACACCACCTGAGCGAGGTATGCTACCAGTCAAGGATCTGGTCCATGGTTTTCTTTTAAAAAGAAAATTGTTTTTATGAACGAACAAAATGTTTTCTGAAACTGAATACAATTTAGTGAAAAATCATTTATTAAGTATAAATTTAAAATATATATAGATACCTATTGCAATTAAAAGTTACTTGTGTTCTCCATAATTATCATGTATACCAGTCTACTCGTTCCATAACTTTTCCTTGCTGCATTTTGGAAGAATTTTCAATAATTCATTATGGTTGCAGAAATCATTGCGTAGAACATGTTTTATTGGTGCCTTGGCTCTCAGAGTCTTTAGCAGTGACATTTTAATGGTGTTTAAGGTGTAGAGGCTGTGTTGGAATTAACGATTTGTGTTGGACTGTTTCCTCTAAATTCTGGCACGTCGTTTGCCATCTGGCTGTCTGATAACAGCTACTCTGAGGAGGGCAGTTCGTCTCCTTTCCTTTCCTTATTCTTAGGCAAAGCAATGATCATCTTGGATGACTTCTGTACTTAGGAGCAAAGATTGTAGGAAATTTACATGCAGTATGAAAGAGTATTAAAAGACCCAGTTTTAATAGCTGTGGCCTTAAGTTTTAAAGGCAGGTGCTCTATCAAGTTTCCATTCAACTTTCTTAAACAGTGTAAACAACTTTCCTTCTTCATTTCAGGAGACACCAATCTTCCACCACAGTGACCTTCCTTTATTTCAAATAGTCCTGTGTTGGATGGAAAACCAGAGACTCTCTTCCACACCAAGGTTATAAATTCTGTCTCGTCTAACTTCCATTAAGCAAACAGAAGGCTTTTTGTCAGTTTAATTAATTACATTGGATGAAATCCATAGGAGATGAATCCAGAGGATTCTGACAGAGCCACCAGTTAATGTCTTAAAAAAAACCCCACCTTCTTCTGACAACCTGTCCTTGAAGGATCAATCCTGCAATTGAAACACAGCTCAAAAACACAGCTTTTAGAATGAAGCATCATGGGAGCTCCCAGCTGCATATATATCTTGCATAGAGAAAATAGCTACAATTTTTGAAAAATTATAGCTTTTATAGCTCTTTCAAGACAATTCTCACCAGGTAACTGTCAGCATATCCATTCTGTGCATGGAGATGCTACCTTTATATATGTTACAAGTTATTTTTGCTTGGTCTGGGACAGTTGTCACAGTATTTAACCCAGGTGTAACACCAAGTTGAAAGTATGGATATCTGTATGTAAACTGCATGATAGTGTTCACAAAACAGTATCTGTCCTGTCATCATTCTCTGAGCAAACAAGCCAAAATTTTATATTCAGATCTGATTCCCCAGCAAATGTGGTGGGATGTATTAAGGAGACCTGCTTGAAGTCTGGCCCTTTGGACTCTGCATGTTCAAGAGCACGTGCACAAAGGAATCCTAATCCACGAGCTGGATCAGGAATCAGCGTTCTAAAAAATATCTAGTTTATGGCTTTTCTGTAGAACCTGAAATTTCGTTATTAATTCTTTAGAACTGGAAGCCTAGTTTAAATTAAATGAACTCTCCCATGCTTTCCAGGTGTATTAATTTACAGTTGCTGGGTGGTGATATTTGCAAATATCTTCTACTTGTTCATTATAAAAACGCTGACTTGTTCCATACACCTCTATGTCTTTCTTGCTTCCATAGGACAATAGTTTCTTTGGCTGAAACATCCTGTTCAGAGTGTTAACAATAAAAGGCTGTAAACCAGTTTGCTCTTAAATTGTTTGCCTTCATGACCCTAAAGCTTTCTGCCAGCTTCTGACTGTGCATGCAAGTAAGAGCTTTGTACTATTTGTCCTTGGTGTTGCATTCACAAAATATGTTTGTTGGCTGCAGTGCAGTCTGGTAGCTCCCAATTTGCTTTTCCTTCTCCTCGCCCTCCCCCGCACCCCCTGCCCCAAAACAACATTATTACTTTCACTCATGGTCCTAATGAAAAATTAAAATGTAAAGAAAAATAATTCAGAAATTTTCAATTATGAGAATGTTTCTTAAACATCAAGTATGTTAGCACTTGGAAATCTCTGGAAAACAAGCAAGCAAACACCTAATTGCCTGTAACCCAAAGAAAAACAATGTTAGTGTGGGGTCACAGAGGCGAAAGAAAGGGTGATGTGTATGTCCCAGCAGCTGCCTCTTGTGCCAAAGAATCGGTGACTCCTGTTATGCCACTGCAACTGGAAAAGGCTGCTTCTTGCCAGTGGTGTGTCACTTACGGCTCTGCAGACTTTTAAATCCCTAATCTGGTCATTAAGTGATGACTGTAATTAGAACCACTAGAATACAACATTGGTAGCAGGCACAGCACCATTCTAACAGATTGCGAGATCATGTCTGCGCTCCAAGACAGACCGTTTTCATTCCTGTGGCTGTGGGGAATACACTACCTGTCATCTCCATCTTCGAGACAGGTTAGCTTTTAAAATAACACAAAGGCTGTGAGTGCGGGAATGATCAGGTAGTGATTTATCTGCTTTTCGGGGAAAGTAAAAGAGAATTAAACATCCTGTTCTACTGTGACCTCAGAAAATGTTCCAGGCAGTGATCAGAGATTTGTACTAGTAGGTCCAAAGCTCCTGTTCTGGTGGGTTTTTTTCAAGCAAAGCTCTTTTGTCAGCTTTTGCAGAAGAACCCAGTGTCCTTCAGTTTGGGGTTTTTTTGTGGGGTTTTTATTTATTTATTTTTTGTTTGTTTGTTGTTTTTTTCTTTTTTTTTAATTAATGCTAACATCTAAAGCTAATGAGAACAAAATGGATTTAAGAGTTGGACTATGCATTTGTAATCTCTGCAGAAGCAAAAGAGTAGCATTGTTTCTAAGGTCACTTTAACTCCACTTATATGTTTTAGCCACAATAATACTATGACTAACTTAATTTAAAAAAAAAGAAGAAAAATGTAGAAAAACCTTTATGTCCTGTGAAAGGAAAGCTTTTCCCATTGTATATCCGTGCTAGCAGGGAGGCAGAAGGTTAATGAGAAAGCCTGCTTTAAGGTTGTTTTTCAGATGTGCACAGGCACAAGACAAAGATGAGCTGTATTGTTTCTTGATCAAGAGCAATGAATTAATCTTTAAAACTCATAATTTATTCCAAAGAACACAGAAATTTATTATAACCATGTCCTCACTCTGTATTATGCTGCAGCTTGACAGTGTCTGAAAAAAATATCTCTCTTACACGTAGATCCTCTTTGATTTCATTGATGTCATGCATTCATTCAACATGGGGGGGGGGGGTTGTTTAACATTTGGGACAGGTCTCTTTTATTGGTATGATTTGTTTCCAAAAACATTGATAAGTCCTACAACTGGCCTGCCATAGATTGCAGGTTTTGACAGAGCTGAGGAATGCTTCTACGAAAATGAGATCTCCTTGAACTGAAGATAGAGTTTAGCCCTCAGAGTTTGTGTTGAAACTATTTCTTTCACATGAGTCATAATACTTTGCAATTCTGTAACATTTTCTGTTTGAAGACCTCAGACCTGCATGTAAATTAATTCAGCAGCATAGAAATGCATAGGAGGAGATAACTATTTTATATTTATGCTTTGCTTTTTGTTGTTTGTTTTCACAGATGAGTGGACTGCATGAAGAGAACTGTCTGATTTGCCTGAGATCATGAAAGTGCAAGAACTGGCAACACAGAAATTAAGTTTCCCAACTCTTGAATCTAGAGAGAATACAATAAAGTGAAAATTGGGGCAGTCTGCACTCATCAGAATTTTTGTGGGACTTCTGCAAGTGCAGTGTATGGTGCGTGTCCGGTGCGTGGCACACTGTTCTAGGGGTGACCTGAAATACCTGGAAGGGAATAATGAGAAGGAGCTACAGCAGAAAGCAAATGGTGGGAATGGTATTCAAGGGCAGGTTGGAGAACTGCCTGTGATTTTAACAGCTGGTTGTGCTGAGCCATACTGAACTGCTTCCAGCACAGCCCTGACTGTAGCATTGGTAATTCCAGCATATCAACCCAAGTGCTCCCTCCTGAGATCTGCGGGGGGAGGGTGGGGCTGGATTTTTTCTGCCTAGATCTCCTCTGTTCTGCAGGGGTGGTAACTACCTGTGTCTTGAGCACCTCTCTCCTCTCCTTGGAGCCTTAAAGAGGCTAGGGCTTACTGGAAGGGATATGGGGGACAGGGGCTGTATACGGAATGCTACAATAGTTAGGGGCTATAAGGGCTTTATTATACACCTTATTGCAGTGGGATTCACTTTAATATTTGGGCTAAAAGCATAACTGAGGCAGCTGAGGCCCCTCTGCTTGCACGCTTCCCTTAAAAACTGAGCAGGTCATTGTTTCCAGCTTTTATTTGTTGTGTATTTGGCTGGTACCTTTTGATTGCAATTCTAATACAAACAAATCTCTCACAATTAAATGGGAGATGTTCATATTTGATGTCTGTAGTGTGAACTGTTTATACCTCAGGAAATTGTCCCATTAAGCACAAGTAACTGCAAGTTTCTCCTTAACAAGAATATTTAATTTAAATACAAGTAAACAGGAACAAAGTGGTCTTATTTTAGAGCTAGTCAGCCCACATATCGATTTAATCAGGAATTAGTTCATGTACAGAAGCAACCTTAGGTTGCCAACAACTTGTAATGCAGTCACAGAAAATCTGCATAATCAAAATACCACTTTGAAGACATGCACACAAGTGTAAATAGTATGAGCACTGGAAGATAGAGCAGCACACAGGGGGAAATTGTAAAGGAGCACATTTGGAGCAAGAAACTATTTTTTCTGCAACACCAGTGTCCCTTCAAGAATCTAAATTACTGGACAGCCTTGAGAGGAGACAAAAAGGCTGCAGAGATTTAAAATTCCAGAATGATGGCTGACGATGGGATTAAACTAAATGCAACAAGACTATGTAACGTACACTCAGTGTCACATATATCTGCTCTCCTGAGGATGGCAAATTCCATTATAAGGTCATACGTCTCACTTTTTGGCTCCATCCTTTTAGCACAGAGAATGATAACTGCTACAGGCTGCCTCGTTTTACACTAGAGTATTAATAGTGTAATTATCTGGCCAAACACTGCAGTGAAATGACCAGCTTATTTCTTTAAAAAAATATATATACATGCATTACATAGTGCATTCTTATGTGTTGTATGTTAACATACCAGGATATTTGGGAGAGGAAGTTAAAGAATAAACTCAATTTTTATTGAGATGAAATACCATGTTTTCATCCTCACATTAAGGGCTCGGTTATTTTATTATCATACCTAATGTGAAGAGTTTGTAACATGCTGATATATAAATGTTTATGGTGCCAAGATAATTACCAATATGTGATAGTCATTTGTATTTTGTTCCAGCTTCAAAGCTCTTCAGCCATCCCTACCAGTCAACATCGAGTTCCTACTCCTATAATAGTTAAAAGCATGTTTACCTTTGAACTCTGTGGGAGCAAGAAGTGGCCCCTTGGGTAATTGTGTGAAATAATAGACTTTAGTAACATTTACTTCACTTATCCGATCAGCCCTGTGAGTTGATTTGAACTAAATTACTCAAGTAATTGCAGCATGGTTTACTTAGAGTTTTACATTTTTAATTATCATGCAAGTCTCTAACATTAGGAATGATATGTATTTAGGAAGAAGTGGGAAAGGTATTAGTGGTTTTCTACAAGCAGTGTTCAGATAATGCACATAGACCAAACAAAACATACAGCCACTCAAAAATATGCAGTCTGTATTCAGCTCTTGTGAATTCTAATAGTTACTAGAGCAAACAAAGCAGATACTCATTTTAATCAGTCCAAAGAAACATTTTCACTTTGTAGCACTGAGGCCTGAAGTTCTGAAACGAAATTGGGAATGTCGTCTTGCATTTCCCCAAAAGAAGTTAACTGATAATCTATCTGCATCTCTTAATTTTTGCCTCTTGTCATTTCTCTGGTTTTCTCTTTTTCATTTATGGTCTGTCTTTCTTCAGTAATTTTCATTGTCTGTGTTTATGTCACTTGGCAAAACCCAAGGTGATAAATTACAGGCTTTTCATGAGAGAAAACAATCACCAGTGGCTTGACTCTTGTGGTACTTTTATGGGATGCCTTATCTTTTCCTTTCGCTTATAAATGAATGAGATCTGAAATGTGTTTGATGGGAAGGGGGAAGTGGCATAACCATTTATACAGTTGCAGTCACAACATTGAGAAGGAAAACATGTTTCAAATATGTAAGTGAAAGCTGGATCCCTTTTGGTTTTGTAGTCATTCCCTTTTTATGAGAGAAACGGGATTATGCCCTGTCATTATTTGGAGTTCTACTTCTCTTGAAGTTTTCTGCACTTTAACATCTGATCCCATCACCGAGATTAACGATTGTAGTCTTGCAACAACTCAGAGAGATTTATAGACCTCATTTCACAGTTTAAGAAACTGAGGCTCAAAAAGACTAAGTCATTGGTTCGAGTTACAAAGGAAGAATGTAGCAAAACTGTGAGTTAAATTTGGATCACCCAAGTGCTATATCAACAGTTTCACCCTAAAGCTATTGTTCTGTTGTGATGCAAAGAATAATATGTGACTCATGCATGTACGCTTCTTTTCACTTCTATATAACCATTTAGAAGAGGACCACCTTATGAATATGAATAACCCAGCATGATCTTAGGGAGGAAATATCCAGAAAAATGTATTGTCATTTGGATAAGATTAAGAATTTGGGATTTTTTAAGTCATAGGTGAAGGCTAATGGCCAAAATAACTGGCTAGCTGCAGGTATTGCTGTAGTATCTTCCTGTACTTCCTAGTCACCTCTTTGAAAAATGAAATATTGGGACTGGGAAACTGTGTATTTGTGAAAGAATGGGTAATGGCATGATCATAGTGAAAAGTCTGGTGGAGGGATTAAAAGAAGGAAATACTGTCAAGCTTTCCAGGACTTCTGAATTTCAGAATAAAAAAAAAAAAAACCAAAACAACCGAACAACAAACAACAGAATGAAGGAGATATTATTTGACATTTTGTGACATCTTTCCTTTCAGCTGTAGCCTTTACATGATTTTCCTTTACCCTTTTGACCTACAGACTCAATTCATCTTCATCCACAAACTCTCTTGACAAATTCGACTTTACCAGTCCTGACTCTTCCATAACTTTGGACTTGCTTAGCTCATTATTATCCACGGCCATTTTTCCAGTCTCCGCTCACATCCCCAGGCACACCTCTAGCTCCACTGCCCCAAACCCTTCATTTATTACCAAATCTTTCAACACCGCTTACTTCTGAGCCCTCTCTGCATACTCCCAAGCTCCTTGCTGCCTCCCTCCCCTACTCAGAGTTTAGGTCAGAGAAGCAGCTGGTGAAGTTAGATGTTACTCCTCCACAAACCCACTGACAGATGCAGAAACACTTGCTCTCCTATCTCAGACCACCTGTGCTGTGCATGCAGCTGCTGCTGTATCTAGAGGAACAGGAGATCAGGCGGCAAGAAAACTATTCCTAGATACGGAAAACATATGTCCTGAGTCTGTGTGGTTGAAGAAAGTCAGCTCTGTGGAATAATCTTGCATCCTTCACCTTCTGCCTCCTCTTTGCGCTGTGGGACTGGAGTGCTGTCTGAGAATCAAACGCACAGCAGATTTCGGGGACTAGCAGAGCATTGCTGTGTGCTTTTGGATAGGTGCTGTGCTTCACTGTCAGGGAATTTTAATTTCAGTGGTGGATGCATGATTCAAATGGATGAAATACAGAAAATGAGCTAAAGAGGAAGTGATACAAGCTGCAGCTGTACTAACTTTCCCTTCAGGAGAATGGGAAAGGATGAGAATATCAGCTGTCACAAGAAGGGTTCCCTTTCTTGCTGCTGTACAGGACTCTCCTGCACAACAGCAAAGATAATCTAAAATAGTTTATTGCACAGCCTGTTGTCATCACTTGGAATGACTAAATACGGGACCAAATCCAAAATCTGCAGTAACTTTGGGAGATTCCATAGGACATGCACTTCCTTTGTTAGACACACAGTTACAGGATTCTGAAAATTACCATTAAAAAAAAGATCAAAGGGGACATATTCTACAGTCTGTAATTCCATTCATAATGAAGAAAGGAGAGGGTTTTTCCATGATTATCTGGATTTGTTTCTAACAAAATAGGAATATGGCAAACATGGTTTCCTTCATTAAATGTTACCACTGTTGCCGTATATCTGCAAATCCAGCTGAAGAAACAAATGGCTTGGAAGAGCCCTATGGCTTACCACTGTTTTTTATCCTCCACATCACACCAATGCAATTATTTGCTGGCACATGCTGTAATGCAGGACAATGAAATTACCTAAGCTAAGAAACAACTTTTTTTTTTTCTGAGGAGGTTTTTCTGTTTTTCAACCTGAATCATTCAACAGATTGAGTTTGCATAGGAATGCGCAGCTGGCTTGCAATTCTTATACATACTTTCACTACTACAGCCAATGTACAATGGGCTACGGTGTCCAGATAGCAGTACTACATACAGCATATCTCTAGATATCACTGGCTTGATATTTAAGAAGACCAGGAGAACACACAAACAGTGCCATACCATGAAGTGGCTACTTGTAGTTCTTTTATTATCAGCAGGACAAAATAAATACGAAGTAATGAAGGCAGTGGGTGAATGACGAACTGTTATTCACTAAATGCTTCAGTAGTAGGGGGCATGTGTTGAAACAAGTAAGAGGTAGATTTAAAACTTTGACTGAAGAAAGTACTTTAAGTGGTGTGTGATGAAATTCTGGAGTTTGTATCCACAGGAGGTTCGTGGAGGCCAATTTAAAATGGGATTAGAGAAATTCATGGATGCCAGGTACATAAATAGCTACTACAGAGAATAGGCAGAGATGTATACTCTAACATCTCTAGCACAGTTGTGGGTGTTGGGCAGTAGAAGGGACCACAGAAAGTGCTCAGGCTCATGGGCTCTCCCAAAACAGTATTTTCTGTTGTCATTGTTGGAGGCAGAAACCTGGGTGAGATGGACCATTGGCCTAAGGGCATTTCTTATATCCACTATATAAATAGGCCTGGGGTTGCTAAATATATATCTCAGATAATTTGGTTTTGCTTTAGTTTTGAGTAGTACACTATTCAATAGTACGTGAAGAGAATACTGTAACAATAAACATAAGATAAATCATTGTTAGGGGTCTTGGGAAACAAACTACAGCCAGGCACAAAAATAACCATTTCAAATATGTACTGAAGAAGAATTTACTCTTTCATGGTCCAACATTTTTGGTATCAAATAGAATTTGTGCCTAAGAGAGACAACTAGCATTCCTGCTCTGGTTTCCTTAGTACTTTGAAGATGTGAAAATGAGCAGTTTTGAGGGTACTTACAGAGATCTCTGGAGACTGAAGTCCAGAGGAAGGTAACTGCTGTACAGACGTAGTTGTATCATATAGCCCTTTTTATCTCTCATGAAGATGCCTGCAGTGAGGCTGGGTGCAACTTGGAGTTTTGGCATTTTTTTATTGGCCAACATACTCTTTATTGAAATTGTTAAACGCTCATGATATAGCAGTGATTAACTTTGAATGTATCTGGTCTACACTGTTCCCAAGTGACCCAATCTACCGCAAACATCACTCATTCTTTTCTCAGGACATGACACAAAGTAAGGTATCTGGAGGGACAAGGACCTCCATTTAAAGATATAAGATGAAACAGCTTGTATTATTTTTAAAATTTTGGGTCAAATTCCTTTCTGGCTCAGTACATTTGCTGCATATTGATTTTCCTGAAGTTAAATAAAGCATAAAACCAGCCCTTTGTCACCAAAAGCAGTACAGCTGTTTCCAGGACCATAAGTCATGTGTACGACTTCTCCTTTTAACTTCCCACTGGCTTTTAAAAAATATACTTTAAATCAGTTTTGCTTTTCAACACCAAAGAGAAACAGCAATAAGTTTTCCCAAGAACTGGAGATTTGGGCAAAACATTAGGTTTTCGTATGCTGAGAAGGTTGTGTTGTGAAGTTGTTTTAAACTCTGACATTGACACAATGTTATAGAAAACAGGAGAAGTAATATATATGATTACATACATCTAAAATTCAGATTCGAGGTACTAGAATTGTCTTATTTAAGCAATAGTGAAACACAGCTGCTGAGGGGCTGCTGGAGCTATTTTAGATAAGCAGGTAGTCTAGACCTTCTCTGACCAAGTTAGGCGTCAGAGTGGTTAAAATGTTGGTTGCTAGAACACCTTGTAGAAGCAAATTAATGTTAGCAGCAGTGGGAAAAATTGAGAGGTTTAGGCTATACTCCCACTTTTTTGGGAATGTGTTCATATATTGCTAATTAAGTATCGAAGCCTACAGATGTGGATATACTGAAAAAATAATAAACACAGGTACAGGGTGAGACTGACATTCTCGTTGAAGTATCTTGTGTAATCCCATCTGGGTTAGCAGAACAACCACTGATAATGAAGACCAGCTTTTCCTTGTCCTCTTTCTGTAGTATTTCAAACAGAGGTATAACAACCAGGTCTTCATGTATTTAGTTTTGAACTTTGTTTTGTTTTGCTCCAACTTTTGTGCCAGGAATCTAACCTGAGCTGGATGTACGTCCAAAGGGAACTCTTTGCGCTCTTCTGAAGTAATGTTATCTCCTTCCTCTTCTGGGTCCCTGGGATCGCATACAGGGGCTCATTTGGACAAGACTGTGGCCACAGCCTTTGTTCAATGCCCAAAACTTCTCCAGTGGTACAAAGAAGCTGCAGTCCTCCTGACTGTTTGCTTTGTCTCTTGTTTGTATAAAAATAACAGGGAAAGACAATGTGGCAGAAGCTTGTTTTAAAAATTACTTTGTTCCTTGTCAGACATCGTGGCTACACTTGAAAATGTTCAACTCCCTGTCATTTAATACTAATGACTGTGCGATTTGCCACAAAGATGCAGACGGTGGTGGAGGAAAGAGAGAGCACAGTGATCTGAAAGCAGTTATCTAAGTGTGTGTCCATGTGTAGTCCTGCCGTGATCCCAAGACGGAGTGGTCTGGCACGTGTGTGTTGCCCTGTGTGTTATCACAGTATCTCCCAGGTGCCTACAGAGCTGAGCCAGACCACTGGATTATATGCACAAAGAAAACAAGACGTGGGTAAACTATGTGGTTCCTGCCAAGTCACCTGGCAATCTGTGCCACATCCCGGGAATTGTATGGGTTAGTTTTATGGGTTGCAGGCCTATTTACCACAAGGCTCGTGAAACGAGGGATTTATGGCAGCTGTCCTCAATCTAATTCCCTCTTACGGGCTTACAAAAGTGACTGCAGTGCTTTGACTGGCTTCCCAGGTGCTGTACCAGCACCCGGATACTCAACTTGTCTCTCAAGAGCAATACTGAGAATTAGCTAAAGTGTATAAAGCACTCTGAAGATTAAAAGCATACCAGTCCTAGATATTATGTGAAAACAGTGCCTTTCCAGCAGTTTAGATTGGTTTTGCCGGTCACATCACCTGCACATCTAAAATAATATAATATCTGTATATTATGTTATATTGTATTCATACAATAAATGTATGAAATCTATATATTTGCACTCATCTCCTCTAAGCTTTTTGGTCTGTTTTATGAGCTGAGAAGACAGCATGCATCCTCCTGACTGCTGTGTTCAAGTTCAAATGTAAAAATTCAGTGAAGGATTAATAAGTGAAATCTCCAAATATTTTCACAGTTTCATGCATCTTGCACACTTGCATAAATTTCAACAAATGAGTAATTTTTAGTAAAAATAATGCCACGGGCATGACAACGCAAGAAAGACTGAGACATTACTTGATAGTTCTTGTACATATTATGAGCCTCTCCGGTTTGCTTCAAAGCTTTTCACTTTTGTGTTTGAAGTTCGGTGAGAAACTCAAAAAACCCAAATCTGATGCAAGGTTTTTATGATGGATTTTTCTAAGGCAAAAAATCAGTGGATCAGCTTCATACCAGCATCACAGTTTAGGTAATTATTAATTTGTTTAAGAGGACAGATAGTAGGCTTTAAGTCAAATTGTAATGATGCACCCAGAAATACATACAAGAAAACAAACATAATTTCTTTTTATCTCTGTATGTACATATATATACACACACATGTACACACCTATGTGAGTTATACAGAGACATATATTAGTGCGTAGGTGGGAGGTATGTATAAGTTACCTTCTTCCCATTCCTTGGCCATAACCCTGTGAATAGCCACATGCATGAGTCAGTCCAGGGTCAGGTCCTGGCTCTGCCTTTTAAAAAGCAGTGCTGCTGCTTAGCAACCATTTTCTGCCTGGATGAAAGCATAAACCTTGCAAATCATAAACAAATACATAGGTCCATGCAGAGGCCAAGTTAAATAAAGTGGTATCCTTTACCCCAACTCTGTCTGCCCCGTTTTTTTCATGGTAAAAATTTCTGTGAAAAAGAAGAGGGAGTATAGGACACAAAGCTTTAAAGTAGGGATTTAAAAATTAAATAAATAGGAAGTCAATATGATGCACAGGAAGTTTTCAGCCACTATGTAAAATAAAAAAAGACCTCCAAAGGAGATAAAAATAAATTAATTCAAACTTTTAAAACCAAAAATTAAAGTGGATTTTAAATTTTCTTTTTTTTCCTCCATGAGTAATAATCACAAATATGTGTTATTTCTTCCCTAAAACTTAATGTGCAATGGAGAGGACAAGGAGTTACTTTTGATATCTTTATTTACAGTTATTCTTAGTTATGTCAACCAGATGTACTTATGCACTGAAATTTCATTAGCGCCCAAGGCTAACTGGGAGAGCTTCAAAAAGAGAGCCACAGCCTCTACAGAGACTACAGAGCTGGTGCTCTTGAGTTTGCTTACTGACATAGTACGTGCTTTCTGGCACATTGCTGAAAGTCCAATATTCAGAGATCTTTGTATCCCTAGAAATGCAGCTGGCACCCAGACATTGCATTTTCAAAAGAAAATCTAATGAAAGGAGAATTAGGTGTCTAAATCTCAGGGCAACTAGGTGCTTAATCTATTAAGGTACTTTTGAAAATCTCATTAGGCATCTAAATATCTTCGGAAAAATCTGGTCCTCTGAGGTTGAGCAAAATCTCCTTGAAATCTATGAGAGTCACTCCACTAACTTCAGGAGGTTTTGAATTAGGCTATTATATTGTACCAACTGTATAGTTACATTGCATCAGTTTTGTAACAGCAAATCCTACAGCTGCTGCGTGGAAGGATGCCCACCCTCAAGTATCAGCTTAGACCGGAGAGTGCAGCAGGGTACCTAATCAGGTAATTTCTTACTCTACATTAGTTTATATGATACAGAAATAATAGTCCTTGAGCACAAGGGGCTGCAAGTGGATGAGCCTCTTGGTTTGTGATCTGGGGACAATGGTATGGAGAGCCTGAAGGGAACAGATCCTTTCCGAGAGTGATGCCTGCGTATCTCAGTCTGGCACAGACTGTCTCCCGGTTACACAAATAGCTATTTTACCACTTCCATTCACCTCCCCGCTCCCGTGTCATCCCCCAGATGTAGAAAATCCCTGGTTCAGATCTGCTCGCCTGTGAATATGTACTACCCATGACATGGTTTCTACTTCCTTTTCTGTGTCTGCTTTGTAATGTGGAAGTTTTATAGTCTGCAGAAAAAAAAAGCTTCTCTGTTCAAATGCTCCCCTCCCATCTCACCTCCCAGTCTGGCTGTAGAGTAAATCCCTGTGGACTGTTCTCTGTGTGCATCTCCGTATGCATTTCTCTATATTTTTTAACTGCAATACATCTAATCATGGCACAATATCTGTCTAAAGAAACGTGAATTCTCCCCAGATGATGAACAAGACAGGCAAGGCTCACTGTTTTCTTTATATCCTGATCTTTGGGGCAAAGAGACTGACCCCTGTGCCTTTTCCAACATAAAAGGCTGCTGTTTAGCATATGAAAAATACAGAGGCCTGCTTATATTTCCAAAAACACCTGAAGCTTTTCCTTTCCTTCAAGGCTTAAATACTTCCAAACACCTGGTATTAAGGATTTAATGTTAAAGAAAAACAACTTTGGATGCTAAAATTCTGGCCTTACTTTGAAAATCCAATCAATAGGGAATGGATTAGTTTGCTATACAATTCCAGTAACAAAAACAAAGCGAAATTGTGATTATTTTTTTCCCTAAAAAATGCATCAGTGCCAATTTCTCTTACGGTTTGATCACACGTAACCTACAATGAGCCCAATGTTGCAAGGTGCCCGGACATGTTAGTTCCCATAGCAGGAGGAAGTCAGCAGAGTTGGTGTTGCAATGATCAGTGAGCTGCAAGATGAGATCAGAGAGAACTGAAGGCTCAAATTTTCTTGATGCTCTTTGACCTCTGTCCATTCCCTGGCAGGTTCTTTTGATTACCTCCGCATGGTCTTGCTCTTGAAAAATAAAGGCAACCAAGTTGATTCCTGTGGCCACAGCAAAAAAGGAAAACAGGAACGCTACCTGGCAAATGGAAGGGAACAAAACTGGAAATTTTTGTAGAGAAGTTTAGAAAATTGCTGAAAAGCAGGAATCTTTAGGAGCACGGTGACAAGTTTCCTGTAAAACTGAAGGGAACAAAAAACATTTGAAATTCTTAATACAATGATGATGCTTTTAACTTACACTAAGAATAAAGTGACATGCTCATATGGTTAAGACATTTTTGCTGTAGAATTTCCAACCTTACAAGCATCATGTTTTGGCCCTGGAGGCTGCTTTTGTGTAAACCGATGTCGACATACTCACTAATCTTTGGAGGGCTTTGAGCAAGGAAATAATATGTAAGCTGGAGGCATGTCTGCAGAAAGTATTCTGTGTACATAATGCCATCATAAACAAAGTTAAGCATTACAAAAATACATTTATATTTTCTGGTTATATTCCTATTTTGAAGTCTCAATATCAAATGTTGTAAAAACCTTCAAGAATGTAGCAATTGGTGCTGTTATTTTTAAGCAAGTGAAGCTGGTATTGTCAATAAATATTGGGTGGGCTTTGATTAGAGACAGATCAGTGCTATGAATTCTGTTTAGGAGACATGAAACACTGCCAAACTCCCAATACCATGGGTCTTAAAGGTAAACTAAACTTCTAAAAAGTACCTTTCAAAAAATTACTCTTAGCTATTTCTGGTTAAAACAGAGTTAGAAATATCTGTTTTCTGGGAAGCATCTTTTCAGGGGGTAGTTACAGGACTGTGTGAAAGGGAAGGAGGGCTTCTTCATTGCTAACAGTGACAACAGCTTTCATTTTTATAAGGTTTTCCACCACAATATTAATGCTATCCTTGAGCATGAAAATGGCTGGCAAAAGACTTCTGGATGACTGGAAGAGAGTGTGACAGACTGTGGGAAGATGTTGCAGTTAACGGGGAGCCTTCTGTCTCAGGCAGAATAAGTCCTTCTTTAAGACAACTGATCCTTAGCATGTGCAAACAGAGTAAAACTGAGAGCAGCTACACTCAGGATGAAAATGGGAAATTGTGTCAATTAACTTTGGTTGCATTTTCATCAATGTTTATCAAGGGAAATTGCTCCAGGGTGAAAGAGAACATCAAGTACAGGGCGCTCAGCAAATCACCACCAAAGTTGAGTATTTATGAAAATTTAACAGGGCTTGTAGATTATAACTGGTGTCTTTCAAGACTGACTACCAAGGAATATACAGAGAAGTCATGTGATGGGAAATAAAGTTTACAACCCTGGTCCATGTGAGTTGATTGAGGCTAGATAAAAATTTAATCTCTATCAGCCTTCTTGTGTATTGTACTCTAATTGCAATTAATAGCTCTGTGTACATGAAGTCTCTTAGCAATTAGCTTGTTCTGCTTAAGCTTAGAATCAGGAACGTAATTCAGATATAACTGTTAAACTGGGAAAGGTCTGTAAGTCCAAAAGCAACCTGAGAATAAACAAACACACCTCCTTCTCTGAGAACAACATGCTTGTAAAGTCTTGTGCAAATACTTCCTGACAATGAATATAAAAATAAGCCCTAAAAATATCACACTATAGCAGAACTTCCACCTTCAGGGTGGTGACAGACTGAGAAAAGCAATCTGAAACAGCAAAACTCAGAAAAAGCTGGTTTGCCTCATGTGAGATGCGTTATTCAGTGTGAAATCTAAACTTCATGCAAGCTACTTAATCTGGCATCAACTTACGCTTTACAGTAGAGGTTTCAATGTTTAAATGCTCAGCTACGTGCTGCTTATTTTACCTTAATGTCTGAGTGAATCAGTGGGTCAATAGGCTAAAGCCCAACTACACCAGCTTCAGACTGCGAAACATGAATCTTATGCTGGTTGGGAGGAAGAACAAAATCTTCCTCACATCACAGGATCAATATCCTTCACTTAAATGTTATAAAAAACCCCATCTTTGCATAGAGGCAGCAGGTGTTATCAATCTCATCTTGTATGAGTGCTGACATCTTGAAGTAACTTGTCCATTTGAGCTGGATCCGTGTTTTAATCAGTAGGTGACATCTTCAACATAAGAAGATATTACTTTTAAATATTAACGCTTCAAAATATGAAACCTGTCTCCAGCTGAAAAAATAGGTTGTTTAATGAGGGAATAAATACAATGATTCCCTTTGAAATGCAAAACTGGCTTTGGTTGTAGCAGACTAAATATTAAAAGTACTTCTTATTAGTAAACCTCAGACATTCACTGACCAAAACTGGATGCACAGCAGTTGATGGCCTCAATACAACTCAGACAAAATATAATGTATAATAATAACAACTATAACACCTTACTCCAAATCTGTTTACCTCTCTACAAATGCCTTCTTATTTCTTTACCGTCCATCCGTAACCAAAGACAAGCTCTTTTTTGCTGGTGAGTTAATTTTGTTTGGCATTGACATCTTTCCTCAAGGGAGTGAGGAGTTATTTCTGTAACATTTCAAATTTGAAATTTATATTTTAATGTGGCAATAGTATTTAACATACGACATGGCATTAAAATAAGGACTGAAAATGTCAATTATGATGATCAGTGTTTGTGGAAAGGCATTATTCACTTGTTTGCTTCATTCCAATATTTACGATTTTAAATGTCAGCACTGTGGGTTCAACCGCCTCTCTCATAATTTAGATAATTTTGCTTTTTTAAGGATTTGGTCTTATGTCACAGTAATAACACATACCACCACTTTTATAAACAGCTATTATCTCTTTCTCTTCACAAATAATTTTCACTGAGCAAAATACATGGAGAATTTGCAAATAGGAGAATATGGTTTCAAATGTTTCATGTTAACTTTTACCTTGTTCCTCTCTATCCTTTAACAGTTCATTTGGGGTTTGGGTCTTCAGTCAACTGGCAGCACGCCATTGCTAAAGAGACATGGCAGATGCTTGGAGCCGCTCAGTCAGCAGTATGAGGCTGGCCACCCTTCTCCCCATGAAGGAGGAAAAGACACAGCACAGCTGGGAAGCACCAGTGGGGTCCCTGGCTCCACCACGCACAACATCCATGGGCATAAAATTCATTACTGGCCTTATGCAAGCAGGAGAATTGAGAGCAATTTCCCTTTGCTTCAGGTTTTGCTGAGACTGGGCTGCTGAGGGTTGGGCAGCAGCAAATCTTTCCTGGTCATTGCTGCTCTCCACAACCTCCCAGCAATATAGAGCTGTA
Organism: Burhinus oedicnemus; assembly: GCA_008921705.1. Classification (NCBI taxonomy): domain Eukaryota; kingdom Metazoa; phylum Chordata; class Aves; order Charadriiformes; family Burhinidae; genus Burhinus; species Burhinus oedicnemus. Next base: position 1,682,639 of record VFFE01008906.1, on the reverse strand, counting down.
AAACCTAGTAGAGAGCTGGAGTCATAATTTTGGTACTCGCTTTCTCACTTACAGAAAAGTGGTAAATACACTATTTCAGTGGATGGCAGACAGACCTGAGAGCAATTACACTCCCCGGTACAAAACATCTCACATTAATAAGGCTCAGTTTAGTGCTGGGGATTCAGTGGGAGACTGCATCTGACTCCAATGGGCCGTAAAACAGACCTTAAATACAAAACTTTACATTACCTTAACTTTGCTTTTTAAAATAGACTGTGATACTGAGAATTATATAAATAAATACATAAATTTACTGTTCAACGTAATGGATACCTGCCCCATGGTAAACATATATGTTTGTATTAGAGGTAGAATGTAATAAAGGTTACTTAGTGCTGGGAAACTTAACATTTTGTTATTGCTAATGTATTAATCAAATCCATCTCAGCTATGTTATTCACTGTCTTTACTAATAGTGTCTCATTTGCCTTTCTTCTAAAATTAATATTTATATTCCACGCTTAATGTATAGCCATTTTAATGAAGAACCTGAAAGTTGAAATGAGCATGTGATTTATTTGTCTCTTTGTAGTTCCCAGCTATGGGAACTGTCTCACCAAAGAACAGCTGGGCTTAACATCTGATATACTTTTTCACTTGCAAAAACAGATCAATTCAGTAGCAAAAGTGTATAAGCTGACTGTAGGCTCAGCAACTTTATTTTCTCTAGAGGTGGCTACTAGCCAAATGTTACTATATTTAAGCACGATCTTCTAAAAATCCAGATTCTGGATAAGTGTACTGCTCTATCTTTTATAAGTATAAAAGTATTTGAAGCTTTAATAGATTCTGCTTCCGCATTTCATTGGTGATGATTATTCACATTCTAAGGACCAGCTTTGTTACAGAGTGGATCTAGAAACACAGTAATTATCCTATTAGAGATTAATGCTGCAGAGAGTTTCAGGTACGGAGGAAACAAATGGGTGCCACCTCATTTCACACTTACCGAGTGGTAATAGCTTCAGTCTGATCCATGCCATGTGGAAGCTATCAGAAAGGGTTTCGTAGCTAATTACATGTAGCCCAAAATGCCCAGTCACACACAGTCTCAATAGCACAGAATAATCCAATTTTTTCAACTGCTGTACTTTCCCTCTGGAAGATCCAAGGGAGCAAGAACAGCATGCCAGAAACTTCAGCAAGACTGTTTTCTCCAACGTATTGTATGCAGAGCACACGAAGACCTCTGGACCTCTACTGAGGTGGCCAAGGATTTTTTTCAGGGAACTCTTTATCCCTGCATGAAGTACTATTTGCAAAATATGAAAGCTGTAGCATATGAGTTAAACAAAAAGCCAGCTTATAGTGTGGATGCAGTGCTCCATTGGGATTGAAACATATATTCTCCAAGCAGGATAGCTCATGAAGTCTCTAAGCAAGGAGTATAGCAGGTTTATGACTGCTAAGAAAACAAGGGTAGGAAACCTAGATGAGATCATAAATGCAAGTATAAAACAAAAAAGATGAAAATGCTGAGCTAAATATATGTTCTTGTGTTCATAAATGCAGTAGAATCTCTATCATGCAAAACATTTTTGTGTCTTGATTTTAACCTGAGGCTGTAACAGCTACTATGGTTTTGCATCATTTGTCAGAATGGTACAATTCATCTGAAAGCATTTATATCAGTTTATCTCTGCTGACTTCACTGGTATTACGTCTTTATCGCTCTCCTTCTCTCTAATAAGAGATTCCTGAATTTTCATTCTCACTTTAAACACTGAAAGAAATACCATATTCTCCTTTCTCTTCCTATAAGCAGAATCCTACCCTTTTAGAGTCGAATCCAATTTTCATTAAGTCAACACAATGTTTTTAATTTATTTCTGTGGGAACTGGATCAGACTTTCATAGCATAAACTGAATTAGGTATCACCTCATAGTGTATACATTGTAAATTTTCAGGAGACTTCATGCATTCAGGCAGTTTGAAAGGTGAAGCTAACATAAACCATATTTAGTAAATGTAAAGAGTAAGAGCTTCTTACTTAAAATCCATTAAAATACTTTCATGTGAAAACAGCCTTGCTCAAAATTATATCAAGGACATTTCAAAAAGTTTTTGATACACAGTCAGATCTCATATGACACCATGGGAGAGAGGGGAAAAAAGGAAGGACAAAAGTAAGTTGTAAATATTGTTAAGAATGTAATTCTTCAAGACGTAAGAAACATTAGCTGTTAACACAATCAGTGGGAAGTATTATCTGTAGTGAGCAAGTGTTATTTTCTGGATGTGCTTGTCTGAAAGAATTCTGCATCTGCATCTCTCCAGGAAATATGGGATAGCTTGTGAATCTGCTAGGCAACAGTAATTAATTGGAGACTCTTAAAACCAAGAAATCCCTAGTGTCAGATAAGGTTTATTCAATTTTCTAAGAAAGAACTTGGTAGGCTTTACATCCCTCTTGGGTGATGACAATTATTCATGACACTATATTTATGAAAGTAAGAGCTTATATGAATATGTGAAAATACCACTAACCTCCTGACACCAAATTTGTAAGTATAAATTGAAAAATAAACTATTATAGTGTGTAAAGAATGAATGATGAAGCATTATTGAATATGCAGAAACAACTTCTGATCATTGACTACCATGAAAAGAATTACTTAAATCGCTATAGCTCCACTGAACCCAGTGAAACATATATATTTAAGGGTTCTGATTATGTCTTGGGGCATTGTTTCTGGAAGTTCTTTTTTTTTGTTTTACATGACCCATTTTCAACTACATATCCATTTTTATAATGACAATGATGAAAAGATAACTAACACAGATATGAAGAGCTCTTTGATTTTTGAAGCAAGCAGGATGTTATGTGGCACATATAATTTAGTACTCATAGTCAGAGAACAAAGGTATATAACTATTAATGGCATTATATGTTGAAAAAACAGATTGCAATAAGCCAAAGGGTCCGGATTCCAGGACAAACAAAAAACATGAACATAGCTTGGGTTACAGAAGTTTTAGTTGAATAGAAGCTGTCTCATACTGATGAAGCACTAGAAACTTGCTGGGTCTTTCTATCAGAAAAAAAAAATTCTGCCTTATTACTACAACCTTTTATTTTCATTCCTCAAATGCAGAGGGCTTTGACGAGGTTACATTACAAAACAGCCTCTGTGTATGGCAAACTCAGAGTAAACTTGAGTCTTCCCTATTTTATACACAGGAGTGTAAAGTGGCGTGCTACAAAGGAGGTCAAATGGCTTCACCTGAAGATGAAGAGCAGGGAAATAAAAGTACTTTATCTCAATGTCTGCTTCCCACATAGATCTCTACACTGACCTATGGCAGAGCATATCTTTTTTAGGCAAGATGTGTAGGGTATTTGAATTAAGATAGCCTATGATTACCTTTGTCTCTTTGTGATTATAAGTTTCGAAGTTAATTTTTCTTGTTTCTTACAACATGCACACTAACTGGGCTGGGAGACCTCGTGACTGTTAGTGACAGCAGAGTTTAGGAGAGGCATTTTTATTTGGAAAGATATGATAAATCCCTATCCTGTGAACTTCCTCTAGAGGTTGTTTAAGAATAATGAAGCAGAGCAGAACCAATTCAGAAAAATGTTTAATAGAACAACAGTGCCCAGTAGGACGTGATGAAATACAACTGAACAAAAGAGTTTGAAATTTAACTTAAACACTTAGCTTAAGATATTTACCTACTGAAAAAGTTTTCAGAACATTTTCACTCCAAGTATAATTAATCAGTAATGTAAATACTATTCATGTATTTGGGAAATAGCAGATCTAATTGAGAAGTGTGTATCCAATAGTAAGTACAGTGTACTAGTCCTCCTGTATTTACAGAATCACAGAATCACTGGGGTTGGAAGGGACCTCTGGAGATCATCTAGTCCAACCTCCCTGGCAGAGCAGGTTCACCTAGAGCAGGTTGCACAGGATAACGTCCAGGCGGGTTTGGAATGTCTCCAGAGTCGGAGACTCCACCACCTCTCTGGGCAGCCTGTTCCAGTGCTCTGCCACCCTCAAAGGAAAGAAGTTCCTCCTCATGTTTAGATGGAACTTCCTATGTTCAAGTTTGTGCCTGCTACCTCTTGTCCTATTGGGGGGCACCACCGGAAAAAAACTGGTCCCATCCTCCTGGCACCCTCCCTTTAAGTATTTGTAAGCACTGATGAAATCCTCTCTGAATCTTCTCCAGACTAAAAAGACCCAAGTCCCTCAGCCTTTCCTCGTAAAAAAGACATTCCAGCCCCCTAATCATGTTTGTAGCCCTCTGCTGTACCCTCTCCAGCAGTCCCCTGTCCTCCTTGAACCGGAGAGCCCACAACTGGACACAGTACTCCAGACGCGGCCTCACCAGGGCAGAGTAGAAGGGGAGGATAGTCTCCCGCGACCTGCTTGCCACACACCTCTTGATGCACCCCAAGATGCCATTGGCCGCTTTTGCCACAAGGGCACATTGTTGGCTCATGGTCATCCTGTTGTCCACCAGGAGTCCCAGGTCCCTTTCCACAGAGCTGCTTTCCAGCAGGTCAGCCCCTAACCTGTACTGGTGCATGGGGTTATTCCTCCCCAGGTGCAGGCCCCTACACTTGCCCTTGTTGAACTTCATGAGGTTCCTCTCTGCCCAGCTCTCCAGCCTGTCCAGGTCACACTGAATGGCAGCACAGCCTTCCGGTGTGTCAGCCACTCCTTCCAGTTTTGTGTCATCAGCAAACTTGCTGATGGTACACTCTGTCCCTTCATCCAGGTCATTGATGAATACGTTTAGCAGGACTGGACCCAGTACTGACCCCTGGGAACACCACTTGACACAGACCTTCAACTCGACTCTGTGCTATCAGATTAGTCAGACATGACTTCTCCGTGGTGAATCTATGTTGGCTACTTCTGATAATCTTCTTTTCCTCCAGATGCTTTGAGATGACATCCAGAACGAGCTGTTCCATGACCTTTCCAGGGATGGAGGTGAGGCTGACTGGCCTGTAGTTTCCCAGGTCTCACCTCTTGCCCTTTTCGAAGACTGGAGTGACATTGGCTTTCCTCCAGTCTTCAGGCACCTCGCCTGTTCTCCAGGACCTTTCAAAGATGATGGGGAGCGGCCCAGCAATGACTTCTGCCAGCTCCCTCAGCACTTGTGGGTGCATCAGAACCTGTGGACTTGTGGCTATCCAGTTTACTTAACTGATCTCTAACTTGATCCTCCTCAACCAAGGGAAAGTCCTCCTTCCTCCAGACTTTCTCTGTTACCTGTAAAGTCTGGGACTGATGAGGGCTGGCCTGAGCAGTAAAGACTGAAGCAAAGAAGGCATTCAGTAATTCTGCCTTCTCTGCATCATCTGTCACCATGGCCCCTGTCTCATTCAACAAGGGGCCCACATTTTCCCTAGTTTTCCTTTTGCCTCTGATGTACTTGAAGAAACCCTTCATGTTGACCGTGACATCCCTTGCCAGATTCAATTCCAAGGAGGCCTTGGCTTTCCTCGTTTGATCCCTGCATACTCTGGCAGCATTCTTGTAATCTTCCCAAGTGGTCAGTTCCTTCTTCCACTTAGTGTAAACTTCCTTCTTCCACTTGGGCTTTTTCAGAATCTCCCTGCTCAACAATGCAGGTCTCCTGCTTCCCTTGCCTGATTTCTTGGTCTTAGGGATACACCGATCCTGAGCTTGGAGGAAGTGATGCTTGAATATCAACCAGCTCTCTTGAGCCCCCCTACCCTCTAGAGCCCTAACCCATGGCATTTCTCCAAGCAGTTTCTTGAAGAGATCAAAGTTAGCCCTCCTGAAGTCCAAGGTTGCAACCCTACTTGTCATTTTATGCCTACTACACATAATCCTGAACTCAATCTTCTCATGATCACTACAGCTGAGGCTGCCCCCAACCTTAATGTCCTCCACCAGTCCCTCTTTGTTGGTCAGCACTAGATCCAGTAGTACACCTCTCCTTGTCAGCTCCTCTACCACCTGAGTCCAAAAGTTATCATCAAGACACTGGGGAAGCTCCTAGACTGTACATGCCTAGCTGTGTAGCCTTCCCAGTGGATATATCCAGGTGATTGAAGTCCCCCATGAAAACCAAGGCCTGTGACTGTGCGGTGGCTCTCAGCTGTCTGTAGAAGGCCTCATCAACTTCTCCATCCTGATCAGGTGGCCTGTAATAAACTCCCACAACAATGTCCCTCATGTTAGCCTGACCCTTAACCGTTACCCACGAGCTCTCTACTCTCTCTATCTGCCCCCAGAGAGAGCTCAATACATTCCAGTTGCTCTCTCACATGAAGAGCAACTCCACCACCTCACCTTGCTGGTCTCTTTCCTAAAGAGAACATAGCCGTCCATGACAGCGTTCCAGTCATGTGAGCTATCCCACCATGTCTCAGTAATTGCAATGAGGTCATGGCCCTGCGACTGCACACAGATCTCTAATTCTTCGTGTTTGTCCCCGATGCATTGGTGTATAAGCATTTCAGAGAGGCAGCTGAGTGTGTAGTTTTTGCCCTTGAGGGGTCATAGGCCTTCTGATTCTCAAAAATACCACTTTATTTCAGCAGTAGCTGTCAAGTAAGTAATTTTTTTTCTCTGAAGTAACATAATGGTTTTTTCATCTACAAAGGTACGTATTTTTTAGCTGGTTTGGAAATTCTTGTACTGTATCGTGGAAGATTTCTGTCATTTTGACTTGTAAAATAGCGAAGTCACAGATCAGCACTAGTACCTACAACCTGAAATTGCTACAGGCAGACATGTACAAAACACAATGATTTAATTCTATTCAATAGTTTAAAATGTCTGGTGGTAAAGAATCATTGGTTTGAAGGATGAGATTTTATTACTTTCATCTATAAAGTTGTCAGTTCAGACTCAGGTTGGCATGGGCAAAATATGTATGATTTGTGCTGGCCAGGTAGAAATGTGATTTCTGTTTTATTCCAGAGGGACAAGTATTTCTACTCCCAACTGTAAAGTATAAAGGACAAGGATTGAAGAGGTTTGAAGACTGAACTCTTCCTTTCTCTCCATGGCCCCTCAATCAGCTTCTTACATCAAGGTTGTGCTTGACAGTCATCTCTCTTAAGTACTGAGTAAGTACTGCTCAGTTCTACTCGGGCTGCCTCTTTTCTGGGGTTAGAGAAATGACAATGTGAATGGTACCTAATCTGATGCCTGTGAAAAAATGAAAGTGCAGTGGAGATTGTGGTTTGAAGAAGAAGGAGTCTGTTGTAGGAGGTTATTTAAGAAAACAAAGCATAAATCATAACACCTACTTGCATAGCAACAGAGAAATGTACTCAATCATGCTATCATGGATAAACAAAGCAAAGAGGTGAAAATAGTAGGAGTGTCTTTCTGAATAATGAGAGGTTTGGATATATGGAAAAACTAGACTATTCAGGAGCAATGAAAAGAGATTTCAGAGTGAACTTATTTTCTCTTGCCATCTCCAACATGCAGACAGTGCAAATAATAATGGGAAATGCAAACTGTGATGCCAGATCTAGTCTTCATTTTTAAACTGCTTGATGTTTTTAGGGAAGGGAACATCTTGCACTTTCCTGGATGGCTCAGCTTCAGTTTCTCTGACAGTTTTTAAACTGACCTTCCTAAAAAAAAGTCACCTCAGTGAATGGAGGTGAGCAAGATACAGGAGCATTAAAAGCAAAATATCAGAGCTGAACAGCAGTATAATTATCTGACTTAAAAGTGATTTCTAAGTAGTCAGTACATGAGTAATAAAGGAGAATGCACTATACCAGATCTGACACACAAACATCCACCCCACCTCTTCCTGAATTTCGATCTGCTTCAGATGTCTGGCTAGCCAAGATTTTTCTGTGCAGACTTACGTCTGGTGTAAGCATGTAGAGGTGATGGCCAGCACAACTGCCTGTGAATGTGATATCATTGTATGATCTTCTGTATTTAGGGAAACTTGAGTCATTAAAAAAACCCCCACAACCCCTAAAACCCACATACAAATTCAGAAAGAACGGAGCACCATAAACAAGTTGTCAACATAGAAAACAAGACACAGTACCCCCTCTCTGGCTTTATCCAAGAGTTCGTTCGCCTTTGTTCTGCTCTAGCTCTGGCATATCTAGGCCAGCATTTACTAATTACCAGGAAATGGAAAACGTGTTAAAGGAAGATTCTTACATTTAAAGCCTATGTTGATCTAATGTGCTCCAGAAAAAAAAGCTTACTCAGAAGAACTTTAAGAAAACAAAAAAAATTGCATTACCAGATAATTGGAGCTCAAGCTGGGTTCATTATATAATAGCACTTACCAATCCAGCTGCATTTTATCTATTTACCCATCCCTCTAAGCGTAAGACACAGTAATTGTTACCACACCTTAGAAACTTTCCACAGAAAGGTGTGGTCTATTGTTGTCAGAATTACATCAGATCTCAAACTTGCATCCACAGTGAGGAAGTAGTTAGAACCTGCCAGTAACTACAACAGAGAGAAAGAAGAAATTTGGAAGAAGAAATTAGAAGAAAAACTGCTGAAAGCTTACAATAAATAACCCCTCTTTTTCCTTTTTTCATAGAATCATTTAGGTTGGAAAAGACCCTTAAGATCATTTTCACGTTACTGAAAAAGATTTACATAAAGGTTTGTTTGGAGAACCAGAAAAAGGTGAGAAGGGTGCTGGCATACCATCAGCTATTAACAGTATACGGAATATGTGTCTAAAAGGAAGATTTATGGCAAAGCCATAAAGGACAGGAAGGTGTTTGGGAGCTGGCATAGCTCATGTGACTGCAGTGTTCTGAAAGCTCATGTGACATGCAGTCTTCTGAAAGCTGGTCACCAGGTTAAATTTTCACCAGGCAGGGTTAGACATTCCCACTGCCAACAAAGCTGGCAATTGATTTGGGCACAATATTATTAGATGGACATTTGATAAGTTAAGGCATGTATATAAGTTTAATTTCACTTCTCTAGCTGACAGATTCAGCCCAAATACATGAATCAGCATTGTTCGGTTCGTCTCTATTTTCTGAGGTGCTTGTCAAATTAAGCAATGTTGGAATGCACTGAAAAAAAGTTGTTTTCCTAAAGCACCTTTTCAAAGGATTTAAAATGAGAAGTGCTAGGAGTATATTCAAATTTTTTAAAGGGGAAAAAATCTCTAAGTAGTCTGCAGAAGTTATTGTAGTGCTAGTTTTATCAGTAGATTTGCAGTAAATCCATGGGTTTATATATAGCAGCAGAACTGTGTTAGCATTCTGTGAGAAAAAGGCTATTTTGGTCTGTTCAGCCACTAAGGAGATAAAGCAGACTGTTATGTCAGCCTTGACAGCAACTCTGAGTTTTCCTGGATATGTCTAAGAAAAAGGTTTTATAACTATCCCCATATGGAAGCATAACATGTGATGCAGCCTAAAGATATTTCCTTTGAAAGCAGAGCTTTATTCCTGTAATAAAGCCGTGGATGTAAAAGCCTGTTAACTTGACAAAACAAGGCATCTGACATGGTTAAGTTACAGTACATTTCACCAGAATAAATTTACAATTTCCTATTAGTACCTGTGGTGGGATATAGAATAACCATATGTTTTAATTGACCTGTGATTTTGGCCGAGGACCTCAAAAAAGTGCTTTAGATAGCGCTGGTCCTGTGTGTAGTTTGTTAGTCCAGAGCCACGTGGGACTTACCAGCCTGAACAGACACTGAGATTGTGAGGCCATTTCAAGCCTTAGTGGAGCAAGAAAGGACAGAGGTCTGGGGAAGTGTTTAAATCAAACAATATTTGTTGAGTCCACTGGATTTTTTTGAACAGAAGAGTATGGTGTGCTGTGATGCCCTGGAGCTCTGCCAGCTACTCCAGGCACAGGGATTTTTCAGACAGAGCAGTTATGATATAGAGTGCAGAATTTCTGTTTTCTTTATGCTAGCGTCCATTAAATCAATATGTAAAGATCAGATTGGTGTTTTTAATGGAGAAGATATCTGCTGTCTTTTGTCTTCTCCAAAACTTCCTCCTATGAGGGACAGTTGTGAGGAGCAGGCTTTAACTCTCATCAGTGCAGAAATAGCTCCACTGCTTCTTTTTGTTTTATCTTTGTCCCCTCCTGAAGGGAAGCAAACTGCTCTGTGAAGTCTTTTCTTCTGCTTTCTGTCAGAGGCTGCTTGAGTGGGGAGGCTGCAGCATGAGTGCGTATCTTTTTCTGTGTGTGCTTTTTTCTTTTCTGCACAATTCTACACGTGTGCTCCTTCATCCTCTTGCTTACCTGTTGCCACAGAAGATGAGGAGGCACTGTGTAGAGCAACATGCACCCACTAGTATGGGTGAACTTTTTCTCTGTTTAACGAGCGAGCAGAAGCAAAAATATTCATAAAAGCAAACATTAAACCAGACTGTTGGAAAGTAGGGTGATCATTACAGGTTACAACAAGACCAAGAATCTACGTTACTACATGCTCTAGCTAGATCTCCATGTTTGGTTAAAATAATATACATTTATACATACTTTGAATAAAAGACCATAACCATAGTGGTATTTAACATGAGCAGGTGTACATGTCAGGGCTTAAATTCAGTGAAGAACGTGAGTAAAATAATTGTTGGCTGTCTTTCTTGACCAGGAGTTACTATCTTATTAACTGTGGGTCACAGGTTTACACAAGCTGTTGTCCTGAGTAATAGCAGAGGTAATCATTGACATCATGCAAAATAATGCTGCAACATTAATGAGTAGATATTTTTAATTAGCAGTCTGTAGGGGATAAGAATCACAGCCATAACTTTGAAAGCATTTGAAAGTAAATGTACTGTACATAACCAAAGTAAATCTGCTCAACCTCTGGAGCACAGCAGAGATAAACAAGTGTTAGGAACTCAATCTAAGGAGATGGGGCATTACCATAAAAGGGTAATCCTCCTAAAGGGGAATGCCATTTCCATCACCGCTTCACAGAAATCATAAATGTTGGACCACCGTACATCAATCAGTAGGTCAACACCATTTTATCAGACAAAGCTATGGCTACGAAGACTCGAGCTCTTTGGCCCAGGCTTTCTGCAGTGCTGGATGAAATAACTTTGATGGAGCACCAATTCTTATGATCATTTGCAATGTGGTTATTTGCTGCTGTTCAGTTTTTATTTATAGGCTTACAGTGATTAACATTATGGATGATTAAACTAGAGGTAGTAGGTAACTAATCATATCTGTTGACCAACTGTTAAGACACAGAAATGCTTTTAATTATAGATTAGGTAGAACTGTCGCTACTGTGGACATTGAGTGAGTCCCATTGTCTACTCTATCATTCATTGGAATAAGGGGGAAAATGCACTCGTTTTAGGACAGGTTTGGTATCAGCACTCATCAGTCAGCAGCAGGCACACTATCTACATATAGAGGCATGCATGTGGTGGAAGGATTTGAGGGCACGGTGCAAAGAGATCAAGGGGAGCAGAGCAGCCTTCTCTATCAATAGTCTCTCTGCTGTGTCTGCATGGAGGCTGTGCAGGGAGCTTCCCTCCCAGGAACTGCCATGACAGCACTCAATCAGCACATCACTCGCATGGAAATGTGGAACGAAGATATTGCTCAGTGGACAGGGCAGCCTGAAGCATGTCTGCTTTTCTGCGAAACTCACATTCCCACAAGAACCTGCATCTTTGTCTGAGCAAAATGCCAGTGTTTTTAAACTTAACCAGAGTATGAATCCTTTGCCTAGATGCCTTGATGCTGGGGATGTGTTTCCCTTCACTGCAGGAGCTTGTTCTCCATTGCATGATGTCAGGGTAAAGCCCCGGTGGCACCATGGCCCCCATGTCCCTTGCCCCAAGGCGGCCAGCCCTACTGAGGGGAGGAGCAATGCCAGCTGCCCGCAGTGGTGCTGGTGGAGGGGCCTCCCAAAGGGATTTTTCCTCATCAGACTGGGAGGAGATTTGAATTAGAAAGGGCACCTGAAAGGTGCAATTTTAAAACATAAAGTATCTTCCTTTGCGCCACGGTCTCTGGTTGCTCCCTACAGGGCACCAAATGGCCTTTCATCAATAGTCACTCCCATCCTTTCTGGCTCTGGATATTTTTCCTCATTCATTTTAGCCCCCTTTGGAGTCTGCAACATGGCAGAGCTTCTTCCTCCCCCAGCACTGGCTGCATCAGGATGCCGTCTCTCCTCTTTGCCCAGGGCTGTCTCCCCACAGCCCCTGTGGTGTCCATGTTGTCTTCAGCCCCAGCCTGTCCCCACCTCAGGGGACGGCCTGCGTGGAGCCATTTTGACTGCTCAAGGGTCAAGGTCTGACAGCTCATCAGCCGTGGGAGACGCAGATGCCTGAGGGAAGAAAGTAGGTAATGGAGGGACAGCCACATGCCCAGGTGGCCCAGGCAAGGCAAATTTGGGGCTTATCTGCAGTGTAGGTGACACTGGATGACAGAAATGCAAAAACACAGCAGGCATGGGGCTGGAGGTATGTTTAACTGCTGCATGGGGGCAGCGGTGCTGGGGAGCATGCCAGAGCTGAGGTTTCTGGCAGCCCCCCTCCCAAGAACAGCCTTCATTAAATTTTGGGTAAATTAATCATGGCCATTGGGCTTTTTTTATGAGATCTCATGTAGCTCAAGTCAAAACACGTTTCTTGCTGCAGGTGTGTAAGAAGAGGTAGTGCTGCAACAGCTATTTGTGTCTCCATTACAGCAGGGGGGATGAAAATTGGAGGGCAGAGAAAAACCCTGATTTTCCTTTTAATGTTTCAATGTATACTTTCAACTTTTAGGAAAAAGGAGTCAGCAACATGAGAGGAAGGGTGGTGTTTGCGACTCATGCATTTCTATGTCTCATGCAGACACCGCAGGCATACACATAACAGTGTGAATAATCATTTTGCTTAAACTGGGCCTACTTAGGCGTTGAAATCAGTCATGCAGCCATGCTTTGCTGAGCTGGGACCCTGGCAAACCATGCCTGAGCTTCTGCTCACTAACAAAAAGCCCTTGAATGCAAAAACTGAGACGGAAGAGCCAATTCCTGACTTTAAGCACACTTTCTATTACATGAGAGAGGAAGAAGGGATTTCAGACCTAGAAATGTTCAGTGTTAACAGTTCCAGCCTGATTGAAAGCCCACCAAAACTGTTCTCAGCCTAACTCCAGTTCAATGAGGATCTTTACATCATAAGGTATTATTTGGAATGGAGTAGCAGGAGGAAAAAAAGTCAGACTGAGCTAAAAGCAAACTTCTGTAAAATGGATAATAAAAGCTGTCCTAGCACACTAAACCTTCCCCCCCAATTTGTAATTTTATCTTCTGGTATCCCTGTTCAAGAGTACGCTTAAAATTAACTATGCTGTATAAATTCAGGAGCCATAATTCACAGAAGTGTATTGAAAAGTTGTGTTTCTTCTTTGTCTTCTTTGTGGAAGAAATGAGAGGCCAGAACCCAGGTGTTGCAGTGGGGAAGAAAAGTGGTCCAGTTTAAGTAGGGCATACATCAAAGAGGGAATACACAACATGTATAAACATGTGGAGGGATAGGAGAGGACTTTGGAAATCATACACGTATAGAAATATAAATATAACCTAAACCCTTATGCTGGAAGCTGGTCATACCAGCTGCAGTCTTGCTAAAGTTTCCATTATACCAACATGTTGTCACCTGCTTCATTTTTGGGCAGAAGACCTTCATGACCTGTTGCTGCTTCAAGACTAGTGTTAGAAAATCTGAGCAGAAGTTCCTTTGGTTCTTCTTGAAAGCATTGCAGGAAAGTAGAATAAATATACACTTCTATTCTAAAAACACATTGGTTATAGTCCTTAAAATCCTAATGCAAAAAGTAAAAAAACAACTGACGAAAGTTAAAATTGGAAATGTGATTGACTTTTTCCAGATCCCAGCCATAACCAGAGAAGGCTTATATTTTCCTTTGAAATTGCTCATTCAGTACCTGGAAATATTTATTTAAAAACTTCATCCTGCAAACATCTAAAAATACTAATTTCATACTTGTGAATGGTTATTAAATTCAGTGGATATGAGATCATAGTCTAAATTCTGCTAAATTACTTCATGTTTAGTTTACTAAAGCTAGCAGGTCTAGGGTTATCTGGTTGCTGTTGAGACAATTTACCTAGGGAAGATTGTAAACCTATCAATCAAAGCATTTGCAAAAAATTTCAAATACAACTGCTTTCAAACCTGGGAGTGGCAGACTGCCCATTTTTGCTAAAAAGATTTTGTCACAATTAAACAGATCTGATGCCACATGGTTTAAAATCACTCCTCCAGGAAATGGTTTCCAATATAAATCTAATAATCCAAATCATTTCTCTGTTATGCGTAGCTTTCCTGCAAGGACAGCAGGAACATTGCCCCTGAATAATCATCCTGCTTATATATAGATGCTTCCCAGATTGCTATCTGTAGCAGAAACACTGCGCTCTGCAAAAGGAGCTAAAATACTTTCTGGAGTAAAGGTTTACCATAGAGGGGTTCCATCAGCAGCAAAGAAGCTTCTTCTGATCTAATTTATTTTTTTCCTGAATATTAGCTTCTTTAAGTGACAAGTGACAAACATTACCATCTCTTACAGAATGTTAAATGCCCACCAGATGATACCTGTATTTCCTGGAAACCCCTAGTAATCCTGCCTTCCCCCAGGGACAGTGGGAAGTGCAAAAGTAAGAGCCCGTCAGTTGTTTAGTTGGATGTTACATGGTGAAAAGGTCAGTGTAAATTGGGTATGCGCGTTATAATTAGTGTCCAGAGATTAGTAATATGCTAATGACCCAAATTCCAAGAGTTGTTCTTAATGCACACAGAGGGCATGCAGGTATATTGGATTCATAATCTCAGCAGTACAATAGGAAATACGGACGCTAGAAGGAAAGAAAACAGAGCTAAAGTTATTTTAAAAGAGATTCTAGTTTTGAAAGTTCAAAAGGGAATATATTAAAAGAGGAAAACAAAAAGACTAGGACAGTGTGAAGACAGTAAATAGCCTCAGCAAACTAAAACATGACAAACAAATGAGCAAGATTTTACATGTGTATTGGCTTCTGCTTCACATATAATCACTTAAATTATTGTGTTTTCTAATGATAAGAAGCACTCTTTCCCAGTCATTCCTATATACCATACAAATGTACCTGGTTAGATTATCCAGGCAGTGCCTGGTGGGTATCCGTAACCTTGTTGCTGAAATGGAGCACAGTGGTGTGTTGTTCTCTGTCAGCTCAACAGCACAAGCATTCTCCTCCCTCCCCTTCCAAAAGCCATGCCAGGGACAGAAAGGAAAGAAATCCCAAAGGATTAGATCAGTGTCAGAGCATTAACACTTAGTTGATGACAACTGTAAGGATTAATTCAAGCTGGTTAAATCCTTCTTAGCTAGAATAGGAACCAGCAAACCATCTGGTGGAAAGAGCAGTATAACAGGGCTAAAAGGAAACACTGTCTGAGTAGTTCAATGAAAAATAAACCTTTCCGCAGACTTTTGGGGAGTTGCTGTGTCTCCTCAGTGTCTGGCCATGGCAAGCGACAGTTTTGGTTACAGTAGTTTAAATAAGTAGTTTGGCAAAATATTGTGTTTGCAGCTCAGAAAAAAAATCAGATTTTAAGCTTTTAAATTTACTGTAATAATGCACAACTCTTGCACAGAAAGACTATGTAAAAAATCATGCATTCTGTGAAAAAATACTATACCATACAGTCTCTTTTTCTGCTAATGTCTGTTCTGTTGCCAGACTAGATTATTCTCAGCAGCCCTTTCCTACTTCCCTCCTTTGAGAGAGGTGCTGTTGGTCTCTGTGCACACTTTGTTTTTCCATGAAGCAGAATAAATGAAGTGTGTGTAATCACAAAGACAAAATACAAGTGACCCAAATTTACAGATAAGGTTAGTATCACAACTCTTGGGGCTAGTAAAGATGGGCTGGCCTACAAAGACAAGGTGATCAGCCTTGTAAACTGCTTTGAGGTTACCTCTCCAGGAATTAAGAGCGTTTGTCTCTGGAGAAGATCAGACAACGTAAACTGGATTTGCAGTGAGGTCTCTCCTCTGTGATGTCACTTGCTGATGTTTATACTAGAAATAAGGTCTTACTTCTGGTGGGTTTAAGCTTGGTGCACTTGTTTTAGTGATCTTATAAATAAAGGAATTTGATGAAACCTTGTAAGAATTTAGTTTACAGCCTGTATTTTATAAGGTGCTTGCTGCTACCATTGACTTGTATATAATGACAATAGGCTCACCGTGAGCGATTGGGGCTGACTCCGCGTGCAGTCTCACAGGATGGAAGATTCCAAAGTGCATT
Organism: Burhinus oedicnemus; assembly: GCA_008921705.1. Lineage (NCBI taxonomy): Eukaryota > Metazoa > Chordata > Aves > Charadriiformes > Burhinidae > Burhinus > Burhinus oedicnemus. Next base: position 1,666,339 of record VFFE01008906.1, on the reverse strand, counting down.
CAGTAAATGTATTTTTCTTTCACTTTGATCTGTTAGTTGGTCGCTTTTTAAATCTAGAAATTCTCTTGTTTGTTTATCACAGCCTTGAAATTTAAAAGTGTTTATGCAGCTTATGTTGTTGTTCCACGGCAAGGTTTTACCAACTTCCTGATTACAGTAAGCTTTTGTCTATGGAAACTTTTCATCCTTCTGCTCCCCAAATATTGCCATGTGAAGGAATTTATAAATGCAGCAGACTGGCATGTAATCTAATGCAGCAGATGGCTTTGCAAATATGAGAACTGAACAAAGGTATTTGATTTCCCGGTAGAAAAACACTGAAGCATTGGTTCACACTCCTCTTTTGAATGTGAAGTTCTTGGTGTGAAAATAGCAGAGGAAATCTGAACAGGAGAGTCCTAAGATCTGTAAGGCTTGTCTGGTACTTGAAACAAACCTGTTCTGTGCAGGGTTAGAAGCAAAAGAGGCCAACATGCTTTGAGGCTATATTGCTACAATGGGGAACCACCTTTTCTTTAAAAATGCTGACACGGACAGGAGTCCTGTTCTTGAGCCCAACCTTGCCCTCTGAATGCTGCCAGGTTTGAAAAAATGTTTTCAGAATACAACATTTCATCACTGCTCAGAAGTTTCATGGTTTTTAGAAGATTGTTTTCTCTCAGTGGAGCCTAAAATAAAGATAAATTGGGAATTTTTGGATCCAGATTTGAAATAAGAGGATCAAAGGAATGAAAACATCAGCAAAGATAAAAGAGTTTGTTTGCCAATGGCAGGTCTTACTGCTTATACTAAGGGCTCTTTCAAACCCTGGCAATATCAAGCAGGAAGCATCTGTGTGTGCTTATCAGCTTTTTTACAACACAAGATCACACATTTCTGGCCTTTGCCTTATCAAAGATAGGGAGTAAGATGTCTCTTAACAAAGTCTGTGTGTCAGAATATTGGACATGCCCCAAAATCTGGAGTGACTTGGTTTGTGTCTTTTAGATCAGTTTATGGGCAGTTTGTCTAATAACATTAAAACTGTGTGAAAGGTTGAAGCCGTTCATCCCTATTGTTTTGATCTTGATGATAATCCATCAGTCTGGTCAATTGTTCTCACAAAACAGCTGTGCCCTTAGTGTGAAGGATAAATAACAGGAATGAGTCATCACAGCAAACTTACTGGACTTCTGAAGGAAAAAATTACCCTGGAAAACTGAATCACTGAATCATGAGAATGCATCTTCACAAAACATCTTGATAAATCATAAACTGTACAGCAAGATTCCCAATGCTATCAATAATTGTTTACCAGTCACTAATTATTAGCTACCACTAAGCATGGTGCTCCAAACATATCATCTCAAGACAGAAAAGAAATTGCAATATAGTTTTTTGGGTAAAAATATATTCAATTTGTTTTGTTTTTTTTTTTTTAAATTTCACTCTGCTTTTAGCCATCGTAAGAATGGACATGCTGTTTCTGACCAAGGTATTGTGTGGCTCACTACTTTGACTCTGATACTGGCCAGAAGTGGATGGAAGCCAAGAAAAAAGTAAGAATAGGGTCTCAATTCCTCTGCCTACTCCCATGTGCTCTCCCACCCCTTAGCCATTTTCAGGTAAGGCAATTTGTCAGTTTTTCAGGCACTTTGTCAATTTTGTAATCCCAACTGCAGCTCTTTGCTAAGCATTTGTCCAGTTGCCTTGTGATCTCATGTAAGCTTTTTGCTTATTAAAAATGGAAAAGGCAACAAATGGAAAGGGCAACAAAGATACAGAACAATACCCATGTGAGGTTCGGTTGAGTAGAACTCCACAGCAAAACACAAAAGGAGACAGTTCATTACACAGCTTGTGGTAGATCTGTACAACTCTTCAACCAAAGGATGCTGTAGATGCACAAAATTTACATTAGTTTGAAAGAGAGCTGAATAAGTGCTTTGGAAAGAACCAACAGCCTTGGTTTGTTCTGAACCTGACTTTCACTAGCTTCACTTTCTCTTCCAGTGCAAGAACCAGTGCATGAGATGAACATTTGATTCTTATTCACCTCTTCCAGGCTATTCAAGAGTACATAAACATCTAAAATATCCCCTTTAAGTCAAATCTTCTTTGTGCTGTAAAGCTTCCACTCAGTCATTGCTCATATGGAAGTTGTTTCATACATTTGATCATCCTCATTGCTCTCTTATGAACCTTTTCCTCTTTTAATGTTTTATATTTCACTAAAGCTTCACAGAGTACTTGGTGTGAAAGAACCATAGATATATGTGATGACATAATGTCATTTGCTGTTTCACACTGTATTGCTTTTGTAATAACTCCTGAGACTTGGCTATCCTTTTTGACAGCTGCCAACCACTGAGTTGATGATTTTATGAAAGTCTTCATCTAAACCCTAGTTCTTGCTGTGCCTGTTTTCCTGTAGTTGTTCAAAATGTTGATTTAATAATTCCAAAACTAATGAATAATATTTTTCATTACAGCTATTGACAAGATCATACTTGTATATGTTTGCTGAATTTAATTAGCTTTAATAATTAGAGTGATTTCAATCTGCATCTTTAGGCATTAGTATCTTTTTTAAATTTGGCCTGAAATGAGTGTTAAATATCTTGTTGTGGCAGTTTGGAGTCACCATAATCACAGTTGTGTAACATAGAATATGTGAAACAGAGCTATGCCATCTGCAATTACACATACTTTGTAATGGATAATTAATGAGATACCTTCAAGGTATTGAAGGTATTCAAGTTATTATTTAAGTTCATAAGCTTATGATTAATCATAGAAATCTGAAACCGAAAGCAATATTAGTGTTTCTTTTTTTGCCGTTCTGTCACTACAGGATTGATCATAACTTCCTTTTCCTTCAGTCTAACTCTCAACGTCTGGGTGCCTTTTTCCCATAGCAAAAACTTGCTTAGTGATCTCAGGGAAGAAGTGTTTGCCTTTGACAAGGCCTTAAGTCAAAAGAGATGTTCAGTTTTCAGTGTTTGAAGTATGCATTTCAAGAATGAGGTACACCAATGCAAACATTCCAGAGGTGAGTGATGAGAGTTATGAGGGATATGGAAAATAAGGTGTATGAGGCAATCTGAAAGCGTGAGCATTGTGTTGCTTAAGAAAAGGAGACTAAAGAAGAACATAAGTTTTCAAGGACTAAGAAGCTGCTGTAAAGACCAAGGGACTACTTTGTTTTCCATGTCCATGAAATCTATAATAGATAACATCAAGAAAAAAATGAGTTTGCAGCAGATTTTCTGGGAAACTGCCATGTCTTCACCACAGAGATCTTGAAACAAAGGTCTGTTATTCCTGTTGTGAGGGTAGGTAGCAGCTAAAGAGCAAGGAATGTAGTTACAACCTCAGCAGCACCTGGGAGTCAAGAGTACCTGCTTCTCCCAGAAATAAGACCAAATAAGACCCTGTTGATCCTTGCACTCAGCAGGAATGTGTGCAGTCCCTCAGTCACTGCTGCTTAGGGAAGAGGAGTCCCTTGCCACTGTTGATCCATCGTGTCTTGCTTATGTGAAAGGCAAGGGATGAGCTGATTGTGATGAGTTTCTTGCAGCTTGAAGAGCTGGGTGCCAGTACGTAGTGCCTGAAGGAACTCAGTGGAAATGATGGCTCCAGGACTGCTGCTGGTGGTGCTCTCACTGTAAAGGAGCTTTGGTATGCTCTTCTTAGTGAGAGAGGGACAATTTTAAAATGTATTTGATATTATGGTATGCTTCTGCAGACTTTCAGTATCAAATTCTAGGTGAAGTTGATCCAATTTTGAGTATGAGAGTGTACCTTCTCAGATTCTTCCCAGCCCTACCTATGGCTGGCAAAAGTAGTCAAATAATAGTTTACAAAGACATTTTATAGAGAAAAAGCTGATTACATATCTGGACTTACTGTCTGGTAAGAACATCACTATTTTTGGGAGGGTTTTTTCACTTTATTCTTTGCATTATAATTTCTTTATTTCAAATGGATCTAATTGCCTGAACTTTTAGTCTATATGCGATTTGCAGACTGTTCTACAAATCTTGTGGTACTTTGTTCTTTACCAGCTTGATATTGTTAAACCCAGTATGAGCAAATTCTCTTGAGAAGCTAGAAAAAAAAATTAGGGCAAGCCAGCTCAAATTAATTTCACTGTCTGGAGCACAGTGTTCTAAAGGATGTAAATAATCTAATGCTTAGAATATCTTTGAAATCTTCACAGTTTGTCAGCCTCTATTAAAATACTCTCATGAACAAGTTCTCAAGAATTTAATAAGGATGAAACAATTGCAACTTCTGTGATAATCAAAGGAGTTAAAGAGTTTAATGGAAAGTGATGTGCTTTTAAAGGGACTCTTAATGAATCTGTCTAATTCTATAGCAGATACACACACCAGAAAATGTATGGCAGTAAGTATCACTTTCTGTTAGGCTGTAATAATGCGAAGACTTACGTGAATGTTGATTTGGTGTCTTGCTGCAATGAATGTAAAAATATATGCATAAATCTTAAGACAACCTTCTCTGAAATGCATACTAAAAAAAGGAAAATACTGTAAGAATCTGTGTAAGTTCCACAAAGTTCTTCCATGATCTGGCTATTATATTAGTTGTTCAGGTGAGATCTTTCTGAAATTTGTGCAGGTGGTGTAGCCAGGGAGACTTTTCCAAAAGTGTAAGTGGATGCACAATGACAACGTACAGCCTAATTACAAACAACAGTGCTTGTGAGGAACCTGATTTTTTTATACTTACTTTTAGGACCATGTTGTTTTGATTTTTTAGCATGTTCATTTTTACATCTTTGCTTGAGACCAGAAAAGAAACAACTTTTTGGAGTTGTAGAGTTGGGTTCTGATCAATTCCAGCATTTGTAGCCACAGGCACCCCATAAAATTCTTTGGGACTACAGAATAGAAGAAAATCAAAGGAAAAATATACAGCAGCTTCTGTTTTGAGGTTGTCTGTTGGCCAGTGTACCTGCCTGAGTTATATGCTGAATGCTGGCATAGGATTGCCACAGGGCATAAGTTTGAGGTCCTTTCTTGAATAGCCTTTTTTCATTCCAGAAGTAGAATTAAAGAAAGTACAAAAAACTCTGAAGTTTGTAGGGCAGAATTTTGATGCAGCTGAGGAAATGGTAAGATGAATTATTACAATGGGAAGTTACAATATTATTATAATGGGAGGTTATAATATTATTATAATGGGAGGTTATAATGCTGCTCTTTTGACCCACAGCAAATGCAAGCAAGGGCTGTTGGTCACTTTGTAAGACATCAAAGCAGCAGTAGATATTTGTGTGCTACAGGTAGGGAAGCCTCCAAAAAATTTGGAGAAAGCCCCTAAGAAGGGGTCAGTGCACAGTTATTTGAAGAGTATGGAGGAGATACTATGACTGCAGGAACATACTGGGCCAGTGAGAAGGTGCCATAAGATAAACCTAATATGAGGGGAAGGCTTGCAGTGGCAAAAGCTGTGAGCAGTGATGGCAGCTGGTGCAGGGGGAGTGGCAAGGTGGAGGAAGGGTCCTTCTCATGAGGATTTCAGCAAGGATGGAAGCTGGGGGGAAGTCCTGAAAAGTGTGGCAACACAGTAACAGAGGCCATGGTGAGCCAGGCATGATCGTAGGATATGAATGGTGATGGCCTTTTTACCCTACAGGTGCTTGCTGAAAGAAAAAAAAGGGGGTATAGCAAGCAAAGAATCTCATGCTTCTTGTTGTGTTGGCTGCTTGAGCTTGCATGCAAAGAGCTTGATTCTGTCAGCATGGATGAGAAAATGAGCTGATTTTAGTCTGTTGAAAAGTTGTTTGGCAAGCTCGTTAGCACTGCGGGCATGAAGGCTTCCTAGTTTCACCATTCTGTTTCTGAATCTTTTCAGTTTCTTTAATTGCCCTTATTTGGAAGAGCCGTGTCTTCCAGTATTAAATGATCACAAATATAAAATACTGGATTCCCTTCTCATTTTTGCTTTGTGAGGTTTTACCTTTTTTTCTGTCCAAGAATCAGCACCAGAGATTCAGTGGCAGTAATTATATGGTTTCGTGTCCTGAGAATAGGACAAACACCCTAGAAATTTGGTGAGTTTTCATCCTACTGCTGGCCTAAACTTGTATGAAATTGTCAGCTGAGGGCATAGTTAAAATGGTTTGCAGAGGACAGGACAGAACTGTGGCTTGTCTGTGATGCTTCAGTGTGGGTAAACTTTAGTGCTGCTGCATTTGTTTTCCACATTTGTAATATATGATCAATAATGCTCCTTACTGCTTAAAGGATTATTGCATTTGTTATCTAATGTGTATGTCAAGCACTTTGAAGAGCCAGAACATTGACTACTGTTATATACAAGTGATATTCTGATAGTTGGTCATGACATTGATTTAAATTACTGATTCTGATCTTGTGCTTTGTGCGAGTCATTTGCAGTTCTCCAGCAGTCAATGGCATTAAAGAGCTATTACCAGGGTAATTTTTATTAGTATGATATCAGAATTGGGCTCTAGGATTGTTTTCTATATAGTGTGATTCTATATTTGATTTCCAAGTAACCATGACTGTAATTTCTTGAAAATGCTAATATTGCCAATAAATCGGCAATATCTCAGTAAGATGATTAAGGAAATAGAATTTGCCAGCTTTTGTTTGAGGCAAAGTTCTGACAGTGGCTGCAGCTGCTGTAGCTACAAAGAAAGGCAAGTTGGCATGTTTTAACACACCTCAGAACAATGGAAGAGATAAACAGCTCTTCCATTCTGAAGAAAAACTGTTGGAATAAAAAGATGAATTGCAGCATGAAGACAGCAGTAAGATACTGTGTTGTTTTTTAACCAACAGTCTTGCAGCAGAGAGAATATTTTAATAGCGCGGTTTTTTTTCCTGTCTTTCTTTTTTTCTAAGATTATTGCAGTGTGGTTAAATGGTTAAATACCATGTTTATTTTCCATAGTCATGCGGCTAAAATCTGCCTCTGAATGTTTGCTTTAAAATCCTGCTTCAAAGTAGTGGTAGTATTCCTTGCAAGGTTGGAAAACAAGGTGCCCTTTAATACATGCATTTGAAATGCTTCATCCCACGCTGTTTCTTCATGACAAAAGGCTGTAGTACACTTGACGTATCGTACCTTAAGCTTTGTGCTTGAGGTGAAACGTGGCCAGTGCTGTAAGACTCATGGATAGGTGAGTCAGAATGAATGTCAGTAGAAATGCACTGTCCACGAGGAGGGCAAAACCACTGGGCAATATGAAGGGAAAGTCATGAAAAGAATGCTTTAAAAAAAGGTGATATTCAGCTTCCCCAAAGAACTTCTGGACAAGGTGAAAAGTGCAGGTCTCTCCAGACATAGAACAGTAAATCACTTCTCTTGTCTGAGACCTTTTTCGTCTCTAACAAATGAAGACAGCATATACCCAAGTCCACAGAAAACAGAGGTCATTTATGTATCAGGTTCTGTAAGTCCGTTGCAGATCAAATTTCTGCTTAGATTAAAAAATTTGTTGCTCTCTACAGGAGTAAAACCCAGCCTTTGTGCTCCTCCCTCCCTGCTGCAGATGCCGGGTGAGCATCTCTTCCATGTTTACATTAGGTGTAACTAATTTGCCTGCATAGTTGATCAAATAAATTGTATGGCAACTGATGAGTTCCTGCTAATTTCCATACCAGCAGGGGATAATGCCCAGCACTGTTGTATGTAACTCCTTCAGTGTCGATTTTCAAACATCTCACCTGCTTTGAGCAACATGCTGGCTACAGATAGTCAGGAGTTGTTCCCCTTAGTCTGTAAGGTAGTGGCAGTGACTCTTCCAAACTCCGCTTGCTAGCCTGTATGTTAAGATTTATTTTTTTTAATATCTGTTAGCTAGAACAGTAAATATCATCACGCCTTCTGCTCTTGGCTTTTCACTAATACCTGGCCATATCAGTGTCATAATGACAGTTTAGTGTGATTTTTGATCAATGAGCATTCCCTCAGTAGACAAAATTAGTTGATATTCTCTCTGCACTGGTCATAAAACTTGTTCCTCAGATAATGATGACTCCAGCGTCTTAATATGTGTTTGCATCTCCTGTTGTTCCATTTTTAATTAGGAATGTTAGACTTTTCTTATCCAAATACCCATTTGTAAACTCAGTACTTCCTTAAAGCTTTTTTTGCTAGGCTCCTCTTGAAGGAAATACTTCTTATACAGAACTGATTAGAAATGCCATTTTTATTGACAGCAAAATTGGTGATGGACTCTAGCTTTGGTACGTGTAATAAGGGAACACATGGTAAAAATCAAGTTTTCATTTGAAAATCTTGTGGAATCTGATGAAAGCTCTTCTCCTGAGATTAATTTTTCAGTATATATTTGTTATTTTTTCCCCAGAAATTGGTCAGCCCTATGCCCAGACTATTATTCAGCTACTCTCTAGGCTTGTTCTGTGTTCTAAGTGTGTTAAGGTCAGCTCTGGGCTGTGCTGCACATTTAGCTAGGTTGTAATATTCTTGGTACCTCTGATCCATTGGACATTTTGGAAAACAAACAGAGAAAAAAATGCATCTAGAGCTCTACACTAATGTTACTATCTGGTCTGTTTATGCAACAGGGTCAATAAAAGCTAATTGACATTGGCTTTTTGTTGTCCCACTTCTCTTTATTTTTCCACTGTGTCCCTTGCCAGATGTAGGTTACGTTCATCTCCAGCTGTCAATACTGGTTTGCCACTTCTGTCTCTAAATCAATAAAAATGCACTGGTATTTTCTGTATTTGTATTTCCTGGGGCATTGTAGGGCTCAGAGATATCGTCATGTCAGTAACTATATTGGGAGATGGTACAAAGAGCGGGGCACGTACACTAATGTGCTGTGTTCAGTGTATGAACATCATCCTGTAGTAAGATTGTTTCACAAACTACCTAATATCATTTATAAAAAACTTGTTTGGATGATTCAAGTCCTATTTGCCTGAAATGCAGCACTTTTACCCTGTGTGCCATTACAGTTAAACACCAGTTACAATTAAAGGGATATCACACTGATATAGGGATTTTATATACATTTTAAAATGACAGAATCATTTGATTCTATTTAATAACTTCACACTGGGTTTCAATTTTTTATTTATTTATAAATCTAGACTACATTACTTCCTAGTGACAGGTTAAGCCATTTCCCAGTTGCTTTGCTTCGCATGGAGTCTCTGCTTAAATGCTCTTAAGATATGACTGAAGTGCAAGAGGCAAACACCCAGGCATATACATCACTGTTATTTCCTACTGAATTATCAGTTGTTACATTAGAAATGGTCAACATAGATAAACCTTTACTTGGAATAATGTCTTTTACTGTTTCATGTTGAATGGTTAAAAATAGCTAACTGACTTTGAACTTCTTGAGCTCCACTGATGTGCTTAAAGCCTGCATTTTACAAGATTATAGGACTAGATCTGCAGTGGTGTGTGTTTGTTTACCTTGCTTCTCTTAGTTCTTCCCGGTGTTCCTCATCAGACATAGGTTACATACACGTCTTGATGTCAATGGTCATCTATACATTACTCTCCCTAAATCAACAGCAAAGTATTTGTATTTTGTTTCTGTGTACCCTGTGCATTCTGTAGCCCTATAGGGGCTATATCTCAGGGATTTTCCTAGTGCCTTTTTCTCCTTTTTAGTCCTCAGTTTTTAATGTGAACATATAATAAATGGATTTGGTGATTCATCATTACAAGTCCTAATACTAGCCGTGAAAATAAAGATGTGATCTTTGGGACAAATTCAGCTTCAGTGCAAATTTTCAGTTAACTCTACTGACTTAAAGGAGATTGGGCGTGCTAGGTATAAAAGAGGTAGAAATTCTGATGTTGTTTGTACTGTTTTATGGGGACATCATGTAGATGCTCATCTTATTCACAGTCTTTTCTTTGTAGCCTTCTGCACTGAACAGGCAACCTGCAAATGATTTTTAGGCAAATTGACCAAAGTCAGACAGTAGATACCATGATTTCTGAAATGCAGCATTTGGAAGGAGTCTTAAGGTGTTGCTCAGTCATGCTTACTAAACTGGTAACGCAGAAGAAGCTTGTGTTTGCAACTACTTGAGAAACTAGAAATATTGGCATTTTCCAGGTCTTTCACTCTTTCTGCTGCAAATAGAAATACAGTCAGTGTCATCAGAAATACAGTCAATTGCTCTCATGTGCTGGGTCAGATTCAGTGTCCAATTCAGAGTCAATCCAGTGTGAAAATCTGTGGAGTTTAAGATTAAATGTTGGGTTTTCCAACTACCCACGTTCATAAGGTTATTAACAGGAAGGAAAGAACAGTGCAAAAGGCAAGTGAAAGAGCAAATGAAAAAAATTGCTTGCTGGATTAAGCAGTTGAAAATTGCCAGCTGCATTCTTTCCCAAAAATTTTTAAAGATTTGGATGTGCATATTGATCTTTTTTCTGTGCTAGTATTTCAAGCATAGGAATGGAAGAATCATATCAGTATCAACTGCTGATACCAACTGTTTTGATGACATTAAAGCGAGCTTTCAGTTTCATTGGAGCATAACTCTTGCAGCTGTAATACTGTATAAGTATGTAAGGGAGAGGAAATCAATAGCATGGTTAAGAAAATTAATCTTTGCCTGTGTTTCCATGGCAACACAGATAAGTAAAGTAGTAACTGCCATGCTTAGAATTCATCATAGTCAAGGGGAAAATTGCTCCAGCAAAATCAAAAAGAGCTTCTAGAAAAAAAAAAAAAAAAAAAAAAAAAAAAAAGTAGTTACCTCTAGCAAAAGAGATACCGGTTATCTTTCTAAATCCCACTGAAACTACCCACATGAAGATTTCTGAAGATCTGAATACTTCTGAAGATTTTCAGAAATCTTCAGGAGTAAATATAATGAAACCTAGGAGTTGCCTAGTGGGAAAGTTAATCTGAAATAAATCAAACAATTTAACATGTGGATACTCTTAATCATGTCTTAAGTAGTTTACTTCTAGCACAGAGGAAGGTGTCTTGTATTTACTATGAACAAGGACTGTGTCCTCATGGGAATTCAGATGCACTTAGCAGAATATCAGTTTTGTTGTTTGAGTATATTCTTAAGCAATTAAAATGTCTACCAAAAATATTTATCTTTTGACAGGTTCAGAGTATTTTAGGATCTAACTGAAATAAACAATACCAAAAAGCTGGGGAAGAAGACCTTTCTATTGTAGCTTAATCCTTACCTCAGTAATAAGGGTCCTGCTAAGACTACTTATTTAGTTTTTATATATACATATATATATATATTTGCAAATCCTGGTCAGCAGTTTTCTTTCATACTCAAAAGGATGTAGTTGGAAAAAATTGCATTGTTGCTAACATCACCTCACTTGTTTGGTTAATGGGAAGTTAGTAGAAATACCAAAAACTGTTATAAATGTTGCCATTGGAGTTGTTGCCAGTGTTATATATCAGTTATATATATATCAGTTTTATATATATATAAGTGTTCCTGATATAAATGTTGCCAGTGGAGCTTCTGTAAGCATTTCACCTCTTAAAATACCACTGTCAAGGTCTTGGTGATCTGTATTTTAAGATAAACTCATGGTTTTTGCTTGTTTGATTGTTTTTAACATTTCCTAGACTTTTTTTTTTTTTTTTTAAAGGACTGTTCCTAGACTAAGATCAGATCTGTTCCAAAACGGTGTCATAAAATAGGTGAAAACAGGATCCAGTGCCTAAAGACCTAAGCAGACGTGAAAGATTTGAAGAGGGGGTTGCTATAAAACTGCTTGTAGATTTGTGCTTTCAGATTGCCCTCCCAACTCTCCCTTAGTTTTCTTCAACAGATGCTATGTGAGCCAATGCCCCCAAGTTTCTTCAAGTGAAATAGTAGAATTGGATCACTTGCCTGGATCAATTTCTATAGGCTATATTTATTGCATGGTTTCTTATAATAGAAAGAAAGATAAAGAAAACTAATAGCGCTTCTGGTTGTTTCCTATTGATTTAAGATTGTGTAACCGAACACTATCAAAAACAGTGATGCATCATTTGGAAGCTTTGAAGAAAAAAATTTCAAATTTTCTTGTGTCTCATGGAGTAAGATGAGAGGATATAGCAGGCTGTATTATATGTACTCTCTTCTTGGGCATTGCAGTTTGTGGCTAAGTGTCCCTGAAAAATCAATTTTCTTCTGCAGAAACATGAATGAAGAATTCTTGGTGGAAACTTTTACTCTCCTGTGTGAATTTTTATGATAAAACAAGTGTTTGAAAGTGAACTGGATGTTCTTATGTTCATAAATTCAATTTTTAAAAATTATTTTTCTTGCATTCTTCCTTGCCTTCCCTCTACTATTTTTTTTTATGAGGTTTGCAAGATGATGCTTAGGTCTTTTATATGTTTTCCTTTGCATGTTTTCCTTTTGACATCGTTACTTTTACAGAGTTGAAAAGACAGTTTTTTTGGGAAAAGAGAGAGAGGTGAAGAAGTGGCAAACTGACATTTTCAATATACTTGAAGGCAAGAAAAGATTTAAATAGAAATCTGAATATCTTTCAGTTTTTGCTAAAATCTTATTTGGTGCAAAACTTAGTGTATTTTGAGATGTCTGGAAGCCAGCTTTTCTGTTGGAAAGCTTTCAGCTGGAGAACCTTCAGAAGCTCTTTCAGTGGTTTACATTGTGTATTTTTTCACTACTGTGGCAACTGGATAGAGTTCAAATTCATGTGGATGCTTTAATATGATTTTCCATCTCCTAAGTCACTAGTGATTTAGCGTGACTTAATGATGTCAGTCCAGTGGAGCTCAATGGCGGATTACTAGAAGGCCGACCATATTCCAGCTTTCCCTCTCCTGCACTATTAGCACTCCCTTTAGTGCTCTCAGTGACAAATTATTAGTCACCTTGAGCTGACAGGAGCTGAATTGCTCTTTTACCTATAAAAGGTTGGACCATAACAACAGGGCAATGTGGAAATGCTTATGTTTGTATACATCACTCTTCTATAGAAAAGGATAGGATTGGAGTCTTTTGTGGTTGCATTTGCAAAGTGTCTTTAATAACATATATAGATTTTAAGCAGGAATAGTGGTAGGTGACAGCATGATTTGGGCGGTAGGGGTCAGGGTGTTGTGCTATTTTGCATGCTTGTTTATTTCTAATTGAATAGAAATCCCATCTGTAATGGGATTATACTATTTGCCAAGAATGCCTGTGGGCATTTAAAGCACTGACTTTCTGACATCACTGAAAATGTGAAATGGGATGCTTGCTTGCTGTGGCTCATGAAACGTAAGTCTGAATAATTGAGTCTTTAACATTATTATTATTAGCTGTAGCTGGTAAGATATATGGTGGATACGGGCAAGGTGTGTGCATGTATAGGAAAGAAGAGAGAAAAGAAGGAAGAGAGAGAGGAAGAAGAGCGAAAGAGAAGAATAGAGGGCAAAAGGAATGGAAGTACAGGAAAGGAAGACAAAGAGGGGGAAAAAATCTTGTGCATTCCATTGCATGCTTAAGGCCTGGGCAAAGGGAGGAAATCTCTCAGCCAGTGCAGTGTAATGCCTAAGGAGCCTCCCAAACAATGCTCTTTGAAACAACAGCAAGGTAATAGATCTAAAGATACAAATTACCTTACTTGACCCGGGTGATATAGCTGTTTTGCCAAAGCCGAGAGCTTAGAGATCAAAGGAGACACTGGCTGTACAAAGGTCTTCCTGAAAGACCGGAGGGGAGAGGTTGTTGACTGCAGTGAGATGACATGTACTGATTAAATCAAGTTCCTTGGTAAGCAGGGTGTCACTTTGATTCAAAAAAGATCAGGATTAGTCAGGTTTATGCAGGTGCTTGAAGGAAATGTCACACAAAAGGAAGGTGCTAGGAGTGTGCATCTTGGTGTTTTTGCGCTGTCTTTATTTTGGCACATCAACTCCATGTTGCAATGATGAATCCACTTGTATAAAGCAGCAAACTCTTTCTGCCTACTGGTACCCAAAAAGCAACAGTATTTGCCAGTCCTGTAAAACATCACAACTATACCACCAACCAGGCTTATAACTACCTGTGTCGTTTGGCCTTCCCCTGGAAAAATGGAGATGTGGACATCTGACTTTAGACCCCTCAACTTTTAGTTTGATTACAAGAGGTCTAGTTTGACCAAATACACCAAGGAAGCTGTTCTACAGTGAAGGAATTGAAGCTGGTAGAGATTATCACAAACAAATGCTAATCCACAATGGTCCACTGTGGTTGCAAAGGTAAATATTGTATGAGAGTGTGAAATAAGGAGCATTAGTTGAAAAAGTGTAGTAATGTAACTGTTCTACTCAGCATTAATAAGACCTTGACCGGAGACCTGGGACCAGCTTTGGATGCTAAATTTCAGGAAAGACATGGGCTGATTGGAGAGCACTGGGAGGAAAGCAGCGAGTGGTCAGACATCTAAGAAATACAGTTCGTAGGGAAAGATTAAAACAACCCCAATTCTCTCAGTTTAAAAACAACTGAAGGAATGAGAGTGGAACATAAATCTGTAAGACCTTAAAAGGCTGCTGCAAAAAAGAGAGGAAAACAGTATGTCCTCTGTGTCCACAGTGGACAAGATAAAAAAAGACCTTACTTACATTAATGGAGATTTGGGTTGTTTTTTGGAAAAGCTCTTCTAGCAGCAAATGTAGTTAAGCCTTGGAGAAAAAAAAAAGCCAAAACACATAGGGAGCACATGGAATACCACTAGAGGATTTTAAGAATAAGTTTGACAAACAACTGGAAGCAATTGTATTGACAGAACAGATCCTGTGGGTCAGAGGGTAGATAAGAGTCTCTGTAGGGCCCTGTTTCTTTACTTTTTGACCCACTTTTCAATTTGTCAAGACAACTTCAAGTTCTGATCCTGTCCACCAAAGCCTCTGCAATAGCTTTGCAAATTTTGTAAGCAAACTTTCTGTATTCTCATTAAGATACAACTTCTAGATTCACCCTAAACGATATGATCCCACTTGCAATACCCTTTGGGTTTGATAATAAATCTTCTGCTGATGGCTACATTTGGAGAGGAATTTTTTTCAGTGAGTTACACATCTGTGATTTGGTAGCTACAATCCAGGCAATAGTTCCTTATGAGAAAGTCCTTTGGGAATGTGCCGTACCAAGTGAGGGGAAGAAACCTCTGTGGCTTCCCGTTCTGCCACTGGACCACTTGCCCCATCCAAGAAAGTAAGTACATTACTTTTCCATAACTTGTTGCCTTTTTAAAATTAACCTGTCTTCTTGTTTCATGTTTGTTTGTGCATGAGTTTTCAAGGGATTAAAGTTTGGCTGACTGATACATTACCTCAGATTTCCTTTTACTCTTTTTTTAAAGGCAGTGGTGTATTTGCTCAACACGCTGCAGATCAAATCCTGTTTTGGCAAGCTTAGGTAAATAGCCCGTATCTCTTCAAGAACACAACACATATTGTACTTTATTGGAGAGGCCTCATCTAGTGATCCGTGTAAAATAAGGGAATGGTTTAGCCCAGCTCTTTGTAGAAAGTGTAGCACTGGACTTCCTGGATGGGAGTGAGGCAAGTCCAAGACTGCATGAATGTTGTAACTGCACGGTGGTTGTACACACTTTTGGGGCAAAGTGTCCAAAGCTTGTGCTGTTTTCCGTTCTGCTGTAAATACTTAAAAGGAAATATGAGTATTTCCAAGCTCTGGGAGCAGATCTGGCACTTTCAAGAGTGCAATCTTGATTCAATCTGAAAATAAAACACAAAAAGGAGGGGCAGTTTTTAGCTGTCCTCCTGACTATGGGAAAAATGACCTCTCCAGAAGACAGGTCCCTGCCTGCTTTGCTCCTTTCCCCAGGCAGGTAGCCCACTTGATAGTAGGCTTTCGAATGCGTATGGCAGAAAGGGGTTGTCTGTTCGGCTTTGTGTAAACAAGATGCAACCGTTGCTCTCTGGAGCCCTGCCAGCAGGGCCTTAAACCAGGCAAAACAGAAATTCCTGTCTTTGAACTCATACTTTCTATTTCCCAGCAGTTTTTTATGAACTTGCTTATTTTGTGACCAGGTTGACATCAGGATATGGGTCATTAAAACAAATATATTTCAGGTGATTGAAAACATCAACACAATGTTAGCACAAGGAGTAGGTTAAGTGTGAAGCTGAGGGAACACTGTGCAGCCTTGAGAAGGGTAACAGAAATAGACTATTCCCATAGTAACTCCACAAAACTATTTGTACTACTTATCTATTGTATACAAAACAAGTGGTGGTAGGTAGCACGGTTCAATTAGCATTGAAATAGATCCAGTTTTATTTAGTACTCCAGATTTTTGCCATTCATAAGATGTTCAGGACACTTTGAAAGCAGCTAACAGCAAGCTGGCTAAAGATGTCGAAATACAAGATTTCCATGCATCTCTCTACTTAGCTGTAGAGAGTAGCCTTGTATAAACATCTGTAAAATAAAATAAACTTGCTAGTGGTTTGGGGAAATTCTTCCAATAAACAGAAGAGAACATATTTCTGCTTAGTTTGTATTCAAGACATATATTACAACAGTGTCCAGGAACAACTATGGGATAATCCATGATAGGGCAGAAAGAACAAACTTCTGATTTACTTTGAGGAGTCTGTGCTCATATTTTCCCTTGCCTTTGTGTTGATCTCTCTAATTATGCTTGTGTCACTTGTTTTAATAACACTTCTTGCTATAATACATAGGTGTTTTTATAGGTTTTATTATACAGTTTTTGTATGCCTGGCTGCTTCTCCATTTCTCCCTGGAGTACAACCACCTAAGGACAAACCAGGCAGCCATTTACCCATGAGGTGCATGGGGTGTCCTTAGGGCCTCTCAGTTCTGGCTCCCAGGCTGCCAAAAAGAAGCAATTTCTGAATGTCGTGGAAACCTCCTGCTGCTCCTGGCCTGGGAGATGGTGCTGCATGTTACTGCTGCCTGGCATGTCCTCTGCCTTGCTCCTTTCCTTCAGTGCTACAGCCTAACTGCCTTTCTTTAATATTTCCTACATCTCAGAATGGTAGGAAGTGATGATGACTCTCCACCAACAGTTTTGCATATATCATGTGTACATCAGTTGATTGTCTACTGTGATATACACAGTAGTTCCCGCTGGTATTAAAGATACCATCTGCTGCCAGATGCCTGAAAAGCTAAGTAGCATTTTTGGGTGTTTTTTGGGAACCAAAGCTGACTATAGATACACGTCTATAGAAAGCTCTTAGACAAGAGGGCTGTATTCAGGCATGCCTGAAAGACATCTGAGGAGAAACAGTGACTGGATTCAGCCTGAATGCAGAGAAAATCATGTGAGGCACAGCTAGATCTACCTGCAACAGAGTGATGACTGTCTGGAGGGGGTCTGGACCAGGCTCAGCTGGAAAAGGTAGTTACTATGCATGCTCAGGATGTTTTTCAGTATGATCAACTGTTGGCAGCATATGCTATTGGCTCAGTTTCATATGGAAACACTTCCATGACTCACTGATCTTGTTCTGGAGTGACCTATAAATATGTAAACCAAGACTGAATTGTACTTTGACTGCTCCAGAGGAGGTCACTAAGGCTAGAGTTGATTACAAATTTACTTTTGTAAAAGGCATGATACATTATATAGGCCATGTGTGCAAGTCAGATAAGGCAGAAAGGCAAAAGACATGGGGCTTTCAGTCTTAGAAATATATCGATATTTGTTGTGTTAAATAACTTGGAAAACTTTTTTTCATGAGGGGAAGCGAACTGTTGCAAAAAATATAAATTTAATTAGTTATATAAAGATATTCCTTTTACTACATAAGTCAAATTTAAAGCAAACAGAGAATTACAGAGGAAATCCCTTAATTTGCAGATAGAACCTCTAGCGTGCTGCTTGTTTTAGCTGTTACACAAATACATTGGGCAGTAAATCAATGTTAACACTACATTTTGAAAGGTATTCACTGTTTCCCCTTAGACAAAGTTTGGCATAGGAGTTCGAAAATGTGGCAGTGTGTAATTCCTGATAGCCAAGGGCTCAACAAAAGAAAAACCAGCCTTGGTGTCCATTTTTTCGGTGTTTGTTTGGTAGGATGTCCTGAAAGGCTTGTGTCTGGTTGCCAAAACTCATTCATTCTCTGTACCTACTATTTCATATTTGCTGGCTCCTAGCCTATATAGATGCTGATAATGAATACTGGATTGGTGACTGGAGTGAGGGTCAGGCACAAACAGTTAAAGGGAGCTCAGTTTGTGTCAAGTCACTGATAATCCCAAACTGGCTTCTCTGCAGACTGAGTACTTGGGGTAGAAGTGGCCACACCGGAAGTGTATTTCTCACAAAACATGAGTGAAGTGTTATAGGGCCCACTCTGACTTGCATACCTGGGGCCTGAAAATTACATCTAAGCCTGGAAGTAGTGCTCCTGAAATGGTACTACTTTGTGGCATTTGTGCATCTACTTTGAGCAGAGGCAGTTGAAAATCTCATTAAAAAGCCTGTGCCTATGTTAAAAAGGAGAAAGAGACTTGGATGTAGATCTGAATTCAACATCAAAACTACTGCTGACTTAAATCCTGTGTGGAGCCTTATCTTAACTTTTTAGGATTTTTGTCTGTCCCGAAAGATCTTGGTAAAGTGAGGAATGCCAACACTGAAAGCCCTGCACAGGATGTTCCTGATCGGACCCTTTTCTATTTTTAAAAGGTGAACAGAAAGAAACAAAGGTATGTGTAGGAGTTTTAGGTCTTACTGCATTAATGTCCTCAGAGAAAGAACAAACAGAGTTCAGACAAATTAAATGTTTGTAGATTTATTTTAGTGGCCTAAATGAAACTAGAATTCCAAACAACTGGCCCTAATTTATTATGTTCATAATACAGTGAAAGCTTTTTCTCACAGCAAATGTTTTCTTTGTTATATTGATATAAATGACTGCGTTGGTCCCAGAAGGAAAATATTTTCGGAGTCTGATGCTTTCTTCTAGAATACTGCATTGAAATCTCTCATGGGGTTACTCTGCTGATAAGCCATTCTGTCTTTGGGAAGAAATTATTAGTTCGGCTGAAGCACAAGTCCAGAAAAATAGTCTATGAACAGTTTCTTTGAACCGATGTTAGCTGAATTTAAACAGTATTGTTGAGGGAGGAAGGGAAAGAGCATTGTGATCAGTTTTGCATCAATTACATTGACCTGAAATGATATAAGCATCACAGATTTTGGGAGAGGAGTTGTCCTGCTCTTCTCCTCTCTTCCTGCAGTAAGGCTGTTCGCAATTTTCAGAGAAGCTCAAGCTTGTAAAGATGGGGGCTAGAGAGTGGGCTACTGATGATCTTTTCTGGGAAAGCTTTTCATTTGAGATCACATTTTCATGACTACAAATACAAGTAAATAAAATTAGAAAGAAATAATTTAGTGTTTAATGCTTTGGGTTTTATTAAATGATTGCTTTTGTCCTGGTAAGACCTTTCTGTTTTGCTGTTGATGATTTATTTTAATATGGATTGCAGTGTTAATAATTTGCAAGATTACCTGGCGAATGGAATAGATGTTTCAATTGAACATTTTAGAAAGAAAACAAAACAAATCAACATTAGAGACTTTGATACACAGAGTCATTGATTCATCTGCTAAAGCTGACAATAAACGACGTGCAAAAATGCAGTAGCTCACCAGGCATTTGGCCAACTACACAAGCAGTATTACTGTATGTATGTGAGTATCCCTCAACCTACGGTGGACCTGGTGCACTGCTTCTTGAGTCTCAAAGTCGCCAATGGTATTATTTTAAACCATAACAACTCAGTATTGCTCATTAACCTGGACTTCGATGAAAAAGAAGGTACTTTGCCAGTTGTGCTATGAAGTATTTTTCCATGTTTACCTTTTGTATTTTTTTCCCCTCTCTCATTTACATGTTGAGTATTGCCATTTGGAGAAGAATTACAGCTTTTAACACTTTAAAACAAACAAAAACCAAATAGCCAACATAAAAAATGAGATCAAATGCCACGTAAATTGGAAGTGAAACTCCTGAATACTTGTTCTTGCCTCTTTTGCAGCCTTATTCTGTGACACTGATCAAATTGTTCACAGTGGCTTGTGTAAATTTAAGCCATGACTTACGGTCTTATCACTAAAATCCACATTGGGAGAAGATGGGAGCATCCAAGAGAAAATAACATTTCCTGGCAAGCAGGCACATCCGGGATGCTTCACTAGAAGGACTCCAGCTCTCACTTTCAACCTGTTTCTGTAATGAAAAGCATCAGGGGAAGATGGCAGTAGTAGTGCTTTACTATACTCAGGGGAATTACATTGTAAAGCATGCAGTGACTCTGAGCCACAGCAGAGGTGCTTGTTTTGCACAAGTTCTGCATCTATTGCCCATCATCGTGAGGCATTTTATGAGCCTTGATGATGCATTCTGTGCAAGATGGAATTTCTTTTCCCCCTCTAAACCCATTAAAAAGCCCTGCATTTTCAAGTACCTCTTTCTCACTCTGACGTATATATACCTACGTCTTTTACTCCTAAAATAGTAGTAGTTTTACTACTAAACCCAGTGTTTCACTGTTCACTAGTCTCAAATAGGTAGGCTGTGGGTACATGAAACTCTGATCTAGAGTCTAATCTGTGTTTAGCAAGTGACTCTTTTTTTAAAAAAATCAAAATCAGGATCTGGGCACTTATCATTTAGAAGCTCATTTTAGTAGTGATGAGGATTTGTGCCAGCTGACTTCGTTCTAGATACAAATTCCTCAAAAAATGATGTTAAATGCCTTGTTACTCATCCCTTCTTGCCCTTGGTTATGATCATGTAGCATCTACTACTTTTTCAGTGGTTGTGGAGATGAATGTTGGGTCATTAGCCAAAACTGCAGAACAAACTCTATCCCTTTAAAATGGACACTACAAAAATCTGGAGTCTGAGTCCTCTTCAGCATAGTACTCCCACAACAGTAGAATTTTCCTGTAGCTCAGTGTGTACATACATGTTAAATCTAGAATAGTGTTAGGTATGGCATAATAACCGAGATTACTTCTAACTATCTATTCGATAGTTTGACCTGAGTTTCTCTGTTGCAAGCCTAAATTTTATCAGTCCTGTAGTTGGTGCTGTTCTGGAAAGCAATAAGAGTTGTGTCTATCCTGAACATGATCAGCAGTTTTCTGTGTGGCCATAGGGGATAACGGACATCAGATGATGACTTCATTGGTAAGAGATGCCAGTGTATGCTTTTCTTTTGTATCAAGATTAAAGCGAAATGGCCTTTTAAGATGGCCTTAAGTGGCCATCTTCTGCTGCCTTCTCTGTTTTGAGGCCATGTAAGGTGTATTCTGCAAGACCTATCAGAGCAGAATTATTTCCAAGCTTTAAAACTGGCTCTGGGAGCAATTCTACTCTTTCACAGTAGCATGAGCTCTCATTTCCTCTCCATCATTTTAAACCTGGCAGTGGGGAACTGAGATGAGTTCTGGGACTACAGCAGGAGACAGAAGAACTGAAAACTGCCCCATTTCTGGGAGAACCTGTGCACTTGAGCGTCCATGCAGAGGCGCATAACTGTGCGCACATTCACAGGTCCCATGTCCAGGTCCAGATAGAAACACAAAGACATGTCCTGCTCACTTTTATTGCTTAAGGGAGACGGTTCAAGGTGCCATCATTCACTCTGTTATAATATTCCAGTAGATTAATAATTTAATACACTTGGTTTTAAGGGCGAATACTGTTCCAACAAGTGTCAAAGAAGATAGTTTCTAAACTAAAAAAACTATTGTCTCTTTTCCATTATGCATAATAAAAATCATGTACACTATTGAGCTAAGATTCTGCTGGTGATCTTCTAAATATACTGCTATATAATTCATAGTAAAATAGTGTAAGATTGAAGCAAAGCTAAAAATTCAGTAGAAAAAGGTTTAATATGATATGACTTCATTGTGATGATATGAATTCATTATGATGATACGACTTCATTATGATGATACATTACTGATATGTGTTAAGTGCTGTTACAATACAGACCATCTTTTTTTACTATAGAGGCATAATACAATTGAAATTATATGAGAATCAGAGACTTTCTTTTTTTGTAACTTATATATTAAAAGCTTTAAAGCCCTGTGCAAGCCGGATTTCTGCATTTATGATGTAATAATTTGACAATGGAATCTTATATCAAGCAGTTCAAGGAAAATAGCAATACACTGGCATTGCTTGAACTCAGTGACAGACAGTATATAAACTCCCATCCTTTGTAATGATGAACTAAAACCAGACTTATATCAGGAGTTCAGTTTAAGCTATTCTTGCAACAGCATTACCTTATGTTGCCAAATTAAACCTTAGGTAACTATTCCAATCACTATGACCGCAAGAAAATAACTAAAAACCAATAGAAAGGTAATAGGAAGTCTAGAGAAGAAATTGAATTTATCAGAGGGAATTTCAGTTCAATGAGTACTTTACAAAGGGCAAAACAGTTAAAATAATCTTGGAGACCTATGAGAGCTCTTTCTGCAATACTGTTTGGACCTAATCCTGCAAGCCCTTGGTCACATAAATAATCCTGCCTCACACAAGGAGCGTCACCTGACATCAATTAAATGATTTGCAGGGGAAAGGATTACTCACATGACTGAGGGTTAGGCTCTCTTTTTTTTTTCCTCCAAATGTCAGAAGTAACTTCCCTAGTATTTTTCTTTTCACACTCATTTTGTTCAAAATAGATGAAATACATACAGTTGCACACAAATTTATAGTGCATTTTAATTCTGTGTAATTATAACAGCTATTAAAACCATTTACATGCAGTCACAGGGACAACTATAAAGGGACCCAGGTGCTCTCAACATGCTGGATGTAGCAACGCTGATCATTTGTTGAACAAGTTTATACTTTTTTCCCCCTCTCATAACTAATTGCAGTTCATCCATATAAAATCAAGAGAACTCAAGTATAACTAAGCAGAATAAATGAGGGTGATCTCATATTGGTATCTAAGATCTACTAATAAGGAGGAAAAAAATTATAAATGGACTTGTCTTCATGGACCAAGTTTGGTATGAATTTTAAATCAGGGAGCAGAGAAAGACTTGATAAAGTGTAATTGATCTCCATTGTGCAAGAGTCTGATTTACAAAACAAGCCTACATCAGCTTGGGCTTACATCTAACTATTCCGATGTTTGCAATATAACTATTGAGGGGACTTGTTTCCACTGCAGCTGTCTGATGCTGTACTTAGTAATCATTCAGATGGATACTTTTACTAGCAACAGTACAAGCTGATTTTGGGTGTTTCTCCTAGGTCGTAACAGTAATGATGGCTGGGAGAAAGAGCAGGACAAGACCTGATCCTTTCTTATAACTTGTGGGAAACAGACTCCAACCAGAATAAATTGAACATGAAATATATTGGTTCTTTAGGTGTATTTAATTGCTCTACACGTAACAAAACATGAAGAACTAGTTCTAAATAATGTTATGAGACAGACTGCATGTGTCAATACTGAAGGACCTTACTTTTTTTATTAAAAAAAAAAAAGAAAACAAGCCCACAAACATACATATTCAAAAGTAACTGGAGAAACATGAATCTTCTGAATGGCTCTGGTATGTGGTGACCTTGAAGCTATCAAAATCAAACATTAAAACCAATGCCTGCAACACTGCCAGGATAAGTCAAAAGAGAAGAAGAAGTTATTCTTTATTCCAGAGACTAGTAAACTAGTCATAGTAATTTATACCTTTGTCACTTTGAGACTGTACTACTATAAAACTGTTGCAGGTGGGGATTACCTTTGGAAAATACACAAAAGTCTGTCTGTTTCAATCCATAGTCATCCACATTTGAGGAGAAGCACACAAGAGCACCGTGACCACAGGAACCCTGTGCCTTACACTGAGTTTTATCAGACTTCAGATCCTCTAGAAGATCTTAGTCTTAAAATCAAAAGCTTTTGAAATTAATTTGCCTGACTCAGATGTCAGATATCTGTAGTTTTCCAGACCTCTATTAATACCCATGTTAATAGTTGGTGTGTTACTTGCCACTTCCCAAGTTCCCGCTTTCAAGAGAGATGTTACATGCCATACTTAGTAATCCATGAATCACATCACTGAAATCCTTCAGAATCTGTCACCAGTCTGTTGCATTAACATTATCTGATCCTGATGTCAGGTCATAGTTAATTTTTGTCTTTGTTCAATAACTTCTTCTTTGCCTTTTACAAATTGTTCCTAAAAAAGTTTGGTTTGGCCTGCCTTAATATTTTCTTTAGTTTTGTGTTTTACGTTTAACGTGCTGGGGTTTGCAGTGCTTCCTATTGTCTTCATTTGTACTTCAGCTTTTTGACGGACACCTGCTTAATAACTTCCCTTATTCTGTTTGGCCATGCCTTCTTATCTCTTTCTCAAACCTTTTGATAAACATTTGCATTGTACAGGGCTCTTAAGTCGTCACAAAACCTGCAAGTATTTCTCTGTTAGGTACCCTTTCTCTCTATTTTTAACAAGTTTACCCACTTATATGTAGTCTCCTCCCTTAAAGCTGTGGTGATTACTTTGGCTTTCACTCCTGCAAAAATGCTGACTCTGTATAGGCTACTGCCATTGCACCAGAGCAGCTCTTAGCTGAAATACACTCAACTGGGACTTATGCATTACTGGGGAGGGGAGCGGAAATCGTATCTCTTTCTCGTGGGCTCCCTATGCTGCTGTTCCACAGATGTGTTAGTATTGCTGAACTGGTAGTTCAAGCAGATTTCCAATGAGAGAAGACTTTGTGCTAAATCAAGGTTCTACTGCAGAATTGGAATAACAAAATTGCTTGGAGAATTGAAATGCTAGTTGTTATATTTTATTGCTCTGCTGCCTAAGCTTTGCAGATAAGGCACAGATCTACTTCATCGAATGTCTCGTGTCATTCTGGCAAATTAGCAAATGACCTATTTAAAAAATGAAAAAAAGACCCCCCCAGAAACATACAAATCCAAAGAGCAGGTGAGTGTGTGGGAGGCTGTTTTTTGCTGTTATTGTTGCTTTGGGGTTTTTGATGAAGTCGCTGCTAGCAGCTCAGGCTTAAGGCCTCCTAAAAAAACCCAAAACAAAACAAAAAAACCCCAAGACCCCCAAACCCTGTCCAAGAACCACTGGCACATCTGATGTTTGTGGTCTTTCTAAACACATGAGATGGGAGTTGTGCAAACAACCGTACAACGGGAATTTCTGTTGATTTTCTTTCTTCCATATCTTGGTTTAACCTTTCTGTGTACTGCTTGTTTGGAGTCTATAAAGGGAAAGAAAGGTACATTGAAGTCTTCATAGTTCTTTTTTCAAACAACCCATAGGACCTCAAATATGCTATGAATCTCTTTAGAAGCATTAAGTTTATGTGACAACTCTGAAAACAAAAGATAAAATATAGACTGTCAGTGTAGTATCTTCTTACTTGTTAAAATCAGGGGCCCAGGACTTACAAATACTTCATTACCTTTGATGGCTACTCTGCCAGCATCAGGTATTCATATGTAAAAAAAATAATGAAAATCCTACTCTAGCAGGAAATTAATTTTCTTATCAAATCAGGCAGGTACATAGATTGTCCTGCTTTTAACAGAGGTATGCAAATCCTTGCAAAAACTCAAGGAGTAAAGAAACTGAAGGAGGTCAAAACTGCAAAGTGTTCAACAAAACTATTTTATAAGTATTTGTGGATTGGATTGGCATAACCTATGAACCAAGGCGCCCTTTGGGCTCAATAGGAGGGGAGATGGCTCTAAGTTAGATGCTTTGAGTAGCTCAGGAGACTATAATGATTATGCAGACAGCTTCAGCTCCTAAAGTAAACTAAGAATAGCTGGTTTGTGTAACAAGATGTTCTGTAGCTTTTTGTTCGTCCTGTACTTCAGTCCAGAAATTTGGTCGACAAGAAGGGACTTGTTTTCTCCTCACGGGAAAGTCCTGTAGAAGAGCTTGCACTGGATTCCACCAAGGTGTAGATTTTATGTTTGGGGTTTTTTTTTCCAGCTGAACTTTAGCTCAACCACTAAATAAAATAGAAATAACAGGTTCAGCTTCTAGAAATTTAGCAAATCAATCCTTGGAGCAGGTGGTAAAAGGAACAACATACCCTCATCTTTTAAAGAAATCAAAGTCATGTTAGGGTAATTCATTGCTCTGTGCCAGGATTCCAGCACTCTGTGACACTGGGCTCTAGTTTTGTCGTCATTTTCTACTTTCCATAACTGTTCTTATTGATACTAGTTATTCAGCTAGTGTAACTTACTGCCATTCCCTTCTTTTGTTTGAATGACTGATACACGTAAATGAGGAGGATTATTTTTTTCAGCCTTTGTTAGCGGCAAGCCTTTAAACTTCCACCCCATTCATAGCAACCACAGTGAAGGGTTGAGTCAGTTGACAAAACTGGTATGCTGAATGCTATCGTAGATGACTTTACTGTATGTTTGATTGCAAATAATTAAGTGGTTTATTAGTCCTTTGGACGCTACTAAACAAAAGCTAGTGTCTTTGCCAAGCATTGTGGTACAAGTTGTTGTGTGCGCCCAGTCATCCTTATGCTGGACAAACCTCGGGAGTTTCATGGAAACAAGTCAGAATGACTTTGTCTGTATCAGCAAGCAAAATCTACTGCTGTCTCTCTCCTAAAAAGCACCTTGGAATGTCTCCTCTTTCAACGCTGCTGACTTAGGCCTGTTAAAAGGTTAAAGAAACTTGCATATAGTGACATGTATCTCCTGCTCTCCAGATGTCCATAGATATTCTGCTAGTTCTTGCATTGAACAGCAAAGCCTGGGCTGTTAAACCACTGTTGCATGGTGCCTTGTCCCTTATCTCTTAGGGCTCACCTGTGTGCTCAGTACTGGCCTGTGCTGGATGCAATCATTGACCTGCGCAGCCTCAGGGAGTCAGAAGACCTTTAGGTTCCCAGCCAGCAGGCACCTCCCTGCCCTCTGACAGTGCCCTCCTGGACACTTGTCCAGGAATCACAACACAGGCCCGCTTATGTGTACAGCTAGCAAACTGTCCAGTGTGCTAGGAGCAGGTGAAAGGAGAAGCCATTCCTGCCTCTTCTCCCACTTTCCTAAAGGAATAAATACCTTCCACAATGAGAATCATTATAAGAGATGCCTCTGCTTTGCTGTGCCTTCCTTGGGCTCCTTCTGCTCCTTGTGTAGTCAGAGATCGGGTGAATCCAGTCTGGACCCGGGCCTTAAACTTTTCAGGCCTTGATAACAGAGCTGAAACAATGTTAATAAATTGCAAGTTAATACTGATTACTTCCTTGGTTATTTACCTTTCTGCAGATAAGCAGGAGTTGTTACCTGAACTTGCTATTTTGATTTTTTTGTTTCCTCTGTAGAAAAAGGGTGCAAGCTGAGCAAGATAAACCAGTATATTGTACTGATATTTTAAATTACAGCGGTGACTTTCTTTTTAACATACTTACATAGAATTTCTCAATAATCCAACACGGGGAGGAAGTGTCTTTCAATTTTTTTCATTTCAAAATCTTACTCACTGCACTGCAATGGAAGTTATTTATTTTTGAAAGCATAACATGTATTTATCAGTTGTAGCTACAATGTCCTTGAACTTCATTTTTAATGAATAACGAAAGTCAGCAGAATACTAGCTCTTGATAATCTGTAAAAAACATTAAAAAAAAAAAGACAAAGGTTAGGTAAGGAAGGCACATAAAAACAGGTAATAATCATTTAAAGAATCCTGTTATTACTATTTATACTATTACTGGGAGCTAAACAAAGTTTATATAGCCTTTCAATCCTTCTTTCAAAATTAAGTCTTGTGGGCTTTTTTCTTAACTAGAGAGAAGGATGAAGATAAGCAAAATGGAAAAAAGACAAACCAAGGTCAGAGATTTAGTTCAATATACAAAGAATGTAATTAAGGAGGATATTCAACAGTGTGTGTTGAGGCGGGGGGAGAGACGTGTCAAAGCAGAAATTAAGAAAAACATGAAAACATTACTAGAGTTGTTTTCTTTATAAACTTGTTTTAATATGCCTGCCCATTTCTTGCTTCCTTTTCATAATCTAGGGCTAACTAGTTAATTACTGTACATGGTGGTTGCCTGTGGCTTTGTTCTTGTGGTTGACTGCATTTTTAATTGTCAAGGGCACCTCCAACACTGTCTAGGTACCGTTTTGGTCTGTTGTTACAAAACCAGATAAATGTAAGTGGAAGTTCTACTTGGAAAAACTCCACAGTTCACGGAAAGCGAATTTATAAACTTCACTCTTGAATAAGTCTGACCAATTAACTCTGATTTGCATTCTGCAACATTTCTTACAAGCTACTTACCAAATCAGGGAGCAAGAACAATCGTAAAGGGCTTGGAACCAAATTTACTTAAATTGTAGCTTGAGAAATGAATTCTGATTAACAAGCTGATATGTAAAACAAGCTTCTCAAAAAGCAAAAATAAGTGTTTTTTTAATTTAAAAACTTCCAAGAAAATCTCAAACGACACACAGCAAAGAGGAGTGATACATTGTTGGACGAGCTGTGCAGTAGATATTTCACGGAGCTGTATGCAGCACTGCGCATGTAGCAGAGTCTAAAATTGGGCTGGACATTTGCAGAGCCTCTGTGCTCTGCAATGAGGATACAGAGTAGCAAAATACGTTTTTATGTGTATGTATACTATGCACTCCCTCTTCTGGATAATCTTGTGGTAGCTGTGCTGGTGGAATTTCCTCTGTACACTCCTGAGCCTAAAAACTCATCAGGGCTGGAATTATGGCTGCATGTGTGCCGTTACTGGACTCTGCTTGCTCAAAATAGGAGCAAGAACAGGAGGAACAAGCAAGCGCAATAGGCAGTAGAAGGCCAATGACCTAGGAGGTCATAGACCTGCAGGAGGTCTCATGACCAGGTCACAAGCATATGGTTTGTTATTATTTGTTTGGAGGGCTTGTATCTCTTGAATGGTGGCACAATGAGGACCTGACCAAGTTTGGCCAGGTGCTATCAGAACCAGCATTTTAGTACTGACCACTTCAAAAACTGAAAATCTGTATCCGAGTGTAGTGGCTAGCCTCTTCCTTTATAATGAATCATGCTGAAATAATGTTTTGAATGCCCTAGATGCCAGGCATCCAAAGCTTTGATCACAATTTGGGCACTACAGCTCAGAGTCATCACTATGAAAATATGATTTTCATTTAGGAAAGCAACTGTGATCTTGCAGTTATGTCACCTAAAAAAGATAGGACTCTAACCCTTTCCCACCTCAGCCAGAGACTTCATGGCTGACTCTGGGCATGTCATATGGTCTGTTTTTGCCATAATTCCCTTTCTGTAAAACAAGGCTGACAACGTTTCTGGTTATCTCGTGAAGAAAATGAAGCCATATACTGGAGATAATTTGATATATGGCATTATGAGCTGTAAACAGTCTTGTCAGGCAGAAACAAAAATTTTTGTATGAAATATTTTTATCCATTCAATTCTTTTCAGCCTGACTGTTCACTTTGGTTAGGGAGGGTCTTTACAGTATCTTCTTGTAAGCTTTGTGCTGCCCTTCTGCCTCCCTCCAAGCTCCACAACTAAGCAAAAAGCCCCAACTCTCCATCACTTTGCTTCTCCACCTGAAGCACACTGATAAGGATTGCCTGATTAATTCCTTAGGGCTGGAGAATATACCAAGTAATTTCTTCCACATCCAGATATTTTGTACCCTCCTCTGCACACCCCCAACACCTTTAGCCTCCTCCACTCTCAGATCTCCAGAAATCTTTAGTCTTAAACTCATCTGAAGAAAACAGAATTTTGGGGTAATCTGTTGTTCAGTCCCTTCTTTCCCACACCTCTTATGGGGTTACAGATGTATTAAGGCTTTTATATCTCATATGCTCCCAAAATAATAAAATCATTAATAACAGTCTATTTTCAAAGTGTAATTAAGGCCTCAAAGTCCTATTTGGGCCATGGAATTTCATTGCTAACCATTGTGCTGCTGACAGAAGGGAATGCTTCAATTTGAAGCCCATGAGATTTACAGGAATAAAGTAAAGCTTTGCTTTAGGTTTTCAAAAGCCCAAACTATGCCTGTGCATCCATTATACATGACAGAATGATTATACTACAAAGAAAAAAATTACATATCCAATCTTTTGTGTTTTCGCTGCAGGCAGTTCAGCTCTGTCTGGTTGACTGCACGTTGTGTGTTCTTCCTTTTGATACACAAACAACTCTAGGTTAGCGATGAAAGGGGCAGGGGTCTGAAATCACATTAGACTTTTCTCACTGTGTTTAGACAATGCAAGAACATGCACTGCATAAAGAGGAATCTCTGTGGATCATCAGTTGCTGTAGGCAAACTCAGTCTCCCATTGTTCTGATGCAAAATTAGAAATATTGGTTCAAAATATGTTGAAAGGTTTCTATGCATCCTGAAAAAATGACCAAGTCATCTAACACGTGGACTTGCTTTTTATTGAGGCATATATCCATCTTCTGCAGTTGTGTATCAGGCTCAGCTAAACCCATACAATTTCCAAGATAAAGAGCTCAATAATTTGGTGAGGGGTATGTTGATGAAATCAAACTGTTACTTACCTGCCTGCTGCATTCATTTACCTGGAATAAGTGTTTATATACAAGTAGGTGAATTGCTCAATATTTTTACCATGATAGGACCTTCTGCAAGCAATTAAAATGCAAAGTTCTGAAGAATCAGCTACCTCTTTCTACCTATTTCAGTGAAACTATATGGGTGTTTGAAATGCTTCATGTTCTACAGATGTAACTGATACAGCTGAGGACTCAGTCCTTTGACATGACTCAACAGTTTGGGGTCTTACAGATTATCTGATTTGAAAGGAGAAATTTGTGATAAAGTCAGGTACGTCCTTATGAACTAGCAAGGCTGCATCCAGGTATATAAAAGTCTCATTTTCCAGAGTGCTAGAGGATAATTTTCCTTTTTTTTTCTTTCAGCTGGTATTACTGATCCATAACTCACTTTTGAGCCACTCTTTCAAGGTTACACTGCAGGTGGTCCTATGGTTATGGTAAGGCTTCAGCTCCTCATTCTTCTCAAACTTTTTCTTCACTCAGCCCCTTACCTCTGTCACATACATACCAGTCTTGCACACAAATGTGTATAAGGTGACATGTTTTTGTACTGTATATGCACACTAGTATCCCTTTCACCAGCAAAGCTGCTCATCTGCAAGCTTCAAATTCCCAAACCTACTCACATAGGCCTGGAGGGTTTCCTGTCATTTATTTCAACCAGCTGCTTCTGTAAAAGTGTTTATTGATGTTTTGCACCTATAGTAAATGAAGGACAAGTGTTAAACATGCTAGTCTTGATAGGGCTTGAAATCTTTTTCAACAGAGAGCTGGTTTTGTTCCAGTTTTACCGACATCTCTTGCTTATGTTGTTGCCCATTATTGAAGTCTTTTGAAATACACTAGCATTCTTTTTTTTTCTTCTTTTTTTTCTCCTGAGATGGATTTACTGTGTGCAAAGGTAACAAAAGTAAAGGAGAAGAATAACTACAGCTCCTGTTAGTTGAATGTGAGATGTATGCTACAAATCACACATGATGTGGTCATGGCTGCACAGATAATATACTGGACTCCTTTCTCCCTGTTTTGTTACCTGAAATGCTTTTTTCTTCTTCTTCTTCTTCTTCTTCTTCTTCTTCTTCTTCTTCTTCTTCTTCTTCTTCTTCTTCTTTTTCCCCTTTCTGCCCTTCCCCCCACCCCCTAAAGGATTTCTGTTTTCTTTGCTCTGCTCTGCCCATGGGATCTGCCCCATTTTCTGCTGAGGAACAGGATGCTTTGGCTGAGCTGAACCATTCCTCATGCAAGGACAGGCTGGGGAGAATATAAAACTGTATTTTGAATGCAGTCTTTCTCCAGTGAAATCAACTGGAGTTAGCTACTGACAATAATAGGACCATATCTAGACCTCTTCAGGCTCTCAGGATCTGACTTTTTGCAGTTCATGAAACTTGGCTTGAAAAAAAGGGTGTTTACTGCTTCCTAATGCACAGATGAGCAGTGAGTTACTTTGCCTTCAGCTGCCTGAGAACTCAGGTGATTAATAGCTGACTTTCTGACCTCTCGTAACATCTAAACAGTTGTGAGGGGAAAAACAAAGCCCTGTGCTAAGGAAGGAGGAGGAAGTTCAGACTGTTTATGTGTGGTTATGGCTTCCTTTGTTTCTTCCTATTTTGCATTATGCTGCTTTTTTTTTTTTTTTTCCCCGAGTTGCAGAAAGCAGACTTCACAGTGCTGGCAATAATATTCACTGAATACGCTGGAAAATACTGTTAACTTATTTTCTAGGGATACAGGGACATGCTCACTTTTTTTTGAAATCTGGGCTTCTATAAGAGGTCCTAAGACCTGTTACAGAATACAAATAGACTACAATTGTATAGAATATAAAATATGTTCTGATGGCTTGAGTGGATAATTTCAGTCCATGACAGGTAAAAGCCAGTTTCAAATAAAATTACCTGTTCTCAAGCAGTGGCTAAATCAATTAGGCTGTGTTGGAGGGGTGGGGTACACTCTTACACAGATAGTACTTTTCTATTCAGTATGCTCTGTCTTTGCTGGCCCCAGTTTCAGATGTTTTTCTCTGCTGGCATACTCTGTTTGTAGCTCTTTAGTGCCTATGGTCAAAGGCCTCTCCTCCCACTTTCCTGTCTAGTTCATGTGACATTTAGTTTCTCATTTCCAGATACTCCTTGGCTCTGTATCTCCAAATGACACGTAGAATATCTCAAACATTAATGCTGGTCTTCAGTAATATATGTCCTTTTTTTCTGGGTTCCTCTTCAGGGGAGGGAGACCAAGGGATTCTTTCTGGACTCTTCAAGCAAAGCTCAAGCAAAATAAGTCACTTACCTTCTGAGATGCTCTGAACACGCATTGTTACAATTGTCTTAATAGATCTGAAGTTTGCTCTCTCTAAAATTGCTAGTCATGCATCTCCTTGAGTGAGCAGCACTAACTGTTACGTGACTTCATTGCCAGCCAAATGAGGGAGTTGGTCTGACTGGAAAGCAATTTATATTTTTTTTTCTCTGTTTATTATGGATGATGGATCTACTGACTTGGGCAGCTCTGAGGGCAGGAATTGGGAAAGGTGGGTACATGCCTTCTTTGCAGCACAGAATTTAAATTGGCTTAATCCATTTATAAATAACACACCTATTCTCATTCATAACTTTCCCCTTTTTAAAGAAAATGATGACCATAGGAAAATGTCTTATTGCAGGTGCAACCACAATGCCCAACTCAGAAATCAGCTTGTGTTTATCCCCTACATGGAGGAGAAGGACTTCTGCAGCCAATTTCTGATGGCTAACAAGTTATGACTGCTAAGTCGACAACAATATAATTCCTATATCTTTTTATGTTGTGTTTTTCAAGTTCATGTCTTCAACAATGAGGCTACCATAATTTTTTTCAATGGAAATTGAGATTCTGTGTTCAAAAAGCTGGGAGGTGAAAATCAGGAAAGATTGCAGTAGCTAGAAGGTGTATAAACACTAGGGTGTTGTAACACTAGAGTGTTGTAATGCTGTTTGTAGCATATGAGGAGGAGGGTGTTGTGACACACAAGTGGAAAAGACAGACTTGATCTTGCTGAAAGGAAGAGAGACAGGCCTGGTGTATAGTATAGCCAGCACTTCAGAGCAACCTTGTCAGGGTGGCAAAAGGCTGCCTCTCCCAGTCTCTTGTAATTGCATGTGTTTTGTATTCAGCTGTAGCCTGGCTGTAGAAAGGAGTTTGATAAAGAGCTTAGCACTTATGTGAACAACCTGATTGCTTTTACAAAATAATAACATAACTGCAAAATTGCTGCATATGTGAAATACATAAAACCTTGGGAGATGCACTTCTTTCCTTCTACGTCCCCCAGTGCTTGTCTTGAGAAATTCAGTCTGTTCTGCTACTGTTTTCTGAGGTTTTGTGAGCCAAGGGCTGAGTAATGATGGCTTAAGACATGGCTTTGAGCCCTTGCATGTTGGCGTGACATCAGTGGGGAGGAGTGCAGAATGTAAGTTTGGAAAGGTCTCAAAAGAGCTATCGCTCCTTGTGGTGCACTTGGCTTTCTGATGACCTAAAGCCATTCTCCACCCATCTATGAAGTAATCAGCCTCTGAGTTATTTGCTTGGATGTCAGTTAAAGTAAGTGATATCCCGATGGTCTAATTCACTCCTTTTAGTGACCTGGTAAAAAATTAGGAGATTTGTTCAGATAAATCAAGAGGATTTTATTAGCACAGTGCTTATAATAAAGCATTTTAACAGAAATGGAAGGAGGTAGCCTAAGTCAGAGCTGTACCAGGGTCACCTAGTTCAGTTTCTCTTGAGGTTACTGGGTACAGTGTTAATGGACGTGTATGTTTTCTGCCTTAGGAAATTTGTCCCATTTTTCATGTTTTAGGATGTAATTTTCTTGAGGTGAAATAGCGACATGCCTGGATATGTATTTTTGGTGGATCTAGGCTATTTAGTGCATATTCTAATAATAAAACTTCAGCATGGTTCATCCCCTTTTGTCTTTGTGTTTACAGTGTCTTCCTAGGGAGTGTTGGTTAGATACTTGCCACAGATTGTGCAATTAAAACACAGTACATCTTTGTATATAAAGTTAATGACATAGACCATTACTGTACTCTTTACAATGAATCTACAGGCTCTGAAGACTATTTCTATAGCACTAATTATTCTCCTTGTATTACACGTACGTGCTCTGAAACAGCGCCTGCCTTTGGTCTTGGAGCCACAAAGCAATCTCTGATCATTTTGAAAGTGGTGAACTGCACCTTGAGTGTTGTAGAATTGTACTGTCGTTAGTGTAAGTCATGGATGAAAGTGCTGGCAGAAGTAAGGCTGTAGCTCTTCAAACTGTGCAATGGCCAAACTGTTATTTTTCCCTGAGGATAATTTGAAAGAAAATAAATGTTTATGCTAGCTTTGAAATGTTTCAGTCCAGTCCCAAACCACCGACCTCCTAAAAAGAAAACAGAAATATGCCAACACCTCACTGAAAAAAGGCCATTCCCCAAGCATATGCTAATACCAGTCCTTTTGCCTGAATAGTCACAAATAATAAATAAAAAGAGCCACATGTCTGGTTGAATCAGAGAGCAATTAGGAATTTTGAATGAAGGTTTGCAGATGCTGGCTTTGCAATTTATGGTTTGCACATTCCTGTTCCTACACTTTTTAAAGACTAAACAAGAGTATTAGATCAATGAGGGCTGTCAGCATATCCTAGGTGCACTAATATCCTTACTTTTAGCTCTTAATAGTTCTATTTTGAGTAAGTGTTCAAATAGCGAGAGAGGAATTTCATGCCTTCTTGCTGAATCAGCAAAGCCTTGAAATCTGTTACTTTTCAGTTATTTATGGGTAGGGTTGTCTCCTCCCCAGTACTCCACTCTTGGGTCCTTTAAATCCAACTAAGTCACGTAAAACAAAAGAAGTCATGATGATACGAATTACAAAAGCCCCGGAACTTCTCATTTTAGACTTACATTACCTATATTACTTTGTTACCTTTTCCTCTTGCTCCCATTGCCTCAGTTCTTCTCTCTCCCACCTGACCTGAAATGTTTCCTCTTTCACTCTGTTCTGAAGGCTGCCAGACAGTAGCTTCTTTCTACTTATCAGTGCTGCTTTCAAATGCTGCAGCTCATGGCAACTTTTTTTGTAAATCTACTTCTTGTAAGTAATAAACAGCCATGAATCTCTGTTCTGCCCTAACAGACTGGGCTAAGCAGCGGGCAGAGAAAATGTAAATTGGAGTACTGACAGCTTTAGCTTTAGCTATTTAGGGAATAGAGTTAAAGTGCAAATGGAGAAGTGTTCTCTGAACTGTGCTTTCTCTTAATAATGGTGCAAGGGAATTGAGGATGTCTGTTGTCACAGCCTGTAATGGCTGCCAGTGTGTTGAGGAAGGACTTTGCATGAAGGACTTTGAATTGGGCTTTCAGTTGGATGCCTTCTTATTGTAGGAAGAAGATGTCTTTGGTTCTTTGGTTAAAGAACAAGAAACGTAACACAATCATGAGAAGTATGTGGCTTTTGTCTCCTCACAGAAAGCTGTATCACTGGGAAAGTATTTCATTGTCTAGGTAGCAGCTGACTATAAGCAGCACGATTGCTGTGGCCTTCCTGGTTATTTTACAGGATGGCTGCTGCACTGGAAGGAAGGCAGTGGGGTGTGTAGTGCAGAATCTGCCTCTGCTTTTGTATCTATTCCTGGCAGCAGGATCAGCAGTCCAACTCTAAGTCTTTCCTTTTGGCTTTCGATGCCACCTCCTTCTCCCCATCTTATGGTGGAAACAGAAACATTCCTCAGCCTTTGAATACCAAAATCCAATTCTTACTATGCATCTGAGGTGGAAATAAGGCTTCCAGCAAAGGCTGGGCAAAGGGCCTAAAGCACAAAGGACCCTGCACAGGAACCGAGGCAAATCTGATAGTGGGGCTCCAAGACCCAGAGGGATGTTGGGGTGTGTATTGCTCAAGAGCTCTGCTACTGGACAGCAAAAGTCAGCTCTTCACTTGTGCTGGATTTGCATTTGCAAAATGTTCATGAGCACTATTTTGCATACTCTTGCATAGTACTTCTAACAAAACACAGAGAAGCTCATTTGTGGGTGTAGGAGTTTTCTGAGTCTCTCTGATCTCTTTGTACCTGCAAATCAAGGTTTAGTTACAGATTTTATGTTTGCTCAGCTACTCACAGGGCTGTTCCCTAGCCCAGCGTTTAACGTACTTTCAGGATGAACCAGCAATAGGCAGATGTTTTACCTTAATCCACTAAACTACTGATTTAAAAGTAGAAAAGCACCAGCTTCTGGGGTTTAGTCACTGCAATTATCCATCTGTTGTCAATTGTAATTGCAGGGCACATAAGTCTTGATTGGCAGGGACAAAAAAGTAGTTTATTCAGTTTCTTAGGTATCAGAAATTAAAAGGCAGCTTGTGTTTGTGTATTGAGTTTGTGATCACACAACCATGGGGCAGTGTCAAGCTTTGAGACCCCTGGCTGGCACAGAGCATTTTTAAGAAACTCTAGACAATGTGGCTGCCTCTGCACTAGAGGAAGTCTTCATCTTGCAATAGTTGTGCACATAACCAGTTGTGCCCACTAGCTATACAGATTATATATACAGCTATTAAGATACTCCAACAGATTTATCTTTTTCCTCTGGCAGTAAGAGTACATTTGTAACTGTTCTTATCAGTAAGGTGCTGCATACATATCCTGCTAAAAATATTATTTGAAACCAGGTGACTGAAAGAGAATAACTTACCAAATATGGGCACACTGTCTGGTATGTGAAACTCATCTTCCATTGAGATGAAATTCATCTTCCATTGAAAATCCCTCCAAAAGTCAGCATACAAAATTAATTTTAAACTTGGCTGCTGTATTTGCAATTGCATCAAAACTTAATGAGTTGTTCTGATATGCAAGTACGTCTGCATTTAAACAGAATAGAGCCAGAGTATCACCCTGACAAAGTCCAGGTAACCTCATTTATTGATTATGAAGACTTTGGTTCTAAGGATGAGATAACTTATAGACTTATACCTAACTTTAGATTCTAAAAATTGTTTTTTATTTAAGGAATGTAAGTAGCTTTTCAAATAGCATACTATGAATTGGCACAACACTCCCATTCTGGTTCTTTGGAAGTGAGGTGGTTCTGTACGATGTGCTATCTGTATTTGTTACATCAAGTGTATGCAAATAAGTCCTGTTGTGTTTGTCTAATCAAACGTATTAGTAAGTAAGCAAAGGAAAGGGGGATTTCCCTTTCTACAGTGCATCACCACAGTCTGCTACCTGACTGGGTGAGCCAAACAATCTGGTTTTTCAGGTTTGATATTGTGATGAAAATAAACAGTCCTTGGGGCAAATGACTGATGAAACGTTTTCTACTCTTTTCGTTCACAATTTAGCATATCTAAGAGACTGGTTATAAACCAAATTATGTGGGTATATGGCAGTCCTGACACAGACTTTCTTACAACGTTTTACTTCAGGTTTCCACAAGTTGTGCTAGCAGTGCTTGCTCTATTTACAGCTGATCTTAAAAAAACCCCAATCAATCAAACAAACAAAAAAACCCCAAAACCTAGTTATGAATTATTTTCTCAGGCAAATAATTTTTCATCATAATGTCTTGAACTCTTCCATATCACTACAATGATAAAATCAGCTACATTAATTGTATTAAATATCCGGCTGAGATCAGTACCGACTTCACTGAATGGCATACTGAGGACACTTGCACATCTGAATGATCCCAATGTCCTTTGACCAGCATCTTCCAGACTACATTGAAAAAGGAAATGAAAACCTTTTTGTGTTACATGAAAGAGTAAATTGATCATTGAAACACAGAATAGGAGTTACAGTCTACCCATCCGGTTGTCTATCCATCTGAAAAACTAGTTAGATGATGAGGCTCACAGGGACATGGTTAATAGTTGGTTCTCTACCTGAAGGGTGATACAAAGTGAAGTACTGCAGGTATCTGTCCTTGGACCTGTCCTGTTTAACATCTTTGTCAGTGTCCTGGAGGAAGCTATGGAGAGCAGTCTCAAGTTTGCAAATGGCATCAAACTGGGGGTACTAGGTGACAGCCTGAGAACAGGCCTGCCACTCAGAGTGAGCTAGACCACCTGGAGGGGTCAGCTGAGAGAAGGGTTTTGAAATTTAGTTCAGTGCAAAGCCCTGCCCCTGGGAAAGCAGTCTTTGGCAATGATTCAGCCTGAGCCTGCCTGGCTAGGGGCAGCTCTACAGGAAAGGTGCTGGGTCCTGGGGGCGTCAAGCAGAGGGTAGCCCACAGTCCCCTGGCAGCACTGAGGGCAGCAGCATCCTCAGCAACACGGCCAGCAGATCAAGGTGGGGGCTATCCCCCCTCTGCTCAGCACTCAGTAGATCACATCCAGATACTGTTTCCAGTTTTGGGCTCCTAGTACAGGAAAGACTGAAGTGAGTTCAGTGGAGGACCACTAAGGTGCTCAGGACTAGAGCACTTGCCATGTGAGGAGAAACTGAGAAAATGGAGATTGCTCTGCCTGGAGAATAGATGGCTTTGGAGGGCTGTCACAGCAGCCTCCAGTACCTATGAGGAGGTTATGGAGAAGGTGGAGCTCTTCACGATAGTGCAGGGTGGGAGGAGCATAACTAAAATGTAAGATGTTTAGACTGGATATAAGAAGTAACTTTTCCAGTGTGAGGACAGTCAAACCTCAGATGTGTCCTTTGACATTTTCAAGACCCTACTGGATGAAGCCATGAGCAGTCTGGTCTGACCTCAGAGCAGACCTTGCTTTGAATAGGAGCTTGGACTAGAGACATCCTGAGGTCGCTTCCAACCTGAATGATCCTATGAAAATTACAGGTTGGAAGGATCTCTAGGGATCATCTAGTCAAAACAAGGCCAGCTTAGACAAGGCTCAGCTGAGTTCTTAATATCTCCAAGCACAGAGACTCTACAACCGCTCCAGGTGACTTGTGCCACTATTTGACTACTCTCAAGCATGACAAGACTCTGCAAGTAATTGGGATTTGACACATGCTTCATGTCTTTAAATAAAAGTTTTGGTAATGTAGGTCAAGGTGTGGTCAATACGGATAGGTAGAATAGGTAGCGTTGATATAGATAATGTGGCACAAAACTTCAAGATATTCTTAAGAACTGAAATAAGATAAAAAGTTTTCATATTGTTGATATTGTCGATATTGTAATTGATGATCTGATAGATCAAATTGTCTTTCTTTTATGTGTTTAGATGCGTTATCACAGTAGGCTGATTTTGTTTTCTCTGTGTTTATTCCCTACCATTTCCATGGCTATATAAAGCTGCTAACATAGTGGATTCACAGTGGATCTGCAGCTCAGAGAGAAGCCAGAAGTGAGTAAAGTCTGCAATAAAATGTTTTCCTCAATTAGTGCAGATGTAGTGCTAGCAGTTGTGTTTTGTGTTGGAGTTGATACACATTTATTGGGTATGGGGAAAGGCTGGGGGAGCTTATATTGCCTCAAATGGTGCTATAGTCCAGGACAGTGGGTCTGAGTGCCAAGGGTGTTGGAGTGGTGCTTCAAAAGAGTTTTTATGTTGGAAGCAGTATGTACCTCTGGAAGATTGTATTGCCCACTCTGCATTGCACTAGAATTTTCTTTTTTACAGTATAGCTAACACATAGTTTAACAAATCATTACGTGATTGGAAATGCAGAGATTGAGGATTATTTCCATAATCTTCATTAATCCTTTCCTTTGAAGTGAAAATACTCCAAATGGCAGTAAATGTCGTTACAGCATTTTGGCACTAGCAGCCAGCCTGTGGTGTCTTGAAATTCATTACTGCATATGAATAGATGTGAGTGGATAATTTAGAGCAGGGGGTTATAGTTTCACAGGGACAGCAAATAAGAAAGCAAAACAATGGGTTTGTGTGAGAGCCTATTAAAACCCTGTAAGAGTTTTTTCTATAAATAGCGTGTTGTTTCTTTCAATCATCTTTGAGAAAATATTAAATCCAACAGGGCTGGTATATAAAATCCTGACTTACGAGAACTATAAATGCTGTTTCTTTCTCAAGAGATGCTAGAAAGGGGCATAATCAGTAATTAGGGTTATTTAAGGGTGGTAACTGATCAAGGAGATATGAGAGATAATTTGTTGTGACAGATAGTTTGCATGTTTTGAATGAGACTATGAGAGTCCAACATGAGAAAGAAATCACAGCAGAAGGAGAGTACCAACCTTTTTGCAACAGCTGTGTTTGTTATTTAGTAGTAGTGCTGTAATGCTTGCAAGGAAAAGCAAGCAAGGTATGAAGGTAGACTCAATATCCCCTTGGAGACCAATTATTGTAATTGGGGAAAAATAGGCAAAGGTTTGGTCAGACATGCAGTTCTTGGGGTTTTGATGAAGCAGCGCTGCTGATTACTTTTAGCTCACTAAAAGCATGAGTTGGCAAGAAGTGCTCCAGAGTACAGCAATTTTAGAATCATAGAATCATAGAATGGTCAGAGTTGGAAGGGACCTTAAAGATCATCTAGTTCCAATCCCCCTGCCATGGGTAGGGACACCTCCCACTAGACCAGGTTGCTCAAACCCCCATCCAGCCTGGCCTTGAACACTTCCAGGGATGGGGCATCCAGAGCTTCTCTGGGCAGCTTGTTCTGGTGTCTCACCATCCTCACAGTAAAGAATTTCTTCCTGACATCTAATCTAAATCTACCTTCTTTCAGTTTAAAACCTTTACCCCTCATCCTATCACTACACTCTCTGATAAAGACTCCCTCCCCATCTTTCCTGTAGGCTGCCTTTAGGTACTAGAAGGCTGCTATAAGGTCTCCCTCAAAAGCCTTCAAAAAAGCCTTCTCTTCTTCAGGCTGAACAACCCCGACTCTCTCAGCCTGTCCTCATAGCGGAGGTGCTCCAGCCCTCTGATCGTCTTTGTGGCCCTCCTCTGGACCTCCTCCAACAGGTCCATGCCCTTTTTATGTTTGGGGCCCCAGACCTGGATGCAGTATTCCAGGTGGGGTCTCACGAGCGCAGAGTAGAGGGGCAGAATCACCTCCCTCGACCTGCTGGCCATGCTTCTTTTGATGCAGCCCAGGATGCGGTTGGCTTTCATTTCACATTGCTGGCTTGTGTTGAGCTTCTCATCCACCAACACCCCCGAGTCCCTCTCCTCAGGGCTGCTCTCGATCCATTCTCTGCTCAGTCTGTATTTGTGCTTGGAATTGCCATGACCCACGTGCAGGACCTTGCACTTGGCCTTGTTGAACTTCATGAGGCTTCCTCGGGCCCACCTCTCAAGGCTGCCCAGGTCCCTCTGGATGGCATCCCTTCCCTCCAGTGTGTTGACCACTCCACACAGCTTGGTGTCGTTGGCAAACTTGTTGAGGGTGCACTCAATCCCAACATCCATGTCACCAACAAAGATGTTAAATACTACCGGTCCCAGTACCGACCCCTGAGGAACACCACTCATCACTGATCACCACTTGGACATTGAGCTGTTGACTGTACCTCTTGGACTGCAACTAAGCTGTGACCCACTTAGTGGATGAGGGAAAGGCTGTGGATGTTGTCTACCTAGACTTTAGTAAAGCCTTTGACACTATTTCCCATGGCATTCTCCTGGAGAAACTGGCTGCTCATGGCTTGGATGGGCATACTCTTCGCCGGGTAAAAATCTGGCTGGATGGCCAGGCCCAAAGAGTGGTGGTGAATGGAGTTAAATCCAGTCGGTGGCTGGTCACAATGGTGTTCTCCAGGGCTCGGCACTGGGGCCAGTTCTGTTTAATATCTTTATCAATGACCTGGATGAGGGGATCAAATGCACCCTCAGTAACTTTGCAGATGACACCAAGTTGGGTGGAAGTGTCGATCTGCTTGAGGATAGGATGGCCCTACAGAGGGACCTGGACAGGCTGGATCAATGGGCCGAGGCCAAGGGTATGAGGTTCAACAAGGCCAAGTGCCAGGTCCTGCACTTGGGTCACAACAACCCCATGCAGCGTTACAGGCTTGGGGAAGAGTGGCTGGAAAGCTGCCCAGCAGAAAAGGACCTGGGCGTACTGGTTGACAGCAGGCTGAATATGAGCCATGAGTGTGCCCAGGTGGCCAAGAAGGCCAACAGCATCCTGACCTGTATCAGGAATAGCATGGTGAGCAGGACTAGGAAAGTGATTGTCCCCCTGTACTCGGCAATGGTGAGGCCCCACCTCAAATACTGTGTTCAGTTTTAGGCCCCTCACTACAAGAAAGACATTGAAGTGCTGGAGCATGTCCAGAGAAGGGCAACAATGCTAGTGAGGGGTCTAGAGCACAAGTCTTATGCGAAGCAGCTGAGGGAACTGGGATTGTTTAGTCTGGAGAAAAGGAGGCTCAGGGGAGACCTTATTGCTCCCTACAACTACCTGAAAGCAGGTTGCAGTGAGGTGGGGGTTAGTCTCTTCTCCCAAGTAACAAGTGATAGGACAAAACGAAATGGCCTCAAGTTGCACCAGGGGAGGTTTAGGATGGATATTAGGAAAAATTTCTTCACTAAAGGGGTTGTCAAACATTGGAACCGGCTGCCCAGGGATGTGATGGGCACCATCCCTGAAGGTATTTAAAAGACGTGTAGACATGGTGCTTAGGGACATGGTTTAGTGGTGGTTTTGGCAGTGCTAGGTTAACGGTTGGACTTGATGATTCTCATGGTCCTTTCCAACGTAGAAGATTCTGTGATTGTATGATTCTTTGAGTGCAGTTGTCCAACCAATTCCTTATCCACCAAGTGGTCCATCTGTCAAATCCATGTTGCTCCAATTTAGAGACAAAGACATTGTGTGGGACAGTGTCAAATGCCTTGTACAAGTCCAGGTAGGTGACGTCTGTTGCTCTCCCCTTATCAACCAATGCTATAACCCCATCATAGAAGGCCGCCACATTTGTCAGGCGCGATTTGCCCTTAGGGAAGCCATATTGGTTGTCACTGATCATCTCCTTATTTTCCGTGTGC
The DNA here is from genome assembly GCA_008921705.1 of Burhinus oedicnemus. Lineage (NCBI taxonomy): Eukaryota > Metazoa > Chordata > Aves > Charadriiformes > Burhinidae > Burhinus > Burhinus oedicnemus. The sequence continues at coordinate 1,622,818 of VFFE01008906.1, read as the reverse complement.
GTTAGCAGAGTTTCCAGGAGGATCTGCTCCATGATCTTGCCAGGGACAGAGGTGAGACCTCTAGTTCCCCGGGTCTTCCTTTTTTCCCTTTTTAAAAATGGGGGTTATGTTCCCCTTTTTCCAGTCAGCAGGAACTTCACCAGACTGCCACGACTTCTCAAATACGATGTATAGTGACTTAGCAACTTCATCCACCAGTTCCCTCAGGACCTGTGGATGAATCTCGTCAGGTCCTATGGACTTGTGTACCTCCAGGTTCCTTAGATGGTCTCGAACCTGGTCTTCTCCTGCAGCACACAGTTGCTTGTTCTCCCAGTCCCTGCCTTTGCCTTCTGTGACTTGGGCGGTGTGGCTAGAGGACTTGCTGGTGAAGACTGGGGCAAGAAAGTCATTGAGTACCTCAACCTTCTCCATATCCTGGGGGACCAGGTCTCCCATTTCCTTCCAGAGAGGGCCCACATTATCCCTAGTCTTCCTTTTATCACTGACATACCTATAGAAGCCTTTCTTGTTGCCCCTTTTTTTTTTTTGATTCAGGTTTGACAGTCTGGTCCTGTAAACAGTATCTAGCAAATGCAAAAGGCCTTATCTGAAGTCCATGAAATAAGTGGGAATAAATAGATCTGTTGGCATACCTGTGATTTCACAGTAGTACATGAGGTTTTTGAGTGCTTCTACTGGTAAGCTGGAAGAGAAGAGCAGGTTCTCAGCGAAAATGTGGGAATCCCTTGCTACTCTTGCTAACAGACTGTCATGGTTTGGGCTGGACTGGCCACTGAGGCGAAATGTCAGATGCTCTCCCCCACCTCTCTCTCCAAGGAGAGGGGGGAGACAGAGAAAGAGACTTTGAGTTTAGAAGGAACTAAACTACTTTAATGAAATATTAATAATAAAATAATAAAAAGAAAAATAATGAAATATATACAAAACCGTATCAAGCTCCCAGAATGACAGTCACGTCACCATCAGGCACCGGGGAAGTCCCAGACTGGACTCGGTGACGGATGGGAACTGGATTCAGGATCGGGATCAAAGGCAGACGCAGAGACAGAGTCCTTATTGGATGCCAGCCATTGAAGAAAGAGGGCTGACCCTTTGATCCCTCAGCTTTTTTACTGCGCATGAGGCAGATGGGATGGAATACCGTTAGTCAGTTTTGGGTCACGTGTCCTGTCCAATTCTCTCCACAGGTGCGACCCCTCTATGCTTTTCCACTTCTGATCCTCCAATGGGGCAAATAAGAAAGTTGGCTGGCCTTGGTTGTTATAGCAAGAAGTATAAGCAAGAGCCTCTCTGCATACCATCCCTTGGCATCAACTACAAACATGGGTCTTCTCACTCTGAGATCGAACAGTTTTCTGCACAATATGCTGTTAATTTCAGTAGTTAGAAGAGGCTTAGCTTAAAAGTAAAATGACTGAATAGAAAATTGATTGTTTTACCTCAAACCAGGACGCGGACTTAGCCCAAGGAAGACTTGAGTTTGTATGTGTCTAGACTTTTGCCCTCTAAAGATAAAAAACCAAATCCATGTAAATCGGTTGTTGAGACTGAATGGAAATTCAGGCTTTTTTTCAGTAAGAATCTGTGCAAGGAGCTGGAGACAGTGAATTTTCCTTCACCCTCTTGTTACAGATCATAGTTGCTCCATTTGTATGTACCCTAAAGTCACCAATCCCCCCTGAATCCTCAGGCTGTCTTCAGAGATCCTTCAACCAGGTATGTTTACCAACCAGATCTGAAAATACCTTCGCTTTTTATTATTTCAGGTAATTTTACCAAAACCAACAGTTTTGTCCGTTTCAGCCTGAGAGGTTTCTTCGATGCTTTAACGCACTATGCTGAACAGATTTCAAAGTTAAGATGTTATGAAACAGATGGAGAAAGACAACTTAAATGCAAGGCCTCCCTTTGTTTAGTCAATTAATATTGGTGAGATTTAGGACTTGCCTTTGCAGGAACACTCAAGCAATAATCTAAATTAACTAAAAATGTGGTTTTAACATGGATTAGTCAAACTGCATTAAGCCTCCAGGTGGTTAATCATAGTCAGAATTAAAGTGGCCTTAATTTGATATAGCTGGCTTCATTTCCAAAGTCAAATTAAAGTTGCTTGACTTCTGAATAGAGATTTTATTAATCTGCTTTAAAAGTTAATTTCTGGAATGTCCCTGTTTACACAAGCTGTTGATAAATACAGCAGCTTTAAAAAGTTACTCCTGTCCTAACTTGGTTGAATCACCAGCACTTATTATTCCCATGTTCGGTGATGTGCTAGCATGTTCTCTAGCTGTACAGTCATTGGCCACCTCCTTTAGAGGAGAAGGAGGGAGGATTTCTACATGTAAATTTTCCCCTTTTACCAAGCAATTTTTACAAGCAGGTGCTCAAAATGTTTTCTTTCTTATCTTAAAGATCCTATATTTTCTAGGACAGGGAATAATTACTGATATTCTTACTCTGAAGATATTTATAAACTCTGATTTATTTCTCCTGAGCCACTTGGCAACCTCTACAGCATCACTTGTTTCATAGCTTCCTACCAATGTGTTCTAATTAATGCTCTTGTGTTTGGCTTCCGAAAAGCATAGCCTTATCGCTGCTGTCTTCAAGGTGCAGGTTGCGTCCAGGATGTACTCAAGGTAGTGCTGATGAGTGAATCTCAAAACTTCCAGATTCTCAAAGAGTTTGGATAATCATCAAAAAGTCTGGATGTTTATCTGAACCATATTTAAGCCATTCCAACCCCTTGGGTCTGCAAATTTAAGTTAGAAATCTTTTATGTAAGACTCCTGGTATTTCCTGTTTCTGGCAAGGGCAGATATGCTCAAGTGTCTCTCTGAGGTGATATTTGTCTCCTGTTTTTACTACCATTACAAGGTTATCAGGTCACCAGTTCTTGGGTTCTGGTTCAGGAAAAGACTTAAACATGTTCTTGGTATTACGTATAAAGTAAAACGACAAAGACTAGAAAATGTGCTTTAAAAGAATGAGATAGACAATAGGAAAATATATCAGAGACAGAAAGAAGTTATGACAGCTGGGGTGCCTGTGAATGATTTGAGAAAGCAGACATCTGTAGATCATGAGCCTTTGATTAGTTTGTGGGAGAAGAGGAAAGTTGCTTATAAAAGACAAATAGGTTAAATGGAAAGATGAATTAAGAATGTAAATGAACATGAGAAAGTGCATTTATGTTTAACTTATTGTTTACGATAAGCTTTACCAAGAAAGGAGGAATACAAATATCGCATGCAAAAGTATGGAAACTGATAAAAAAATGCATTCACCTTTGTTGAAGATCAGAAAGGAATAAATCTAAACTTACAATACAAAAATTCACGAGCTGTAAGGGCTACATATTACCCTCTTTTTCCTCTCAAATGAGCTTGTCACCTTAATCAGGCCTCAGAATTCAGGCTTGTGGGTACTGGAAGTATGTGTTTTCTGGGATTTCTGGCCTACAGTTAGGACATAATTTATGTAGGACTCACGTTAGGATTGAACTGCTAAAGGGTCAGAAGAGCAAGCATGTATAATTATCCCCCAAGATTTTAGGAAGTGCCTTGAGCAAGGACACTGGCATCTGAACTCCTAATGCAACCATCCTGGCCGAGGCTTTGTGGAAGAAAGGTGCAGTTGTAGAGCAAAATATGAATCTCAGCCTAACTGAGAACAACAAGAAAATAAGTTTTCTTTGTAAATCTAATCAAATTTTAAAAACAAGCTAACTATTGAAGAAGTATCTGAAATTTGCCTTTGAATGAGAATAGCTTTCATGTAAACTCAGCTGTCTTCTATGTGATAAAGTAAATAACTTTTTACCAAATACATATTATTTTAATCTTTGTCCTTGAAATTAATAAATTAACTTTCTCTGTGATTTCCCCATTTGTGACAGCCTCTGGCTGTGTTTTTACTGTCATAACAGCTTCTGGCAGACTGTGTGTCTCTCACATTCACTACAAAGTAAACAGGAATTTTTTCCAAGGGTAACTGGCTGGGCTCCAGTGGAAGAATGCAAGTTATTCATAAGTTCTGGTAGGCTCATTTCTGCTTAATATGGTCTGTTTTTATTGTGGATTTTATGAAGAAAAAGGTTGTGAAATTTTTTTAATCCCCTGGGATTATTTTCTTCAAACATGTGGGAAATTACCTCTCCCCTTCACCCCCCAGCACATACTTATATTGCTATTTGTCCTGACTGTGCTCATCTTTTTTCCACCTTCAGTCACAAGAGGCTACCAGAATGTTACCAAGATGCAACTAGGACATGTCATACTACTCTGAGAACATAATTGAAGTTGCAGACATGCACAGTAATCCATCACAGTTCTGGTGAAGGTCTTCTGGAGTGCCAACAGCATTGTCTGTCCTGCAGATTCCACTTCCCAAGCACAGGCAGCAGCAGCAGCAAGGTGTTTCTTTATGCCTGGCATAACCTTGGCAGAAAAGGGAGAAAAGTACTTTAAGGGTTCAAGCAGATTCAACATTAACAAGACAGACCAGGGTCAGGTGAATCCTGCTTAATGCCCGTGTCTTTCATGGCTCGTGGCACTAGCAGGTCACAGGTACCCATACAGCAAAACTCGGTAACTGTGTTTTTCGTGCTTTTGTCTGTTTTGGTTTCTAGAGCTGCTGGATTTACTTTGTAGTTCTTTCTGTTCAAATAAGCTGAGCAGCCCTTTGGTGCTTTCCCAGGGACTTGTTGGAGGGCACGGGATCATTCCTGTCTATAGATAGAGCTGGCAGGGGTATGTACCATCGGGGAAAAAGCTCTAAAGCTGAAGGCAGATGTCAACATAAGAAAAAAAGGATATGAATTGTCCAAGCATAACCTGGAAATTGGATGGAGGCTTCTAAACAGAGTAATGAGATTCTTAGAAGATTTCCTAGCAGGAGGAGTGAGGGAACTTGATGCATTATGAAAGGGATTATATAATAATTATATAGAAATACTGTTTGTGGAAAAATTTGATGAACAGAGAGGTCCATTTTGAACCCAATTTCCTGGTTTTTTGCTGGGTACACAAGAACAACTATAGAACTAGACTATAATTGACGACTATCAGCACTTTATTGATTTTGCAAAATGGGTAGATTGTTGTAATTGGAAACAGTGCTATACTCAAGTCAAAGTGGTTTGCATGGTAATGGGTATGGAATTCAGGACAGCGTTTAATTAAAACCAATAATAAATTGAGTATTTCATTTTAATATTGGTAATATTTCTATAGTACCTTTTAGTTTGAAATTTCAGGCTGCTTTTTCAAGCTGGTTTTGTGTACGGGGAATGCAGAAAAAAGGTGATTTTTCCCAGGTTGCTCCAGGAAAGCTATATGAGGGCAAGCCACATAACCTTTTAACACTGGATTTTTAGGTGGAAGACATCCTATAGAAACTGCATGCAATGAATGATGGGCATCAAGCTTAGCATGTGATTGGTCAGGGCCTGCTGGTAAGCCTCACGGGATATTTTGTGGCTAACATGATAGCAGCTGAGCAGAAAATGTTTTTCTTCAGCTGTCCTTTGGTTAGAGTTAAGCAGACAGGTTAACTCAGTCCAATTTGTTCCAATCACCTCTCTTCCCATTTTCTGTTTTTCCTTTGACTGTTCGAGTGCCTGTCTTTTGTTTCTGCTAATGCTCAAAGAGGAGGTTTTAATTTCACATGAAAGAGCATATTGATGTGTAATGCCAGGGATTTACACCAGCATTGCTGGCATATTCAACTCTATTTTGGCTGCCTGTATGTATTTAGAAATTAGGGTATTAAAAAAAAGAGGAGACCATTCATCATAATGCTTAGCATTATGTGTCTCTTCTAAATGTTCAAAGCACTGTCCAGACATCATCTAAATAATCTCATGATCTTTCCAGGGAATGGGAATGTAAACAGAGCTTATCTCCTTCTCTGACAGTGAAATAAATTGCTTGAGGCCAGCAGTGGGAGAGGCTCCCCTTCTCTTGTCACTGCTTTCCTTCTAAAATCATTGGTACATCTCTTCAAGTTTGATATGGACAGCAGGATGAACAAGGAAGGGATGGTAGGGGAGAAGGCAAGGTGCAAGCAGCTCAGAGATAAGAGTTCCTTGTGGGTACATGTGTGATAGATTAAACATTTTAATACACATAAAACACTGCTAATTCATGCTAAGCAAGCCTCCTTTTTGATGCCTTTCTTAGTCAGGAGGCAGGTTAAAAGGAAATGAAGTAGACCTATATATTCCCTTCACTGAATGGCAGGAGTATGACCAATTATGTGAAATGTTTATGATACACAGCTGGAGAAAACAAGAAGAGGCAGCCAAGAGGAGAGGTGTACTCAACCCATTGTCCTAAATGAAGGGCAGTATTTCATTGCTTTTCAAAGAGAAAACCAGAGAAGCCAACTTTATGGCACCGATGCGTTGTTTTTAGGTATCACTGCAACTGCTGTATCCCACAAAACTGATAGGATTCCTTCTACCAGCAAACTTTGAGAATTCTGTATTTATTTACTTTTTAACATTGAGGAACATGTATGCCACTCAATTTAACATCTGTGCATGAAAATTGTGAAAAAAATGTACCTTGACTGCAGAATTTGTTCATGAACAGAGTCCTGAGTCTGCCTTGGAAGTAACACTACATCATTTCTCCTCTTAAAGCACTAACTCATCAGCTCCTGCAATAGAGAACAGTGGAGAATATGCCTTTATGCACCAGGATTTTTGTGCCAGAAAGCTTTATCCAAAGGTGGTCACAAGTCAAGCAATTTTTTTATTCCTCTCCCTTACCTCCTCCACTTTACAAAGAACAGCATATGTGGGGAACTATTCTTACAGGGAAGACATTTTCTTTATAAAATTTTTGGGAACAAAAATATTTTTGAGGCAGGCTATACAAAAGATGTGTTTAATTAAGGATTGAAACAAAACTTGTTTTCTTCTTGTTAAAATGGAAATTTATGACATTTTATCTGGATGAAAAACATTGCTAATAATTTCAGTAAAAAATGGGGATACAAGATGCTAAGTGTGTACCACCTGATGAGACTACAACTCAATGTAGCTTGGATAGTGGAAATGTATTGTTTTTTCAACCTATGCATTTGAGATAGAATCAACCTGTTGAATTCTGAAGTTCACTCAGGCTTGAATTTTCAGATCAATTTGGATTGAAGATCTTGAAACAGTTGGCTGGGAAAGTTGCCAGGCCTTCCAGATCAACTCCCCATTGTCACTGAGTTGCTTTTGACCTGTCTCATTTCTGTGTGCCCCGAACAGTGCTGTTTGCTGTTCCTGGATTGTGTATAAGGCTTGGGAGATGTTGGTGTTGGTTCAGTGCTGTGACTAGTCTATGATGTTCTCTGAAAATTTTGTCTGGGTTTTTTTTAATTTTTTCTTATTTGTCTTTTCCTCTCTCATAGATGTTCACTCTTTTTCTCTCCTACTAGAGATCAACTAATAGTCAAATATGGGGCAGATTTAAACCTTCCTGCTGCTTGGATAGAGCCTATCTCATTTTTCTTCAAGAAACATTAAAAATTAATTTTTATTCCACAAAAGTGATACAAAAAGTCACTGGATTTCCTCTCTTTAAAACTGTTTTGCTCTCCTTCTCTCTCTGCTTCTCTTCCTCCCCCCATAACTTCCTTTTCAAAGTGTAATAAATTCCTTTCCTTATTCTGGGTGCTTTCATCCTCTTGTAAAATTCGCTGATGAATCCTTTGTATAAGTATTAGCCTGATCTTTCAAGCAATAAATGGGAATAGAAAAAATGACAAAGCTGGAATTCATGTTTTTGTATTTCACAAACCAGTTAATAACATAATATTTAAAGCACAGGCTTTTCCCCACATCTGCTTTGTTGTTACTTTAAGTGTTGCCTATCAGCTCTTTGAAACCATAGCTTTGTATTAAGCTGTTGGCAAACATGCCAGCAGGAGGTTCAGACAGAAGGGAGGTGTAATGTAACAAAATATGAAGTAATGGTTCATTTTTAACCATTTAACCATCTCAAAACCTTAGTGTATGTTGATGGTCTGTCCATTTGGGTGAGGAATTTTACAGCTCTTCTGCTGTCTTGAGTCCTTCCATTCAAACCACACAGGGTAAATACGTTTCCCACTTGCATGGATTTTAAAATGTAAGATTTGATGAGTTAATCCTTTACTTACCAGACAGATACTATAACAGGATCCTGTTATACAGATGGTACAGTGTTGTCATAGTTACAAAATTTCTAGTCACAGCAAGAATTAAAGAAAGATTTTTAAAAGGTGGCTTCTTCCAGAAACCTCAGAAAGGGTCTCACATCCAGCGAGTTGGCCACTCTCTCAAAATCAGTGGCTCAGCACTTAATAATTTTGATAATCCATTTAGAAATAAAACAATAACCACAAAATTGACTTCCCTTTTAGGAAGTTTTTTTATAAATTACTTCTTTTAATCCCTAGAAAGCACATTTTTCCTGTCTGAGGTTTGGGAAATGGAGTCCCTTCTAAATAATAACATTATCTATGTGTTTAATGTTCTGCTGTAAAGGCAGCAGCTATATGTTTGAGAAAGAACCTAATGCCCAAGAGATACCTGGACATCCAGGGCTAATATATGTGCTCCTGTGGTTTCTCAGCCATTAGTACCAATGACTGCCTAAATACAGATCAGATATGCCTATGCATGCAACAGTCACACAGATATAGGCCACAGATGGGAAACAGAAATAAAAGATGTAACAGCAAAGTGGAGGAGTTTGGCAAAGTTGGTCTGTGTAGCATGTAAAATCCAGTCACTTTGGAGCTCCAACAATTATCCAATGCAAATTACAAAAAATTTCATCTGGCCTTAAAATGGCCATCACACAGCAGAACAAATGCAATCTTGTTGCACAGCAGAAGAAATACAGTTTCCCCTGTAAATATTGCCTATTGATATATAGTCACTTCTCCTTAAGAAAATAATGAGAAGACTAGGTTTCTTCTGCAATACAAAAGGCTTATAAAGTTACTTTGTAAAATACTTCCTAAATATTTGCTGAAAGAGCCTAAATTGTACTGGTGAATTTCCCGGTTATTGAAAGGCAAATTTCCTTTATAGGTTCCTCAAGTAGAATAATTTTCAGATGGTTCTTGTTATTTAAATCAAGTTAGAGTTTAAAACAAGACAAAAAACACAGAAAAAACAACAAGAAAACTCACTTGAGAGCAGCAAAACCACAATTGTTTAGTTTCTCAGAGTTATTTTGTTCAAAAGATAGACACAATAGAAGATAGTAGTGTTTGTTTTTCAGCAGTTTTCGCACTGTTGCTGAATGTTTCATTCCTTGCTTCCTTGGGTATGCCATGAAGGAGCAGTTCCCAGAGAGTGTTCAGTTCCTGTTTGGCCTGTATTTCATTAATATTTATGTACACAAACATACTGACGTGCAAAACAATAGATCTTCATACAGTGCACTAACAAACAGGCATACGTGCCACCAGCATATTGTTTTCTACATGGCAGGAAACAATTCCTAAGCTTACTTTGCAGTTAGCTGGGGAGAAGCGAAGAGTTATATATTCTTGTGCTTGAAATCTCATCCCTAGGTGGAGTCAGGAAGATATTTCTTACTTGTTTAATTGGACAAGTTCATTAATGGGCATGGGGATTGTGGGGGGAAAAGTAGGACTTTGCTGGTTCTAGTATTGGCTACTAAAAGAAATAGACTTTCTAATAGGATTGAGGGCTGACCTATTTCCATGATTTGACAGCCTACATTCGCACCTGTTAACACCTTCTCACTTGAGGAAGAACTGGAGTCACAGCAGCAAGGTTCCCCTCCAGTTTCCTCCCAGTGGTCTAAGTGTAGCTTTTGATATGATAGTATTCTCTTTTTTTTTAATACAGAAGTTAAAAGTTAAATTCAGAATTGTGACAACTAACTGTCATTCTGCCTTTGAGCCATTAAAGGGTGAGGTTTCACAGATGCAGTAGTCCACTTTCATTAGGATTGATGTAGTTGCCTTCTCTCTGCAAATAGCACAAGTTTCTTCAGAAACTGGGAAGTAGATCTGTTTTTGTGGAGTCCTGGTGTCTCTGTTGAATTTCCACTAATTTGCCTGTGCTAAAGAGCTTGTGGAATGGGAACACACTGGATGCTTTGAGAGCTTCCCATGCCTCGGACCTTCTGCTCAGAGGACAGATTCTCACTGTTATATGAGAAAAATAATAAAGTAAAATAAAGGACTGGATAATCCCCTAAAGTTTCTTGCAGGTCTTGGAAGCAGTGAAGAGTGAAACCCTTTCATCATTCTCCAGGTGACTTCCTACAAGTGGAAAAGCTCTTATAGCCCCATAAAGTGTTGGCTCTTCCTGAGTTCCTAGGAGCTGGACCTTGGGTTCAGGTCAGTGGTGATGTTACCTTCTAACCAGCAGGGAAAGGCTTTGTCTTTCTGTCCTTCGTAACAGAGTTTAGTCCTCAGTTTGTTCTATCTCTATTTCATCACTGTTCAAGAAGATCTTACAAACCTCATAGAACTTTCCCCGAAGTGTGAATGGGGGAGGAAAGAAAGGAATATGTTGACCCCCAATGTCTCTGCTAACAAGAGAGTGGTCAGTCAGGTTTGTAAGCAAGCTGGTGCTTGGTGTGTAAGAGCAGTTCTGCTGCCTGCTGTATGTGGCCACTGCACACACCTCTGGACATGTAGGTAGGAGGTTATTAGAAAGAGTCTTTCCATCATTACATTAGACTTGCCCAAGTCATCAGGAGGTTTCTCATGGTGACTCTACCCCATCAGCTGACCAGCATTTGGCATCCTTGTTAGTATTCACAGCATACTGCCAGATAGAGAAAGATGGCAGAAACCTCTTGGTGCTGAGAAGGCCAGTTTTACTAGAACAACCCCCCTTTTTTTCCTCTCCTCTGCCTCCATTCCTCATTCTCCTCCATTAAACCCATGTCTGGTTGGTTCATTCATCTCAGAGTGGATATACAGTAGCATTAGCATGGAGAAAATCTGTGTTTCAGCTTGACCTGCTGTGTCAATGGGACAACTTTATCATCTGGAACTATCATGAGAGTACTTTTTAACAGGACATCAGAAGTAATTAAAGCCAGGGGAGGCGGGGGGGGGGGAGAACTAAAAATTGAATTGTGAGCCTATCTTCCTATAGAACTAAGCTAAATTATTCAAATATCATCTAACCTCAGGCAAAATAGCTCTAACTGCAGAGTGAGCTTGAAAGGACAGAGAAGAACAAACAGAAACTGGAAAAAGGAAATCTCTCTGTTAAGTCCCCCTGTGTTTGGCCTCAGTGTTTCTTGTCTCATGTTTTAATGTCCCGGCACAAACGGGAAGAAAAAATACACTAGGCATATTGATGATCATGGAAAGCAGAGTTGTATCCTTTCTGTATACAGAGCTCATGATGTAGATATGCATCAGAAATTTATCTAATTTTGGAATGAAAAGGATTTTTGAACTTTTGGGAAAATACCCAGTTCTTTCTCTTCCTTAATACTTGAAATGCTTCTTTGAATGTAGAAGTGTAATGCTGCTTTGAATATAGAAGTGCAGATAATCTGTCTTTATTAGCTGCTGGTGATAGGTTCTTTGTTTTCACAGTCATTTGAATTTCAGTGAGTTTCTCTTTCATTTGTTTAAGCAAGAACTATTTACTACTTTACAATATTTCCAGATGTGCAGCATTTTGCTGTGTACAGTGTACTTTACTTTTGTAAAGAGATACAAAGCAAATTTTGACCTTAGTAGTGGCGTAGGCAGGCTGTAAAAGGATACATCCCCAGGGATAGTTTTGGGAAACATTCTGCCTATAGATGAGAAGAGATAGCAAGAACACTTCTAGGGGAGTGAAGCAGGAGCAAAGCTGCTCCGCTAATGGAATAACATTAACATTTTCTGAGACTGCAGTCTGGAAGGCTATGTGACCCCTTGCAAACTGAGAAGGTTTGCTCTTATTCCACTTGCATTTCACATCAACAAAAGTTTTCACCGACTGTTGAGGGAGGTACTTGTATAAGTGGAGGAGTGGGCTGAATAGCAAGGAATTGGATGTACCAAGTTCTGTTTTAACAATGAACTGCAAATTGTGACTTTGGAAAGTTCTTTGAGTGCTTTTTTGTTCAGTATCTTCAGGAATAAAACATGCTTTGAGATCTCTACATGAAACAAGTTGTGTAATAGATAAAATTTCTGGAAAGAGAGAGACAATAGAGACTATTGTAATGGAAATGTATCATCTGAAAGCAGTGAAACTGTTAGGAAATGAAACAAGCGGTGCACCTTAATCCAAGCAAATGAACAAGTCTGTCCTCTATTGTGTTTAATGAAGTGAATATTTTTTATTATTGTTTTCATGATTGTTTATCCAGGTTCAAAAGGTGATTGAAACACCTCTACTGGCAAATAACACCTAAAATGCATACAGCAAAAGTGTGTGAGTTGGGACTTCTTGCCAGAAACTTTCATAATTCCAGTGTATGAACACTGAATGGCCCAGCTCACAAAATTTAGTACTGTATTTGGAGATCATCAGAGTATGAGCATCCTTGGGCCTATAGCTTTCATTTGGGCTGTTCGCCAAAAAGTCTGGATTCCCCCTTAACTTTATAGTCAGAGTACTATGTGATGACATGAAGTGAAAAAAAAAAACTATGCCATTCAACAGGTAATGAATTAATCACTGTTAAAGCAGAAAAGTTGAAGTTACCTTGGAGGTGTTCCTGGAGAAGGCTGAGTTGGGCATTTGGCAAAAATACAGGAAAAAGGCTTGGGGACAGGAGAGAGGTGGTATGTTGGCACACAATACCTTTTCCTGCTCTTTTTGTTCCTGGAATATTCATCTCAGAATAAAGAAATAATTGTCATTGAAACATTGAATAATTTACACTGGAAGGGACCTCTGGAGTCCATCTAGGTCCGGCCTCCTGCTCAAAAAAGATCCAATTAGACCTCCTTACTCCAGACCTTTTCCAGTCTAGGTCTGATTATCTCCAGTAATGGGGATTTCACACACTCAGGACATTTTTGACCACCTTCATTGTGAAAAAGACTTTGTATGTGACTGGAACTTCCCATGTTCCAGCTTGTGTCTGTTGCCTCTTGCCATATCGCTGTGCACTTCCAAGAAAGTCTGGCTTTATCGTCTCTACACTTTCCCATGAGGTGGTTGTAGACATCTCCCCTTAGACTTCTTCTCATAAGGCCAAACAAACACAACAGTTTCAACCTCTCCTCATGTGTCATGGGTTCTGTTTAGGGGAATGTGGTATCTGGAAACTCATTGCTGAATTACTTCATTGGCATTTGCTTGGAGATATAAGACTGTAGACTTTGTTTGTGAGGTACCTTGAAAATACTAATTAAAATTTCAAGTTGCCTTTGCCATCTTCATCAAAGCAGTAAAGAACCTGTGTCACGAAGGGGTTAAATATCTTGCCCAGGGTCCAGGGCTGAGAACAGTATACAGACATCTTGAATTTAAGCCGGTATCCTGTAGTCTATCCTAGGAAATTCTTCAAAAAATAAGCTTTTAATAGAAGTGGTCACTTGTTTTTACAGTGCTGGATCAGGTTTTAGGTCTGTCCTTACTAAAAAGATGGCTATGTAGATTGATAAGATTAACAATAAATCACATGCTAATGCTGTGCAAAGAAAATAATCTTTCTTAAGCAATCAAAGTTGCAAAAGTACATGGTACACAGAGGCTGACTATAGCGAAATGCCCGGGTACCAGCTGCAGCCAGTGAACACGTACCTTGTTAACTTGAACATATCCTTTCGTTAGAGCAGCTTGATGCTCCTGCTTTGAAAAAGCAGCAATGTATCTGTTCTTGATCAGTGTGTACCATGAAAAGAAATGCTATGTTGTGTAATAAGCTTTTGTAACAAGATGAGCCATGCAAATTTCAGAAGCTTTATAGATTTAACAGCCTCTGTGGGTATTAAAGTGGGTTGACTGACAAAGCAGAGGAACAAAAGATAGCTCTGAATGGAATTATTAAAGTTTGAACAATGGGGTTACATACCATTGGATTTAGTGCACAGTAGATGGGTATGAGTCACTGTTTTCAGTTTTATTTAGATTTGTGTTGCATAAGGGAGATATCTGGGTAATAAAGAGGAAAGTTGTATGGTTGTAATTATTCATACTTAATATCTAATCCCAGTGATGTTTAAGTTATATAGCATGCCATTGCTTTTGCCAGGTTATTTAACTCTTGCAGTGGAAATCTTTAAGGTAATTACTGGAATAATTTTTTCTATTGAAATGTTTTTGAGAATAAAAGATAGTCTTTCTTCAGAAAAAGGAATGCTGTTTTACTCTGCTCATCGTGTTTAACCTGATAAATTCATAGTGAGATATACAAGTGTTCATGCTTCTTGCATTAAATTTGAAAATGCCTTAAATGTTCTAACTGACAGAACCTAGAAATGGAGAACTGAGAACAACAAAAAAACTTTTTTCTGTTTTTTTTTTTGTTGTTGTTAAATGTTACCGTGTCTATGCAAGGAAAACTCTCTCATCTGAAGTGGTCTCCCTACATTGATTCTGATTGAGTGGGGGATATCTCCTCCTGGTCTCTCATGTATACTGGGTAAAACCTATGCTATAGAAATTCTCCTTTTGCTGAAATGGTTGAATTCTACAGGTTTGAGTTGTGTGTTCATGCCTTGCCTTCCAGTCCAGATGTCCACAATGCATGACACTTGTCTTGTTCAGACTATATAGATTTGTTTTGAAAGGAACTTCACAAGGGATGAATCTGAAGCTTGGATATTGGGCTAAAATTCATAATCGGTGAGTCAGAAACAAATCAAATATCCTTTTCTGGTTTAGGCATAAACGTATCCATATCCATGCCAAGACGCTTTTTTAAACAAATAATTTTTTCACTCCTTTCATTACCTCTCAGTATTCTTATTATGTTCTATTCTAAAGAAGGATTTCTTTCCTTCAGTCCAGTAGTTCTGCATCTGGCAGTATGCAAGAGCAATCTGTGGAATTTTTTGGTGTTCAGATTCATCTGTTTCTTTTAAGTTGGGGCATAAACTTTTAAAAAAATTATGCTAGAAATTCCCTGCAGAGCTAAAAAGTCCATCCATTCACTGAGTGACCAGCTCAGAGTTGAGTTTAGTACCCACTTGTACTTAGCTGGGACTGGTTGGCTTTCTGCATATTTTGTTTGGTTTTGGTTTTTCTTTTTTTGCTAATTTTTCCAATGTTAATAAGCTGACTCCTTTTGTGATCTTTCTTGAAGCCTTTCTCTGCACTTGCTTTCATTTGGAACATTTTTTGTAAGTTTATATGATCAAAATTGTGTACAAATGAAGTCTCACTGCATCAGTACAATGGTACTAGTACTTCTGTGGTTTTAATGAAAAGCTGCTTCTAACATGCCGATGGTTGGATTTCATAGAACCATAGAATCATAGAATACTAGGTTGCAAGGGACCTGAAGGATCAAATGGTCCAACCTTTCTTGGCAAAAGCACAGTCTAGACAAGATGGCCCAGCACCCTGTCCAGCCGAATCTTAAGTGTCCAATGTTGGGGAATCCACCACTTCCCTGGGGAGATTACTCCAATGGTTGATTGTTCTCATTGTGAAAAATTGTCTTCTTGCTTTTTTTTTTTTATTTTCATTGCACCACATTAGCAATTTATAGACATCTTATTTCAGATGAATACATTAGAATATACATTTTTTATTTCTTCCTTATTTCCAGCTGGAAATTTATAGCTCAAATTTTTGTAACTGCTCCTCAAGTGTGTGTGCATGACTTTGTATTGTGAAATGTCATTTCACTTCTACTATAATATCCTGAGCGATTCAGTTCTTTTTGGAGATACTGTGATCCTCCCCAATCCTATAAATTTACTGCATCCTTGCTCCATCTGTGTCATCACTCTCTTTATTCCTAACCTAGGCAAAATGTTCATTTACTTTTGGGGGCTATATCTATATCACACTTAACCTCAGTTTCATCTTTGTTGCACAGTAGAAAGAGATTCTCAATCTTTTAAAAGGAACTACTTCACCTTTTGGGGAAAAAAACAAACTTACAAATGTAGTTCATGCTGTATTTTTGCATTTACAACCAGCTAGAAATCAGCCTAAATGGTTCCATTTGTTCCTCTGTTTTCCTCTGTTTTCCTCTGTTTTCCTAGTTTGCTTACAACTGTGAGAATGTATATGTAAGTTTGTTTTCCTGTGTAGCCATTTTGAGACTACCTGCTGATATCCTGGGCACTACTAATGGACCACAGATTGAGAAGCAGTGATAGAGCGGGTCTGTATTTCCTTTAACAAATGTTATCATATGTTTATTTTTATGGCTTTTTATTGTAGAACGTTTATTTTAACTCTTTCATTTTCATTTCATTTGCAAGGTCTAACTCAACCTCACCTAAGCAATTTGTTATTTACCATACGTCTGGCCTCCAAGACATGTTTATTGTCCCTGTTCCTTTTCTTTTATGCTTCCATCTAATACTATGCAGTCTTTTGCTCCTTTGATTAAAATAAACCCTAAGCCTTGTACATAGTAAAGCTCCTGACCTTATCAGTTTCTGATTTCAATATGTGGTGTGTGTATGAAACCCGATCTTGAGAAAGATATACTGTGTGTTTAGAACAGGAAAGTGTGTTGTACATAAAGCTAATTGTAAAGAGATATGAATTAGTTGTGTGGAAACATATGCCTTCCTGTTGCAAGATAGGCTCTTGTGGAGTAAGGTTTGTCTTTGGTTTATTAAATGTATACATCCAGCATTCAAGAAAAGAATACTTTACCCAGCACAGAAGACCACCTGCTTAATGACACCAGCAGCTTTGCATATGGCCACCCATTATTTCCTTTTTAATAGTTTTCCTATTCATTTTTGTTAATATTTACGTAAGAAAAGAAGACGTTGTACATGGGGAGTGGATGTACGAAACTCACAAGAAAGCTCAAGAATCCAAAAACTATATAGCACCAACACATCATCTTATTTTGTAAAATGTCAAAAGGCAGTACTAGAAACGGAATGCCTTTCTCAGTGGGTTGTGTTTGGTCTAGGCAACATAGACACAAGCAAATTGCACATTGACTCACTCTGTCTTAGATAGTGTCAGTGTCTTTCAAGCTGATTCTGTAGAGACATCCACAAAGTTGAGATATTCCAGATCAGCCAGTCATTGAATACTTTATGAAGGCCATGCCTCAGTGTAAGCTTTACACAGTGTTTAGGTTTTGATGCAAAACATGCCCCTCTGGCTAGGCTGAATTTTTTGATTCCTTTTCTGCTTGCTAGGGAAACAGTCATGAGGTAGTCCTTGCTTTCTATAGCAAGTGGATCAGGATTTGTGCATTTATGAATATAGATCTCATGGAACTTCTATTAAGAGTCTGATACTTTGCAATTTTTGTAATGATTGTGTAGCAATGTAGAAAAGCTAGAGAAGTTAATGTAAAAAAGCTGGCTATGACTTGCTTTGCCTATGGACATCATGTTTTTGTATTGTCTCTAAAATAAAAATATTACTTTCATATTCCTCTCTAGGTCTGTAGACGCACATTTTTGGAGGTCAATGAATGCAAAGCTGATTTATAAGAATGAATATTTTGTGTTGAAAAACACTTAAGCTAAGTAAACACAAGACATAAATCAAAAACAACTTCTGTAAGGAGTTGAGTAACTGTTTCTTGCGGTCCTTACCATAATACTCAGCATAACAGAAAGGTTTGTGCCTTTAAATGACACAAGATATTTTCTATCAATTGCAACTACAGTTGTAGTGCAAGATTTGAAACTTTAAAATATAAAATCTCAGGACTACTGTTTATGAGCACATTTGGCTTGATTAAAAATGGACTTTACAGCCTTTGATTTATCTGCTAGGGAAATATAAGACAATGAACGGAAACGAACATTCTCTATTGCTTTCTGCTGCAGGTGCCCTCAAGATGATCTGGAAGGACTGTGTTTCAGAGAGGGAGTGGCTGCACTTTCATCCCATGATTTATCAATTTTAAGTATGCAAGAAACAAGTAAGAGACGCAAATGTTAAAATTGTTTTAAAATATGTGACTGCTTTATTGCATTTTTTTCTTAACTGGATGGGGGAGGGCATTTTTTTAGGACCGGCTTTTTTGGAACCACACAGATGCTCCCAGGGTGGGTGGTCATCACAGTCTTAAAATATAGTTAATGGCAGTGTTTTGTGGAAGGTAGGTTTTGTTAAACAAACATAATGTCCTTTTTTGGTAGAACAATGGGACTAGTAGACTTAATGCCATAAGGCATTGTAATTGAGAAAACCTGCACTGGGCAGAATAAAGACGTTGAATATTAGATGAACTAAAAACTACCTTACTGAGAGTGTTTGATTATTATCAAGGCAGCAAGCATGACAGAGTCCCTTGGGATCACATTTCTTTCCTTCATTCTGCTACCTCCTGCTGATACCGTCAAAATCCAAATGCATCTCTCTACAGTCCCTACCCTGAGCAAAGACCTGTGTAGGGTTTCCTCAAATTCTGGTAAGACCCTCAATGATGACAACAACTCAAAACCAAAAAACCTGATGCCTAATTGGCCACTTAGCTTTTCCACCAAACCCAAGCAGTCAAGCATCACTGACTTGAAATGTTGGTACTCGTTCAGACCTAAAGGGTCTCTGTTAATGCCTTCTGTAGGATGAACATGGGCATGCTAGTCTGGCATCTTTCATAAGTGTTAAATATATTTTTTTCCATACAATGTTGATAATATTGCTTTCATATTTGGTAATGTTGCCTTTTAGGTTTCTCTATACGGGACAATTAAGAATTTGACTAACCTTGTTGCTATACTGAATATTTTTGTCAGTTTTGGGTTAAGAACAATAACAACTCAATACCTTCCACAAAACTTGTTCTGCCCGTAGTTAGGCATTCCTTGGTTTATTGCTCCCTATCTACCTTAGAGAGTTCAAGGGGTGCAGATAAAGTTTGGACAGAAGTGACATTTTGCAGCATGTTCTATTGCTTCTATTTAAGAGTAGGTAAAGAAAATAGCAATATTAATCATTATAATTTCTAAACCTTGAAGGAAAAGTAAAACGGCTTCAGAATAATCTCTAAAATAGCAAAGTATAGTACCATCTCTGTTTTACTGTTGGAGAAACACAGGTTTAAGTATTTTTTTCAAAGTCACAAAATGAATCTATTTTGGAAGCAGGAGTTTTTAGCTAACAATTCTGGTTTATATTAATTTGTTCCCTCTCCCCAACTTTTTAAATTAATTAAGGGAAAAAGAATAAGAATAAGAACCTATAACATAGTATAAATGGATGTTTTGAGAAGCAAGTTTTTCAGGCCCAAGGCACCAATCTCTGACTAAGAATCTCTGTTAAAAAATATAAATGGACTCCAGCAACACAGATGTGTTTCTGAACACAAATGAAATGGTTCTCCTTTACCAGTCAGATTAGTCTTAGTGACACTGAATGTCCTTTTTAAGCTAACACTTAGTTGGCAGGAAAGTGCCTTTCTCACATGCTTTGCATACTGCAGGTGACTCTTAATTGGAGAAAGCAGCACCTGATACAGCATTTCCCTGTGCTATACCTCTAACACCAGCATTACAGGAGAAATAGCTTGCAGGCAGAGGTGCTAGCAACCCCAAGCTTTGATAAGCAGGTGTGCATGTTCACAGCAGCCACTACTTTTTGGACTCATCTGTTGTAAAGGTCTCCACCTTGTGGCTGCTATAGTAAAATGTGCAGCCTTTTGAACTATAGCACCATTCATATCCTTTAATTTAAAAACAAGCTGTATGCTTTGCAGTTGTCTTCTTACTTTGCTAAACAGCGTTTTCTGAATCCTTAAAAACATACAGTAATGTGAAAGATGGCTTTAAAGTGGCGATCTCCTGGGCTCTTCTGTGACTCAGTCCTAAGTTTCATCTGAGTGAGAAAGCGTGGCGTCCAGCATAAGGGTGATGAGATGTGCTGGAGCTTTACACCATGCTGTGCATCAAAACCAAATTTTCAGACTGTACTCCACTTGCAGAGCGAATTAGTTTCACATTTGCTGAGTACCCTAACCAGTAGAGAGTAAATGAGATGTAATGAGGCCTGCAAGACCTTATTTCTAGAATGATTTGCAAAAAGAAAAGATCCTGTGTTTAAGAGCTGACAAGTAGAAAAGCTATGTGTAAGCATATTTGGGATCCAGTAAGGAACAATACACAAGCTGTGTATAATGCTATTGATGCAGTTACTTTTCTGAGCAGATCCTGAGTGAAAAATTATGCACAAAAGGAGAACCCATCTACACAGAAATTGTCACTCACATAGCTAACTCTATTTCAAATTAATACTTGGTTTGGAGAAATTCTGTATGTGGCTGCTGCTGCTGGGTACTAACAGATAGACTCAAACCAAGATGACACTGAAATGGAATAGTTACTTCCAGGATAGAGTGCGTAGAGCTCTGCTCAGAGGATGCTGTATCCAAACAGCCTGGTGTTGGTGACCAAATCTGCTATCACATGCTTGTTCTTCAGAGATCAGGATAGGAATGAGTGCAGTTAGAACAATACTAATCTACTTAAGGCAAGCCAGGTTGCTCTACAAACCAGGCAGGCAGGCCATCCACGCTCATGAGTAAGAAAATAAAAACATTCACCACCATGTGGCAAAATCCTTTTGACTTTCTAATTGGCTGCATAGGTCACTCATCACTAGTAGGTTTTAGAAGCCACTTAGGTTTTATTTTGCCACTAAATGCTGATGGTGAATGCTATAAAAGACAATAGTTTTAGATAGACCTAAGCTTTTGTCTCTAATTATTCTGTGTCATATGGAATACCTTACTGGTGTTGATAGGTTTTTCATAGAATCATAGAATCACAGAATGGTTAGAATTGGAAGGGACCTTAAAGATCATCTAGTTCCAATCCCCCTGCCATAGGCAGGGACACCTCCTACTAGACCAAGTTGCTTAAAGCCTCATCCAACCTGGCCTT
Organism: Burhinus oedicnemus; assembly: GCA_008921705.1. NCBI lineage: Eukaryota > Metazoa > Chordata > Aves > Charadriiformes > Burhinidae > Burhinus > Burhinus oedicnemus. The sequence goes on along the minus strand of VFFE01008906.1, from coordinate 1,601,839 downwards.
GAACACTTCCAGGAATGGGGCCTCCACAACTTCCCTGGGCAATCTGGTCCAGTGCCTCACCACCCTCACAGTGAAAAATTTCTTCCTGATATCTAATCATCTAATCTAAATTTACCCTTTTCCAGTTTGAAGCCATTAACCCCTTGTCCTATTATTACATGCCCTTGTAAGAAGTCCTTCTCCAGCTTTCTTGGCCTTCCTCTGGACCCATTCCAACAGGTCCATGTCCTTAAACAAAGGTCTCTTTTCAGAATATATTCAAAGACCTTATTAAATGAGAAATTAGAATTAGTACAAATCTCAGCAGAACACCAGCTTTCATGGTCAAACACAGACATGTAATCTCAGCAGAAGACCCGATTCCATGATCAAACACAACTATTTAAAACACAACTGTGTACAGTCCTGTACTGATAATCAGTTCATATTTCCTTGGGTACAGGGGACAGAGATGGAAGAGGTTAGAATGAAAGAACAGGTTCTGCTTAAAAAGGGTGGCCTAATGCACCACAGTTCTGTTTGTCTCTCTCTTGGAAACTGCATTTGGGACACAGCATAGCTGCTTCAGAAGGTTGAGTTAATCAGGGTTGGGAGAGGAAGCAGAGATTCAATCATCCTCTGGCTCAGTCTGCTCTTTCTGTCACATGAGGTGGCCATAATCTTGCTAAAAATACTGGAGAGAAGATTGCTCCAAAGTCACAGTAGTACGTGTTTTGTGAATGTGTCTGTGTCCTGGTTTGAGGTAAAACAGGACCAATTTTGTTCAGTAACTTTACTTTTTAGCTAGGCTTCTAACTGCTGAAATTAACAGCATATTGTGCAGAAAACTGTTCAATCTCAGAGTGAGAAGACCCATGTTTGTAGTTAATGCCAAGGGATGGTATGCAGAGAAGCTCTTGCTTATACTTCTTGCTGTAACAACCAAGGCCAGCCAACTTTGTTACCTGACCCATTGGAGGATCAGAAGTGGAAAAGCATAGAGGGTTGCACCCGTGGGGAAGAACAAACAGGACAGGTGACCCAAAACTGACCAACAGGGGCATTCCATCCCGTCTGCCTCATGCTCAGTATAAAAGCTGAGGGATCAAAGGGTCAGCTCTCTTTCTTCAGTGGCCGGCGTCCAAGGAGAACTCTGTCTGTTCGTCTGCCTTTGATCCCGATCCTGAATCCAGATCCGGAATCCAGTTCCCATCCGTCACTGAGTCCAGTCTGGGACTTCCCCAGCGCCTGCTGGTGATGTGATTGTTATCCTGGGAGCTTGATACGGTTTTGTATATATTTCATTATTTTTCTTTTTATTATTTTATTATTAATATTTCATTAAAGTAGTTTAGTTCCTTCTAAACTCTTAAGTCTCTCTTTTTCTCTCTCTCCTGCCTTCCTTTGAAGTGGAGCAGGAGAGAGAGCATCTGTCGTTCCACCTGATTGGGCGAATCCAGCCCAGACCACAGCAGTCTAGAACTTCAGTTATGTTCATGACTTTTTTTGGTTGTGTATATTACACTAGTAATTATATGATACAACAGCTTGAATCATGAATAATTCTCTAATGCTACCAGAGTTTCTACTGTCCTTCCATCAGATATTATAACCAGATACAAGTATAAGTTGGGAGAGGAGTAGCTGGAGAGCAGCCCTGCAGAAAGGGATCCAGGGGTGCTGGTCAACAGCAGGGTCAGTAGGAGCCAGCAGTGTGCTCTGACAGCCAAGAGGGCAAACCACATCCTGGGTTGCATCAAACACAGCATGACCAGCTGGTCAAGAGAGGTGATTATACTGCTGTATTCAGCTCTGGTGTGGCCTCACCTTGAGTACTCTGTGCAATTCTGGGCCCACAATTTAAGAAGGATGTGAAGGTACTCAAATGCATCCAGAGGAGGGCAACTACCCATCATATTTGATAAGTTGTGGCAGTCTGGTGAAGTTCCCACTGACTGAAAAAAGGGAAAAATAACACCCATTTTTAAAAAGGGGGAAAAGGAAGACCCAGGCAGCTAGAGGCCAGTTGGTCTCACCTTGGTGCCCAGCAAGATCATGGAGCAGATCCTCCCAAGAAACCCATAGAATAAGGAGCTGATCACCGACAGCCGATATGGGTTCACTAAGGGCAAATTGCACCTGACAAATGACACCTTCTACGACGGGATTACAGCGTTGGTTGATAAAGGGAGAGCAACAGATGCCATCTACCTGCACTTGTGCAAGGCATTTGACACTGTCCCACATGACATCTTTGTCTCTAAACTGGAGCGACCTGGATTTGACGAATGGACCGCTCGGTGGATAAGGAATTGGCTGGATGGTTGCATGCAAAGAGATGCAGTAAATGGCCCAATGTCCAAGTAGTGATCAGTGATGAGTGGTGTTCCTCAGGGGTCGGTACTGGGACCGGTAGTATTTAACATCTTTGTTGGTGACATGGATGTTGGGATTGAGTGCACCCTCAACAAGTTTGCCAACGACACCAAGCTGTGTGGAGTGGTCAACACACTGGATGCCATCCAGAGGGACCTGGGCAGCCTTGAGAGGTGGGCCCAAGAAAGCCTCATGAAGTTCAACAAGGCCAAGTGCAAGGTCCTGCACGTGGGTCGTGGCAATTCCAAGCACAAATACAGACTGAGCAGAGAATGGATTGAGAGCAGCCCTGAGGAGAGGGACTCGGGGGTGTTGGTGGATGAGAAGCTCAACACAAGCCAGCAATGTGCACTTGCAGCCCAGAAGGCCAACCACACCCTGGGCTGCATCAAAAGAAGCGTGGCCAGCAGGTCGAGGGAGGTGATTCTGCCCCTCTACTCTGCGCTTGTGAGACCCCACCTGGAGTATTGTGTCCAGCCCTGGAGCCACCAGCATAAGAAGGACATGGACCTGTTGGAACGGGTCCAGAGGAGGGCCATGGAGATGATCAGAGGATTAGAGCACCTCTGCTATGAGGACAGGCTGAGAGAGTGGGGGTTGTTCAGCCTGGAGAAGAGAAGGCTCCAGGGAGACCTTATAGCAACCTTCCAGTATCTGAAGGGTGCCTACAAGAAAGCTGGAGAGGGACTTCTTACAAGGGCATGTAATAATAGGACAAGGGGTTAATGGCTTCAAACTGGAAAAGGGTAAATTTAGATTAGATGTCAGGAAGAAATTCTTTACTGTGAGGGTGGTGAGGCACTGGACCAGATTGCCCAGGGAAGTTGTGGAGGCCCCATTCCTGGAAGTGTTCAAGGCCAGGTTGGATGAGGCTTTAAGCAACTTGGTCTAGTAGGAGGTGTCCCTGCCTATGGCAGGGGGATTAGAACTAGATGATCTTTATGGTCCCTTCCAACTTTCTATGATTTCTATGAATTCACAGGAATGAAAGCAGGAATAAATTTTATCTTGGTATTCAAGAAGTGTAGCTGAAAAATCTGCTGCATTACATTCCCATGAATAATTTTATTGTACATACATACATTTATATTTGAAGTTATTAAAGTGTGAAAATGTTGAAAATCTTTACAACAGCTCAGGAAGACTAGACAAATAGAATATTTGTATTTTACAGACAGTTGAAAAGTACCGAAGACAGCAATTAAATCATGCCCTCTAGATTAAAAAAAAAAAGTTTAGTAGCAGCAGGGACTTTCTTTAAAGTAAAATTCTTTTTCCAACTGTTAAAATTCACTTTAATTTAACAAAAAAACTGTAGCTGACACACATGGAAAGGATGTTTTCCCTCAACTTCTGCTAGTCTTCAAGCCTTGAAGAGAATTCTCTATATATTTTACTGACTGGATTCTAAAACTCATGAAAATGATCTTGTTTATTAGACAGAGGTTAAAAGAAGTCACGCAAAGCTCTGCCAGCATGTCTATGGACTTAAGCAGCAGTCCTGCTAGTCTAGTCCCTACATTTTTTAAATTATTATATATGACAATATACATGGCATCCTAATCAGTGGATTCAGAAAACAACATAATGGAAATTAAGTGCACAAATAGGAAATATAAGAAAGTTTATCAAACTACTTCCAGTCTGTCATTTAGCCTCTCATGCAGTCTCTCGTACTGAAGTAGCAGTTTATTCTGGGTACAATCATATTGCCCATATAAAAAGCTATGGTCTGATCTAAAGATGGCTGAAAACTGAAGGGAAGAAGCCCGTTAATCTCAGTGAACTTCAGTTCAGGCCAATAGTGAGTTATTGTTTATATTTAACTATAATCAACATTATTTCTGACCCTTTTTCTACGTAACAGACAACATTCTGCCTCTAGACTCTTAGACACAGGAACCTGAAGACAGGAGGTAAATCTACATTGAGAAAATAACCACATGGCAAGAATGGGGCATTTAAATAGTAATTAATCTTTTTAAGCATAGCCATGATCATTTTCTTACAGAAATTCAGAAACTTTTCTTGTGTATAGGCCAGCAGCTGTAGTTGCAGGAACAATTAGTTCTCCCAGCTCAGCTAATGTTAGTTATTCAGGATGTAAACTTACAAAGATCTGCTGGGGTTCTTCAGAAAGGGCTTGTCATCAAGTTATGCAAAGTAAGGAAAACACACAGCTAATTCTTTTGGACCAGAGACAAACCACAGGCAATGACCAAAGCGTCACTTGATGCTCTACTGAGTTAGAGTAGAATGGGCTTGCTTGTCTCACATGCCACTGTGGTTTGGCTTCAAACCAAGTTTCTCTCTTGCAAGTTAGACTTTATAAGAGAAGTTTATCCTGTGACGTGGCACTGGCAAATCTCATTTCAGTCTGAGGTCTTGAACTAGTGACAGCAACCATTGCTGTGCTCTGACAGCGGCCGAGGGATCCAGTGACCATAGGAAAATTACTGTTGCTGCTTATAACTGGCTTTAACCACTACACTGCTAGTACATGGGGGTTTTTGCCATGCTGCCTCAACTTCATGAGGTCCATATGGGACCTCATTATACACCCACTGTAGTTGCAGACAAGCTTGTTAGCTTCAGTATCTATTTTGTAAAGGTAAAGCTGAAAAGACTGCAAGGACTGTGTAGACCAGCTGTAGCTGTGGGTATTTATGCAGACAATTAGATTTTCTCGGGTGTCAGAAAATGAGCTTGAAATCTTGCCAACATAAGTTGGTTTATGACTTCTCAGATAACTCCTGCTTTTAGTTAGTCTAGAAACATTATATGAACAGAGTTTTTAAGGGTACCAGGATCAGAGTTCAGTTCTGATCAGATGCAGGAGCTGGCGAAGCATGCAGAGAGCAGGAGAAATGGAGGGAAGAGCTGCCTGACAGCTCTGAGCTGCTCGGAGAATTTTGGCTTCTGCATATCACAGCATCTTAGTGAGTGGTAAAAACCAAATGTAGAGTTTGACAACTGATATTTTCATTCATCTGGAGCTTTATATGGCAAACCAGGTCCATTGTTTTAGTTTTAGTTTTACTCAAGTCTGAGCATTAGACTACTAAATAATGTAATCTGATCCTTAATGCATAAAAGTATGTGCTTTAAAGGACACTTGCATGCTGAAATAGCATGGATCTGATAAGGATAGTTGTGTATATGCATTGTAGCACCCCAGTAACGATGCTGAGTGGTATTCATTGTACATGAGGAATTGAGAGTATGAAGTGATGCATGTCAAAGTATGGTGTGTACAGGGAGACCTGGGGCTCGTGGTGTCCAGCTTTTATAGCTGGAGGGCTGTACCTCACTCTGGCTTTTTTTTGTTCAAGCAGACGTTTCTCCTGATTCTCCTGGTGCCCAAATAAGAGAAAATCTGAGTCACAATTCTGAGTAGCAAGACATATTTGTAGTTGGAGGGACTGGAGTACCTGACTAGTGGCAAATACAGAGCCTTGTAGGAAATACTAAATGTGAAGGTTTTAGTCTGGCTAAAGCAATTCAATTTTCAACAAAGTAAAAGAAAACTGCTCCTAATGACAGGGACTTGGTTGCTAAGATTGCTCAGCTCATTCAAGGACGTCAGGCTCAAGGGCCGTGCTCTTGAACATACTGCTGCAGTCTGGATGATGGTGTCACCTCACCCAACACTGATCTCAGAGTCCCCTTCTGTGGAGCATGTGCTGGGTTCTTGACTGGGTCTACCCTGCGACCAAACAGCAGCCATGATTAGAGTGGCATTGGTCCACTTGTGCTGACTCAGGAGGTTGTATTCTTCCCATCTGGGATACAGAGCTCCTGGTACCAGTGGTTCATACTTTAGGCACCATTTGGCTGTCTGCATTGTGCTCTGCATAGGTCTAGTCTTAAAACCCATTCAGGAAAGAATAAAGAATACAGATGGTCTTATCTGGAGCAGTGAGTGCTCTTGGAAACACCTGAGTTCTTTTGGTTGAACAACAGCATTACCTCAAAGCAGACATTTTATCTGGAAAATTTCAGACCAGACCATGAGTCTCACTAAACAATGGAGGCCTGAAAACAGGGTCATAGTGGAAACTGCCAGGTAACTTAATGATAAATGACGAATTAGCCTAGCCACCTGACTACGTAATGTGTGCATGCATATAATAACTATCTTTTATAAGGGGAAGCCTTTTTTATCTCCCTTCCCCATGAAAGGCTTTTTATTCTTATTATTAATAAAAGGTTGAATCCATTCTTATTCAACCCATTCCTTTAACCCTAGAAAATGATATGCCTGACAGAAGTCTCCCATCTCTCAGTAGAAGGAGCATCAGACTATAATGAAAAAAATTATGTGAAAAACATTCCAAGTTTTAAGAACATCTCCATTATGCCAAGAATAGTGTGACCGTGGAGAATATAGTCCATATTAGTAGCAAAACTAGCTCTCTACTACTTAGAGGTCTTGGAAATTTATACTTGGTAACTACTGGTGAGGTGCTAACTTACAGTCTGGCAGGATTTTAAAGGATGCCTTGGTCTTTATGGGCTTAAATGTAAAAACTGAAACTGCAGACTAAAAAAATGACTCAAAAATTATGAACTTATAAATTAAGTGAACTTGGTTTCTTCAAATGCCAGGAAAACACACTTCACGTGCCTGATGATATTTAGTGCTGTCTTGCTGAAGAAATTTATAGGAGGATATTTAATAATGTGAGAAATATTCAAATCAGCCAAGTCTACAAAAAAAATGTATTTAGAATGGAATTGTGAGCTAATTCTTGTAACACTTGCGCAGGGATGAGGATAGGTAGTGGGAGAAGTGCCATGTAGTTTTCATCATTGGCTTAGCCTGTATAGACAGATGCAGGGAATATGGACTTATGTTTGTTTTTAAACAAAATAAATTTCTGACAGGCTTAAAAGGAGCAAATCATATAACTCTGGAGAACTAAACATTTATTTTCTTATTTTCTTCTTTGTTATGCAAATGGCAAAACACCTAAACTCATTTGTTATTTAAGGGAGTAGTTTTATTTCATGATTTATGATCAAGGAAGTCTAGATCTCTTATAGTACAGCTTTGTGAGAATATACCTATAAGGCAGCTCTGTTAATTGGAAGGCCTTTCTGCCAAGAAGTGTTAATACAATGCTGTACCCTAACTAGCTCCTCCCGTGAAATTAAAGATTGAAGAGTTCATTCCAAGGCATGAGGTGCAGTAATTAAGCTCAGGGGCTGCAAGTCTGCCAACTGCATTCCAGAGGATAGCTCCTGGTATGAGAGGAATGGGATCCTTTTTGATGTTATCTATTATTTGAGTATCTATCACTGACTCCAAAACAAACTTAAGTCTGTGGACCAAAGTGGCAATGCAGCTGCCCTTTGTAACAGAGGTTTATGATACTTGAAGTAATTTCCTTCTTTTTTGGGAACTTATTCTGGTTGTCAGCCAGGAAATATTGCTGCTTGTCTGCAGGATAAGAGATTGCACAGCTATCTTGTTAGACTAATTATTTTAGAACTGCATCAAATATCTAATCCAAGATTCTTCTTCATTGTATATGACTTGCTTATAATATTAAGATAATTGAGAATAGTTCTTCATAATGAAATTTGCTGTTTGCATAAAGTGATGGAAGTTTTGTAGACTTTCAGAGTTTCAAAAGCAAAAAAAGTAAAATAACTCAAAAGTATTAATGATACAACATAAAACTACTAACAAATGCTAGATTTTCTCTGGTCAAATTAATTAAACAAATGTATCATTTCTGGGCCAGTTTTGAAAAAATATGCTCTAAAGAAATCTTTTTTTTTTCCAATATGTGAAAACTACACTTGCTTTTTGAATTCTCATATGACTAGAATCTGTCTGAGCAACTAAACTTACTTTCCAGAAAACCTTTCCTGTAGAAGAGACTTGTGGAAATGTTATGTACAAAAGATTCGGATATAGGGATGCTGTCTGTGTGTGTTTCTGTGAAATTCTGCTTATATTTTAATGTTGTTTTCAACCTTAACTGTGAAAAGATAATTTCATATTATATTCTCTAACTTTATTAAAAATAAGACTAAAAATCCATCTTTTTGTAATCCATTTTCAAAACATTTCATTCTGACTTACCAGTAGAGGGAGATAGTGTTCTTGAAGCTCAACTTAAACTTGCTACAGTTACTTTCATATTACAGCGTGGTTGCCTAATTGTTTGTAAACTCTACTGAAAATCCTGACTTGGTCAATAGAATATCTTGAAATTCTTGAGAATACAATAATTTTCAATGATAAAATGTTTAGAATACCTTTATAATAGTGTTGCAGGAGTTTTGCAAAGAATCCTACATCCAACAGGCAATTACTCAAGTGGTGAAAGCAGTAAATGTGTTGTAATGTGACCTTATCCATTTCATTACATCTATACATCCAGTCTTCTATACATGCAATTTGATGGAAGGTTATGAGTGCAATTTAGTGTACATATATGGGTATTTCTTGGAGAAATCAAATTGGTGACTTGGTGATTCTCCCCATTGATACAGGAGATCTGTACTGTATTATGTTGCATAGCTCTGTTGTGGTAGTCTCTGCTTTCTCTTACAGTTGCAGTGAAACAATCTAGTACTGCTTTATGGAAACCTAACTTGGAAAAGTCTTGGAAAAGTTATTTCAAAAAGGGCCTTCAGGCAACAATACTGAAATCCTTTCTAAAATCCTGTCTCAAAAGTTTAGATTAACACTCAGAAGTGAAGAGATCTGTAAGTAAAACAGTAGGGACACACACAGTTGCATAGAACTGCTATTGTATAGGTGGCATTCATCATCCATAGACTGGCTGTAGGTATCTACTGTGTAGATGTCTCTGTCTGAACTGGTCACCTCTGACTCTTTATTAACAATAAATTAAGGCCTAGCTGCTATTCACTACATTGATCTGATCTCCACGGACTGGAAAAGGAGCTTAAGGTGCTTAGGCTGAAAGTGGAAATCAAACATTCAGGGAAGGAAGAGATGTATAATCCCCTTTTAGTGCCAAAGAATCTCGAGGTACAGAGAAAGGAGAATAGTGATCGTAAGCAACGTGTAATTTAGGTCTGCGTTCCTCCCTATTTCTGCTACGGATTTCCCGTGTGTCTTTGAGCACGTCATTTAGTCCTTCTCTGCTTTCATTCCTCATTTGTATGATGGGAACCATGGAGCTCAAGGTTATGGAGCATACAGATTTTCTAAGGACATGTTGATTTGAAACGTTGAAATGCATTTGTACTTTGTGCTCAGAAGTGCTTATAATGTGGAGAGTAAAGATCGATAAAGAGATCAAGACTACCTTGTCCAGTAGCTCAGGCCCCATACTTTTGATTGTTCTGTTTCTCCATCCATCATTTTACCTACTCTTTTTTTCCCAAGTGAGCAAGGAAGTAGCACAGCAGGTCCTAAGTTGATACATAATTGTATTAATAAAGGCAGCAAGTCTGCTTCTGAGCCAGAAAGAAAACTTTTGGCCTCTGACTTTTACTTCTATGTCATGATCACAGGATGACCTGTTTTATAAAACAAATGTTTTATAACCAAAAGCAAAGTGATTTCATCTTGCAGTGAGAGATGATTCAGTGCTATAGCAGGGTAAAAGAGTCTCTTGGCTCAGGCACATGGTTTATTAAACAAAATATTCCAGTTGCTACAGCTACTTACTGCTTGTGTCTAGTTCTTTTTCACTGTTATGTGATATTCTGAAACGTGTTGAACTGTGAATCAAACTGACATTTATATTTAAGCAAACTTCAGTGGAGTAGAGAAAGGAGATTGCAAATGGCAAAAGATTATCTCTGTGTGACTTCTAGATTCTTTAAAATGTAAAACACATTGTATCTTAAAAATGTCTAATTTTTACACCCTTTACATTAAAAGCTGTCATCTAGAAATGTTTGCAAAACATAGAATCACAGGTGAATACCTGTCTGCTCTGATTTTTCCATAAAACATTAATTGCCAAAGCCCTGAAAAATTCCAGCATCATTGGGCTCATGATGCATGCTGAATTTAAAAAGGAAGCAATAACCATAAGATACTGGATGGTCAGAATTCAGGCAGACATTATAGGTATGAGCATTTAAAAATACAATTATGGGTCCATCTTATTTCTTTACGCTGATACCTGAAGGGTAGGAGTAAGGAATATAACCTGTAGCTTGATTTCAGATTCAAACTGAATTCAAACTCCACTTTTGGAAAAGTGGAGGTCAGAAACTTGCAGTTCTTCAGAATCTGGATTATCTAAAAAAAGCATCAATTCCTACATAGAGGTGATCATGCTAGAATCCCAGGGTTTGTTTTCTTAACAAAAGCAGGTGGTTTCTAGTCATATGGATTTGGGAGAAAACTTACAATATATGACCTCTCTGAAGATTCAGAAGCCAGAAGTCAAGCAAAAGTTAGATACATGCCATTTTTATATTAAGTCATAGGTTTTGTATTGTTGGCAAAGGTAATGTATGTCCCAGGAAGACGTGAATCTACTGTGACTAAAATATTAAGAGGCATTGAGATTATTTGGTATAAATGCTATCTTGTTCTGTCTGGAGGAAAGCTTTCAACTGTATCAGGCAAAATACCTTGGTTACAGAAATGAAAGACGAGTACTAAAAGCATACTGTCTAAATGTGAGACCAGCTGCACGGCTGAAAAAATAGAAGTCACAGGCTAGAAAAAGCTCAGCATTTACTTGATCACTTCGGAGTTTGAACCCTCATCATATAATGGCATTCATTTGATAAAATCTCCCCCCAAAAGCAATGGTGGTCTTTTCATGGTCTTTGTAGATGAATGTGAAGATTTTGCCACATATAACCAAGGATTAATCTATCTGTCCTTTCTCTTTTCTTTGTTTATCTTTCCTTGCAGATCTGTTAGCAGCAAGCTGCCTTACCTACTTTCAGGCTCCTCAGCATACCTGCTAATTCCTGTTGTAGCATTCCTCTTCTAGGATGGCATTTTAACCCTATCCTTCCCAAAAGCAGCATGGGTTCTGCTAGCACACTACTTGAAAGCACAAAATTTGAGACCCAAAACGTTATTTTCAGTTTCAGAGTAGTGAACGGCTTTGACAAATACAAAGTTGTACCTCTCATATGCAGGACTAGAGTGCGTGTACACATAAAATACAAAGACAGGACTAAAGACTGGCTAAGAAAACACTGTCTGCGAACTGGAGAGATCTTACTATACAACACACACACTTCTCACAGAGAGAGCCAAAGCCAGATACTCAAAACAAACAGCAATGATTCCCTCCTTTTCCACAACAATTAATCAAGTTCAAACCAAGAAAGGAAAAAAGGAGGGATGGGACTTTGAGGAGGAGTGGGAATAAAAGCTTTAAGTGTATATGGAGTTCCAGAGGAAAAAAAATATTGTCAAATGTCTGTGACAAAACAGTTCAGAGTATCTGGTATACGTGCAGAACTTGCTGACCAGAAAAGAGGTGTCGTGAGAAAGAGCTCTGGTAGATGCAGCCTGCTGAGAGTGGTCCATGGGATCCCAGGAGGAGAATCTGTTTTAGTATCAGCAGTTTGCTCTGTAATTAGGGAGTAGCATCAGCTTTAAAAACAATCATTTTGATATGCTCCTTCAGACGGAAACTTCAGTTTTTGAAGTGGATGCTTGTTTACTATGAATGAGAATGAAACCACCAGCTCTTTCTTCATTAGCAGCCATTGGATAGTAATAACTTTAGCTGCAGATTACAAATTGGAGCATATTCAGATACAAGCCCAAAGAGTGAAAAGTACTTCATTTCCTTCCCAATCTTCTAAACTAGTGTATTTTCCTCACAGCATACACATTTTATGCTTTTTATATTTGAGACAAGCTAGGAAGAGAGAAGGAGTTAAATGACTTAACTCTTTACTCCACCTCATCTAATAATTTACAACTATCCAGGATAAATATATAGCCCAGATGGGTAACACTTTGCTCACACTCGGAGTAGCAGTATATGAGTGTGGTGGGAAGGAATTAGATAATCAAGTCCACATCTGTTGAATTCTTCTATGTTACCAAATTGCATAAACAAAACATCAAATTCTAGCCCCAAAACAGGCATGAAAAGAATATCAAGGTGAAGTTAGAAACACTCAAAATTAGCAAGTAAGTGTGAAAGACAACTGTAATATCTGCACATACAAAAGAGACACCAAGACTCTATCGGAAATCGTGCCCGCTGTGGCAAAGCTAGGACTGTGGGGAGGTGGGTGGGCCTCCCCCCCCGGGTGTACCCCAACCCAGCTCTCCTTCCTTCCCCCTGGCCTCGCCCCCCCATCCTGATAATCTCCAGGTGTTTCTGCTACAGTGTGCTTTGACAGTGGCATGGGCCTGACCTCAGAGTGTTTGTGCTTAGTTATTATTCTGGCATCCTGTCAAAACTTTACTGTAGAGCATGTCAGAAGGAGCGTATTGATTATTTTTTTTAAATAGATGATTCTTTGGCAAAATATGAAAATAATTTCATTGGGGAAGAAAAAAAAAAAGATTCCTCTCACTACAGGGCTTTCTTCCTGCAAATTTCAAAGGCCTGCTGTGAATAATAGTGTTACAACTTCCAAGCTATATTTTATAGTGGAAAGTGTTAGGCAACTGAAATAAATATCAGTTCCCACTGTTACGAAATAAAGATTTTTCTTTATGTTGTACCTTAAAACCCATGTTAAATGAGATTTTTTTAGAGATGCAGCAGTATGTGTCCAAGAGGGTTATTTTTTCATAGAGACACTAGGTTTGTTCTAGCTTGTTTACATCTAAATGAGAAATAATTTAAGACAGAAAGAACATGATGGCTTTCTTTGTGAGGAAAAATGTAACAGGAATTAATCTTCATAAAGGACTGAAGGAAATCCTTAAATCCAAATGCTGCCAGTCTCTAAGATGTTCAAAATACATATTCCTATTTTATGGCTTGAATGCATCTCTACTTACAAGATTTGTGAATATTTTTGACAAACCTGGTCTGAGTTTTCTGCTAGCAGAATTACAGATGAGGCAAGTTTTCCATGGTTTGGGGTTTTATTGCGAATGCTTTGCACAGCTCTGGTTATGTGCTTCCTTCTCATGACATCAGTGATGAAGGAGGGAAAGAATGTAAACATCTGTTTTTTATAATTCAGTTCCAGGCTTATAACTTGATTAGGATAAGAAATGTTACTACATGATTAATTTTCCAGTCACAATATGATGGTTTTGAGTGCGCAGTTTTAGCACCAATTTTAAGATTAGTAAAATAAGGAGGGAAACTAATGAGGTAAATTCTGCTTCATGGTCTGCCTTTCTGAGCTGCTGTGCACCTCATCCACCTCACTCATCCCATTGAAAACAAAGGATGTGATTCCTCTCCCACTTTGTGTTTAAAATGATGTCCCATTGTGTTTAAAATGATGTTCCCCAAAGCGCATGATGCAGCGGATGGGAAGGGAGGCTTGTGACAGCAGCACTGAGGTGAGCTGGAGAACGTGGATTCGGCTCCTGACTCTCCCTTTCGTCTGGCGTTGGGTCAGCCACCTAGGACTTGATTTTCAACAGGTGCCTGCTGGGACATAGCTGCATCCTTAAACAACGAAGGAGCTCTGAAATATATAGCCTTTAATCCCTTCCATCGCCTGAGCGGGGTTAAAACACCACCCTGGCCACTTTCTTTTCTTCCTTATCCAGTCTTTTGGTTGCACAAGAGACTGCCAGTGCCTGGAGCTGTGGTCCTGATCATATTTTGAGGTCTTTACTACCCACTTTAATAGTCACTGTAAGAATACATTCATAGGAGCTGAGGAACACCGAGGCTGTAAGGGGCCTCGGGAGGTCCGCCCTCTGGGTTTCAGGTAGTAGCTGTGGAAGTGTAACCGAAGCAAGAGGTTACAGGGCAGCAGTGCACGTAGGAGCCATTTCAGTCTCATATCACGCGTTTATAATAATAAAACAATAATTACTCATCTGTCCTCCCAGGGATGAGCTCGAGTCAGCACCACCGTCCTCACCTTTCCGTCAGGTGTGGGCACAGTACCCGGTCCCTGATGGGCAGGTCTGTACCTCACCCTCCAGGCCCCCGTTCCCGCCAGGGAGTCTCCCCCGCGGGGCTCGGCGGCGGCTGGGGCCGGGGCGGGCGGCTCGGGGCGGAGCGGGGGAGGGCAACAGGCGGCCAGGTGCGGGGGGCGGCACCGGTCCCAGTCCGCCCCGCTAACGGCCACCGTGGGAGGGGGCCCTGAGGTGAGGGCAGGGGCCGCGGCGGGCCACGGGAGGTGGGGCCGGGGCGCCTGAGGCGGCGGCCCCAACCCCAGCCGCGCCGGCAGCAGCTCCCGCACCCTGCGGTATGGACGGGGCTCAGCCTTCTCCCTCAGGGCGGCGCTGTCCCAGCCCTGCCCGATAAGAAAGGCGGAGCGGGGCCATAGCCGCGCGCAGACAAAAGCTGCAGCGCTTCCTGCCCTCCGTGCTGAGGGGAGCGGAGCGGGCCGTGGGCGCCGGTCTCTGCGCTCCTCCGGGCGAGGCTTTGCGAGTGCCTTTCTCGGCTGCCGCGGGAGCTGCGCAGGCTGCCGGGGAAAATGGCTTTCTGCGGGGGCAGCGGAGCGTGGGGAGCGGGTCTGGGCGCGGTGCTGCTGCTCGCCCTGTGCCCCCGCGCTGCGCCCGAGCCCGGCGGCGAGGCGGTGCCGGAGGGAGCCTCCACCCTGGCGTTCGTGTTTGATGTGACCGGCTCCATGTACGACGACCTGGTGCAAGTTATTGAGGGGGCATCCAAGATCCTGGAAACGTCGCTAAAAAGACCCAAGAGACCGCTTTACAACTTCGCGTTGGTGCCTTTCCACGATCCAGGTAGGGATTTCTCCCTGGAGCGTCCGGGCGGGATCCGCGCAGGGGCGCGGGGGCTCCGCCGCTGTCTCCCGACGCACGAAGCGCGGCACACGTCGAGGTGGGTTCGGGGGCGGGAAGGAGAGCCAGGGAGCCCGAGCAGGACAGCAGAGGAGGTCCAGCTCAGGGCTGGCTACTGTAGAAAGTTGGGTTTCCTGCGCTTCCAGGGGACTGGAGCGTAAGTATTTCTGTCACATCTTAGCCGTGCTTGGCATATGGGTCTCTCCGCTACGGTAACTTGCCAGAAGCGAGTAAGGTTTTCTGAACCCCTTCCCTGTCTCCGTGCAGGCAAATACCAGCAGATCTTCCAGAAGCTTTCAGGATAAACTGAAGCGGACTGTAAGCGCCCTGTATGCACTGAAGAGTAGTTCAGGGGATCAAATACTCACTTTAATTGTAATAGGAGCTGAAGTGGCTTCAGTGACCCTCTGTCCTGGTAGAGAACACGTATACTGGTAACGAAGCTACTAAGTTTTTTGCAATGCCCTTCTATGGGAGTACACTTATGAACATACATAATACAATTGCAGCTTTCCTCCACTGTTCTTGTCCCATGTTTACATTCAGAAGCTTGCACTGAAATGATCCAGAAGCTTTACACTATGTGTTTTTTGGTTTGGGTTCTTATTTCTTTCCCTCATTCTACCTCTTTTTCTTTCTGCTGTGCATTGTGTGTTCCTCTCTTTCAGCATCTGTTTTCTATTCCCTTTCTATCCCTTTTCTCTGGCTTTCTCCCTCTTTTCTTGTCAAATATCTTCTGGTGACTGGAAGAGGAAATAGGAGCAGCATGCCCCAGGGTGGTAACTTGTGCTGTACTATGCAGTAAAATCTCCTTTTTAAAAAAAATAAAAAGTACGAAAGAAAAATCAAAGAGTGGGGGAAAAGCCCTTGAAAATTACCTTTCTGGTTCTAGTTTCCATGGAATATCTCAGAATATGATATTCCAGAAGTCAAGTCTTAAGAGTTCAATTTTTGCAGGGATGTCATCAAATGAAAACAGACGCCCCCTTCTATTTCCCCACAGTCATAGGTTATTTCTGCCTACGAGATATGTGTTTGTTATAAATACCTTAAACCAAATGCTTGCAAAATTAGAGAAAAACTTGTCTTTGCAAATTTTGCTGTTTTGTTATCTATGAACTTGTGTAGGTTCTCTGTATTTTTTTTCTTCTTCTAGAGTCCATCATTGTGGTATCAGAGTATCCTATCACAAAAGGGTCTGTTTATGTACCTTAGTGTTTTTACCATTGACGTCACTTTTCTTCCCACTTTACCTTTTTGTTATTTTATGGAACAAACATACATGGGACTTAAAAATCATCAGGCCACAGGAGTAAGCAAGAAGGAAAAGATTTTGGTCAAGTGTAGAGCCTAGAACTCTTTTATATCCTTTTGGAAAATCAAGCTAGTAGTTCTTGGAGCTCCTTCTCCTTGGAAGGGGCAGAAAATCAACATGATGCGGTGGGAGCATTTTGTTTTTATTTTCTTTCCATAATCACACCTTATACATCTTCCCTTTCTGCTCACCAAAGTGATGCACTGTAAGAACGGATAGCTCTCTTTTTTTAGAGGGCTTGGGTATCTACACCACCCATAAGAGCAAGAAGATGGTCTTGAATGGTGCACTTTTCAGTTTTCAGGTTCATGTGTATGGTCCTTTGTTCTTGTGTGTCCTCAGTAGAAAGAAGTTCCAGCTTTCATATCACTGGTAGTTCCAATGCTTAGCTTTCAGCACAGGCCACTTTCAAATCCTTTGTTTCAATAGCTACTTTTTTTCTTTCTCATCCCATATGTTTTCTCTTCCTTATTCTGTTTTTCTTCTGCACATTTTTTCCTTTTCATTCCTTTTCTCCCATCTCCTTGACCCTCTTGCTTCCATTGGCCTCCAGGGTCTTTGTTTCTGTTACAGACTGATTCTTTTAATCATGCTTTGCTGTACCACCACCTTCTTGCTCTGTACATACCTTGCTAGCAAGAAATCCACTGCCACCTTCCTCTGCTTGATTCACATTTTTTTCCCCTCACAGACTTCTTGCTTCCTTGCCTTCTCTCCCATTACCTCTCTTTCCACAGGAGATCCCTTTCCTTGGCAAATGTTAGTTTTCATTCAGTAGAGTAACTGAAACTTAAACTCGAAAAAAGGTGACCTATACAAGTGCTGGCAAACATACATTGGTGTATCCTGTTACATGTCTGTATATGGAAGTCCAACTTCCCTGTACAGCCAGAGGGGGCCTTACTTTATAGCATGATGGATAACTTGTGAGGTCATAAAGCTGTTTGAAAGTGGAGAATGTATAATTTTAAACTAGATTTTGTCTTAATTTCTTCAACATCTTTTTTTTTTTAATCTATAGAGAAGTAACTTTTCTCAAAAATATAATAAAAAATATTGTTTGGCTTGTGTTTCACAGTGTCCAATTCATTTACGTAGTGTTGTTCTTTCTGAAGACTGCTCAACTAAATTGATGAGCATGAGATTATTTTTTTTTTCCCCCCAAATTGTCTGGTTATTTGCTCAACTGATGATTTTTCTTCAAAAAAGAGCTTTATATGTAGCTACTCCACAGACAAATTTTCTTGATGTTTTTGTGAGGTACTGTGGTCAGTGAGGCAAACAGGACTCTCTGCAAGGTGTGCAATATATAGTTGCACCACGGCTCCAAGGAGCTGCTTCTTGTATAAAGCTGTCCTGATCCAGATACATTGTAATTACCTATAAATAAAGAGTGTAAAATTGGTGTGGATTTGGCCTTTAACTCCATTGTTTTCCTAGTTTATGTTGCACAGTGTATGCTGAACAGTGCCCTAGTCATTCACTTTGCAGTACTGCTTGATTAGTAGTGATTAGTGAAACAGCACATGTGCTTTCTAAGCACAATAGAGTTGTTGACAAGGAGCATGTATTTACCAAAACCATACAAGAATTTGTCTTGGCAGAATCCTTGACATGACACAAAGTATGTCTGAATTATAAATAATTTGAGTTATTTAAAAATCTTCCTATAGTCTACTGGACTACGTTGTTACCAAAGTGCTGTATATTAATGCTGCATTGTAATACGCCAACACATTGTGGTCTTTGATGGTAGATTTAAATGTAGCGTTATGACTACTGCAGTGGTATTTTGCTCAGACTATGGTATTTTGGTAAAACACTAATAATTAACAAGTATATTTTTTAGTATTGAACCTGAGGTTTTGGCATAGCCCAGACTTATGACCTACAGAAAAAATTTGTAATGGCTTTCACATTCTGATACTGCTGTACCATCTGGTGGTATGCTGAGATCTCCATTTTGAAAAAGCCTTTTGTTTTGGATTCCGCTTCATGTGTAAGCATGTGCAACGCTTTAACAGATTACAGGAATTTTTCTATTGAGGGTTTTCAATGCCTAAACATGATCACAGAAGTTTTGTAGATAGTGAAAAGAGCTGTTGACAAAGAGGTCTGTTGCCAGACTTGTGTTCAATGGAAAAAGTGGGGGGGAGGGGGGGAAAAAAAAAAAAAATCTCCCAAATTAAGAAGAATTGGAACAGGAAAATTTTGAATTGGAGCTAAAGCAAATGCTTTTGTAGTTGCATGTTGTGGGTCCTGATCTACTAACTACTCCTGTTGTATCCTGTGGAAATGGGATTGAACTTGGAATGCCTTTATTTAACATCTGTGGCCAGCTTTTCTATTTTTTGCTTTATGCCTTTAAGGAATTTTGGAATGGAAAATAGGCCTAAGAGGACAAATTCATCCCTAGTATTTTTCTGTAAAGCTAATGGTATTATACCAGTAATAACTTTGACTCCACGTGATTTAATCAAGCATTCCTTTAGTGTGAATGACTATTTTATAGACCAAACTCCAGTAATTAATTTTAATTACAAGAAAAGTGAAGGGAATATGTAACCTCTGGACTTCCTAGTGCACAGGATGAGATTTGTCTGTTAATACTCTGCATGTCTGCAAATCTCTGATACGAGCATCTCCTAAGTTTTTTTTTTTTCTTACAAATCAGATAAGCAACATATTGCCTATGTGAGAAAAGGGGAAAGCTTAAAACTGCTTTGTTCAGATGGGAAAATATTACTGAACTTAAGTCATCTACCTAGGGTCATGTAGTAATGTGTAGGAGAACTAGAAATACAATTTTTTTTTTTTTCTTGATCCCACTCCTCTTTTTTTGAGAGTAAAGCTCTGATTATATCATGGAGTAAAGGCAGATAATTATGTTTAACTTTATAACCTGGGGTCTCCTTTATTTAATAGACTTGAAGTACTATATACATAACAACGGTTAGGCTGCTGAGCCACATACAAGCTTGGAACAAGTTCAGAAGGTCATATGAAAGGTCTGAGAAATTTGGTTTCTGCAGGTTTGATAGTCTGTTTTTTTCAGAAGTTGCAATGGAGAAGAAATAATGGTTTTTCCAGAGGAGAAACATAAGAAACTAAAATTAGGCTATTAATGGAATTAAAATTTTTCATACTTCCTGATACAAAAAGTATTGCGGTTATACAAGTGGATAATAAAGGGAGATGGAAAGCTGCGTGCAGAAATGGAGAAGTATAATCTTTCCTTTAGGTGTTAATGTCTGCCTTGAAAAAGGCACTTGTGAGTGATGAAGAGTAAACTGTCCTCTGAGCGTAGCAATGAAACCTCCACCCCTGCTCACCTGAAATTCTTCCTGTTTTTAATTCAACTGCTGTGGCTGCGTGGCCAGCCTTCCTGATATGAGCCACCACTTTGTCGTTTCTGTATCTACAGGTAAACAGTATCACTGCCCCTTCACTGAAACAGCAGGTTTTCTACCTCAGGCTCTCCTGATAGCTTTTCTCCAACATGTTGCCCTGCACTTACCCTTTTGCATTCTTCTGTCCCTTGAGGTGTTTGGCCTCAGGCTTTACTCTCAGATTTATGGGTATCTATTAAAATTTTTAGGCAAAGGCTGAATGCATATAAATCAGTTATCCAAAATGTTTTCCCATTTGGCAGAATTTGAATGGTCCTTCTGGTATAGCCTGATGAAGAAGGTCATTGTTTTCAGGATTCCCTCTGGCTCCCTTGGGTGGGGGAAGAAATGTTTCAAGACTTGGTATTAATTGTACTAAAAAACAGGAACATAGAACCGTTTAGTTTGGAAGAGAGCTTTAAGATCATCAAGTCCAACTATTGACCTAGCACTGCCAAGTCCATCACTAAACCATGTCCCCAGGTACCACATCTACACGTCTTTTAAATACCTCCAGGGATGGTGACTTAACCACTTCCGTGGGCAGCTGTTCCGATGTTGGATGGCCCTTTCTGTGAAGAAATTTTTCCTAATATCAAATCTAAACTTCCCCTGGCACAACTTGAGGCTGTTTCCTCTGGTCCTATCACTTGTTACTTGCGAGTAGAGACTGACACCCACCTCACTACAACCTCCTTTACAGGTAGTTGTGGAGAGCAATAAGGTCTCCCCTGAGCCTCCTTTTCTCCAGACTAAACAATCCCAGTTCCCCTGGCCACTTCGCATAAGACTTGTGCTCTAGACCCTTCACCAGCATTGTTGCCCTTCTCTGGACACACTCCAGCACCTCAATGGCTTTCTTGTAGTGAGGGGCCCAAAACTGAACACAGTATTTGAGGTGGGGCCTCACCATTGCCGAGTACAGGGGGACAATCACTTTCCTAGTCCTGCTCGCCATGCTATTCCTGATACAGGTCAGGATGCTGTTGGCCTTCTTGGCCACCTGGGCACACTCATGGCTCATATTCAGCCTGCTGTCAACCAGTACTCCCAGGTCCTTTTCTGCTGGGCAGCTTCTCTTTCCCCAGCCTGTAACGCTGCATGGGGTTGTTGTGACCCAAGTGCAGGACCTGGCCCTTAGCCTTGTTGAACCTCATACCATTGGCCTTGGCCAATCAATCCAGCCTGTAGAGCCTTTTTACTCTCAAGCAGATCAACACTCCTGCCCAGCTTGGTGTTGCCTGCATGGCTGTGCAGAAACTGTATGGCAGTAGTTCCAAAGGAGGGAGGACAAATTTAAGGCAAACGTGGTATTTTGTACTGGTATCTGAGTTTGCCAGCACCACAGAAGTGGAGTTTGTACAAGGGATGGGGGCAGCACAAGAAGAGTCTAGGAGCTCCTGTGGTGTGCTATTCCCTTGCAGTTCTCATTCTGGGGGTCATATAGACCTGTTGGTGTCATTGCGTTTGTGGGTAAGAAAGAGCACTTACTTGAGGTTGGTCTGTTGTGTGGTGTAAACTTCCTTAGTACTTCAGTGGGTGACATTCAGCACTGTGATGGAACTAGGGGGGTTAGAAAAGAGGCGGGGGCAGGGATATTGCCAGTGTTCTATAGTCTATCTTTTGCTTAAGAAAGACAAAGATTCACTGGGTTGCTGCTGTGTGTGTGTGTCCTCGACAGACTTCAAATAATTCTGTTGTATTCTGCAGACCACGCAGTGAGGTGGAAATGGGAAACTGCCCATTGAGAACTGAGGACTTGGTGGATTCTGTGAAGGTCTGCTTGTCTTTGGGCAGTAGATCTTCCTGTCCACATTCAGTGCATCTCCTTACCTTCCTCAGTAGGTAAAACTGTTTGAAAACTGTCTAATATTTGAACTAGACAAATTATTAGGTTGGCAAGGAGGAATAAACTGCTTGCCAATGAAGTTCCTGTGGGCAAATGTCTTGCAAACACTGGTACTTAGCAAAATCCCATAGTTTTTATAGGAAGGAAAGAGAAGAGTTGCCCCAACTCTGGTAAGAGTACGGTCAGAGGCAAAGAAAATTATTCTTTCCACTTACTTCAAATAGTTGTCTTAGTTTTTGAGTTAAGTGGGTTTCATATTATTCCAAAAATCCAAAGTGGGAAAAAATGTGCTAATTTAGTAAGTCCAGTCTCCCTGTTCTGGTGTGGTAGCTCTACTGATGCATCACAGAATATCAGGTTAAAGTTGTCATGGCTGATCTTTCAAACTAGTGTTCTTTGGTGGCCTCAGAAGTTTCCAAAAATCATATCTGAAAAACTGAAGGTTGTGTAAGGTATTTTTTGCATTTGGTTTATTTTGAACTTCTTTAGATGTATAGTGACAGCATTAATGAGTGCACATCCAAGTTTTGAGTTTTTCTTTAATGTTTTAGGAGACATAATGTAAATTTACAACTGTTTGGTGCTGTCTTGGTATGTCTGCAGACAGATAACCAGAACTGGGCAGCTGTTAAATCTGCCCTTTTGTGCTATAACTGTTGAAGTGTTGCTGTTACTTATTATTTCAGTGTTGACAGTTTCAGTAGGAAATGCTGTGTTTCCTTAAGGCTCAAATACTACCTCTTTAGTGTTGTTACTACTACGAAGTTTTATTGTTACTGTTATCAATTGAATGACAATCATCAATACTGTAAACAGTGAACAACTCCAAGTTGATAAAGTCTAAAGCACCTACAAATATTTTCTATCTCTGTTGAAACTTCTATGACAACCGTACTGACCGTACGTGCAATGAGTGTTTTGAAACCTGTTGTGGTTTGGGCCAGATTGGCCCAATCCAGTGGAACGACAGATGCTCTCTCTCTCTTGCTCCGCTCGGGAGGCAAGAAAGAGAGAGAAGAAGAGAGACTTAAGAGTTTAGAAGGAACTAAACTACTTTAATGAAATATTGATAATAAAATAATAAAAAGAAAAATAATGAAATATATACAAAACCGTATCAAGCTCCCAGGATGACAATCACATCACCAGCAGGCGCTGGGGAAGTCCCAGACTGGACTCAGTGACTGATGGGCACTGGATTCCGGATCTGGATTCAGGATCGGGATCAAAGGCAGACGCAGAGACAGAGTCCTCCCAGGACGCCGGCCATTGAAGAAAGAGAGCTGACCCTTTGATCCTTCAGCTTTTATACTGAGCGTGAGGCAGATGGGATGGAATGCCCTTGTTGGTCAGTTTTGGGTCACCTGTCCTGTCTGCTCCTCCCTGCAGGTGTGACCCCTCTACACTTTTCCGCTTCTGACCCTCCAATGGGTCAGGTAACAAAGTTGGCTGGCCTTGGTTGTTACAGCAATAAGTATAAGCAAGAGCCTCTCTGCATACCATTCCTTGGCATCAACTACGAACATGGGTCTTATCACTCTGCGAGTGAACAGTTTTCTGCACAACATGCTGTTAATTTCAGCAGTTAGAAGGGGCCTAGCTAAGAAGTAAAGTTACTGAACAAAATTGGTCCTGTTTTACCTCAAACCAGGACAAAACCTTATTGTTGTCCTTAATGGAGACATTGTGATATCTATAAAATCAGTTCTATGTGATTACATGGCTGTTTTCTTGGCCCTTTGGGAGGACTGTAGCTGTTTATATAGATTACAGAAGACAGTATTGCCAGTTCCAGAAGCTCCAAAATCTTTGAGACGGGGCAGAAGTGTGACATCATCCAAAAGCCTATTAGAACACCACTTACAACTTATTTTTCTACTGCCTGTCCCACTCTGAGGGTAAATTTTCCCACTGATTCTTGAATCTTTGTTGCAAGGGACAGGATTTTATCCCTGTTTTTACTTGAAGATACAATGGAGATTCTTTTCCACAGGAAAAAAGTGATAATGCCTCAAATATGTCATTCTCTTCTGCTTTGCATTGTGAATTATTTTTCATGTTATGTTTGAAATTGTTGCCTCCTGAACTTACACAGAGGCTACTTGTTCTATTTTGCTTTGCTCTCCCCAGATCCAAGTGGTAACAATTACGTGAAAAGCTCTGTACCTCATTAATAATGCATCCCAGTGTTATTCTGTCCTAATAATTATTACTGATGTCATTTAGCAAATGCGGCTTGCTGTTTAGCAGTGTACGCCTGTTCTCTATGGCTTCTGGAGTTTACATAGAGGATACTTCACATGTTGTGTCCCAAACAGCAGTCACTATTACAGTGCCATTGCAAACTCAACCATTAGGTATGCAACAATGTAGGAAATAATGGTACAGAGTTTTAAATTCACTCCCAAATACAGTGGGTTTTAATGTGAGACCTTTCTATCAGTTGTATTAGAATCTGTACATTACGATTATCCCTCCATGCACCTGAAAAACTCTTTCACTTGCCAGTATAGCAGGTTTTACTTCATATCACTTACTACTATTGTATTTTCTGAAGACTAGTAGATAGGAAAATGTAGACTTTGCTGGAGGATCACACACCTTGCTGAGAAGGGAAGGTGTGTACCTTCTGCAACTTCCACTCCAGATACAATTGTGTCTTCAGATCATATGCAGTGAACTGAACCTGTTGAGAAGCCACTCAGCACTGTTGTTGGGGTCATCTGTGTAGAAGCGTAGGTATACATCACAAAATACACATTTAAATAGCAGCGCAAATCCACACAGTGATAGTATGAAGCTCTGGTTGGTCTTTCAGCTGCTGGTGTTCTGCACGAAAAGATTTGTCCCTGCCTTCCCATTAAAGGTTGCTACCCCATTATTTCTGTTACTTTTAACGATTTGCCAATTGATCTCAAAGTAAATATAACACAATACTGAACCAGGTAAATGATCAAGCTGGTGCCAGTTAAACTGAAAAAACAGTGAACTCTTGCCCCAGATAAAAAGTGGCTGCACAGCATATTTCACCATGTCCTGAATTACCCAAGCAGTGAATATGGTTTAATCACTCTGAAATGCTGTGTGGAAGAAGGATCTGTTAAAGCTGTCTCGGCCTGCCTGGAGAGCTGAGGACTGCGCTTTCTCCTCCTTGTGGAGTAGGGAATGATAGTTACTCTCATCTAAGGTAACAGCATCTGATAACTGGGAGCAGTGGGAAGAAAGTAGAAACCAACACTGTAAGAGCTGAATTTGTAGTCTTCCAACTTCCTCCATGCTCTTTTCCCTCTTTTTCCCCCCACTTTCAATTTATTTCTCAAAAGTTGCAGTAGCTTGTGTTTTCACACAAAGTAATGTGTAGAAGCCAAGTTAATCCTATTCACGGCAATAATTGTTTTAACAGTAGGCCACATTGGCTATGAGTCTTGACAGGAGCTCTATGGTATGGAAAGAAAAAAGAAATTTCTGATGATGTATGCATCTACTGAAGTGGTTTAAATGCCCACAAATAAAATTTCTAATGTGTCCTGGTTTGAGGTAAAACAGAACCAATGGTCTATAAAAAGCAGATATCTGATGCAGATCCTCAAGTGCTTTTAAGCTAGGACAAAGCTGTCCCTCCCTGAGATTGATATATTCTGTCTCATTCTCATCTGGAGAAAATGGTTACTTTCTGAGAATGCACAGTAATGAAATCAATGAGGAGGCATAAATATTATATACCTCTTTATCTCACTTTAATTGAGGCAATAGTGTTCATTGAAAGATGAATTGTCAGTGAAATATACAGAGGGAAGTTGACAAGAAGGCTAACCAGAGAATATTTCCTCTTGAAATGCCAATCTTGTTCTTTTAAAGCAGCAATGCTAGAAGATAACTGTGAAAAACAATGCCTTCTGTGGTGGGGAATTAATAGCCTTTACTGTAGACAGGAGCTTGAGTTCTCAGAAGGTAATGAAGGAAAAAAACCCAAGAACTGAAGGCTGCTGAAACTGAGACACTGATCCTTAATCCTGGCTCTATGTGCTGCACTACCATCCTGCAGTACCAGCTTGATTTGGATCAGGTATGGGGACATGTTCACGTGCCTTTTGAAAGCTCTGCATCGCGTGATACAGAGCTGGGCTGTGTGTTAACTGCAGGAGGGTAAACTATACTTGTTCCTCTGTAGGGGGCCATGGAGTATGGGACTCCATTTGCTGGTACAAATTGTGCTTGAACTTTTCTTAACCAACAGTGAGCAAAATGAGTTTATATTGCGTCGGTGCTTTGTTATATGTGTCTGTGGTATTCTTCATCCTGCTGTACCACTATGTTAGGAACCTCAGAGCTATTTCTGTTATGCTGTGTGGATTTGAGATATGCGTCTCTGTAGTCTTTCTAACTTGCGCTTTATGCTTTTTGTGTGTGTATCAGAGGCTGCTTGGAGTTTATACTAGAGTGGATTCAGTTCAGTCAGTTGAGGGTCTGGATAAGTTGGATTAAGGAGTATGGAAAAGGAGCACATATTTCATTTACTTAATGGATTTTGAATGTGGCCTAAAAAATGACAGGAGGAACCCTTTAGATGGAGAAAGCCCTCAGATGCCAGTTGGTATATTTTGCAATCGATTTGATTTTTGGCTTATGCTGTGGGCTTTGGTTTTGAAGGAGATGCATACATCAGAGAAAATATTGGGAACATATGTTTTCAGTTTTGTAAATAGCAAAACAATTTCTCTGTTGAAAGAGACTGATGGTGTTACTTGATCAGCTCACCATGCCTTGATAATCAACAGTTTTGTTAGAAGAAATAGGATGGATTTAATGAAATGTGCTCTGGATTGGCTGCTTCATATGCTTTCTTTACTACTGCCAGGGAGAATGCGTTTTATTCCTCAATTACATTGTTGAATATAATTAATTTTTTAGAACTATTGCCAGTGTATAGGATTTCCTGTTTTAGGTGTGTTGCTCTCAGATCTGATCTATGAGATCCTTCAGTTATGCCTATTGTGTACTCATGCTATGCAGTTGTTGGGTAAACTCTGCATCCAAGATTTGCATTTCGTAGAGGGATAGTTTGCAATGTTATATTTTTAAGGGAGATCAGAGTGGTTTAGGTCATGTCTATCCCTTGTGGTCTATGGTTAAACTTCTCTTTTGAAGAACACGTGCAACCTATTCTTCGGAATCTGTAGATGTGAGCTGAGCTTTTCCCTGTTTTTGCCAGAGGAGAAGCACAATGACTTCATATTCCTGAAGCACTTGAATGGGATCAGGTTATGTCAAGATATGTGGAGCTGTGACACTGAGGACAGGAATCATCCCATTTCACTTTAGGTACTTAACTGAAGAACCTTAGCTGAGAGACTGGCTACCCAAAGGTTCTTTCTGTAATTTGCAAAAATAAATTGGCACCTTTATGGAGCAATTAATTGCTTGTGAATTTTTAAATACTCTTTGGAGGTCTCATTTCCTTTCACTGGCTGCAGAGGGAGCAAAGGTTAGATCAGTTGAAGCCTTCAATTTAGGAGGTATGAAGTCAAGTGAGAGGCTCTCTGCTTTCTGACTTCTTCTCGCTCTGGGGCTGACTGTCCAAATAATAGTCCCTGAGATATTATATTTTATACTGTTTGTCATCCTACCATATGGATACTGAGTGCTCAGATGAGCCCAGCTCACATGAGGGAGTAGGTGATGATGTCTTCCCTGATTCTGATCTGACCCCAGACCTTCAGCTCCACTAAAGAACCTCCCCCAGTAGGACATTTTGAGCTAAAACTGAGTAATGCTCAGAGGCAGCCTGTGCAGGCAGCTCCAGTATAAACTGAGGGACTCCTGCGGGTCTGCTTTGTGGAGTGTGTTGGTGGATGCCTAGTGATGTGGCTAACATGACGTCTTACACCTCATTTGCCCTTACTGCACGTTGTCAGCAGGATTTGAACCTTGGGTGTTCAGCCGAGACCCTTTCTGTGTAAGCTAAAGGAGTAATACTGGCAGCTATGAGACTGATAATCTCTGTGGGGATAAGCCACAAATGGGGGCTGTGCTGCACATTGTTAATGTGTATTGCAAATGTAAACAGGCTGTGTGTATTTATGAAGACATGTTAACTTATTGTTCTCCATCCCATGTACTCTTCCATATTGATTTTCTTTGGCGTCCTTGGTACTCCTCTTGACAGAGACACTCTGTGCAGTTTTCTAGCTACTCAAGTTGTAGCCCTTTTCCTAAAATATACTTAGCCACAGATTTCAGTCTGCGAAACATTACTGGTAAAATATATGCATATTTGAAAATGACACGTTCCCAGACACCAAGCCAACAAGCTGCATACATCACATGCAACAGAAGATAATTGAAAGTGTTGAATTTATTTTCAGTAATGTATCCCTATTAGTGGTCTCATCTGTTCACTCTGGAATAGTGGCTTCCTTACCATATGCTCTTGGTAATACAACAGTTAGTGTGTGATATTAAGTACAATAAATCAAGTGCATAAGTGTTCAGAGCCTGTGTATAACATAATGGGACTCCCAAAATAAACTTGGATGTACGAGCTTTGTGCAGAGAAGATTTTAAACTGTTCTTTCAAGGTGCCTACATGAGCCAGCTCTTGTGGAAGACAGCTGGCCCCCTCACAGAGCACAGCCTGTTGCAGAATTGCAATTGAGAGGGAGTGAGCTTTATCTCTGTATTTCAGTGCTTCAGTGTTTTCATGGGAGCTGTTAAGCTTCCTTCCTCTGCTGTTTTTTCCCAGCCATAGGACTACAAAATACGAAGACAACTTTAAAAGACAATTTCATGTAGCCTGATACATAGTAGAACCAAATTCCTAATATCAACTTTATAACTATAGGATAAATTACAACCAGAAGAGCATGTCTTCAATGAGATGTAACCAGAAGCAGACTGGGACCTCAGGTTTTCAGACTGGAAAAACCCTGCTGAAGTGGAGTGAGTGGGGGTGGGTTTGCATAATTAAATGAAAATGAAGGAATGTCTTGTGTTGCTGTAGTCTCAGCTAAATGTCTGGTCTGTTTGCTCAGGATAGCAGCTCTAATCTATGACTATAGGGTACTGTTGGATTCCTGCCATCTTGTTTAAATTAGATTCATAGCCTGGGGAGTGGAGGGTGTAAGCAGGAAGCCATTGTAATTTTCATGGTTTGGACACCAGTGTATTTTCATGAGCTGAAGTTAAGTGTCTCTGGGGATGCTGAATATCAGTGAAACATTTCCTGAGTTCTCTTAAGCTGTACGATGGTATGTCCGAGTCTGTTTTCCAAAGGACAGAGCTTTTTGTTTAGTTAGTGAGGTCTTAGTTAGTTCACTGAACTAGTATGCTTTTGCACTTATAATTTATTGAGGACAGAAGAGGGGGAAAGTTGTGCAGGGAAAATGAAGTCCTCTGCCTTAGAAAGCTAGGAATACTGTAGTTTCTTTTATAACCCCATAGCAATTTATGTTTCTATTTACTAAAATCCTCGAGAGACTGTGACTTTACAGCTACTGTGTCAGAGCTAATTTTTTAGCCTGTAAGTAGGTGACATTGTTAGGCAAGCACATCGTTTTAAGTAAAAGAGCAACAGCTGGAGCACCCAGGTAGAGAGACTATGGTTGCTGTCAGTCTTTGGGCAAATCACTTAGCATTGGGGCACTTCTTTTCCGTCTTATGTTACTTAGCTTGTACAGCACCAACACAATAGTAATGTGGTTTTAATTAGAGATCTTTAGCATCACTGTGCACGCATTAACTACTGTCTTTTACCAGAGTTTGGGTACCAGAAGTACTGCTAGTGCCCAGCAAGTGGCACAGGCAAAGCCCAGCCCCAGCGCAGCCCCTGGTAGACTGCTGAAGCAAGACATGGTGTGCACTGGTTGGGGTAACATTTTGACTGCTTTCCTACAGCATTTGGAGATCATAACATGGTGCTTAGGCAGTGGTGCTTGTCCAGGAGTGTTGCCTCCTGATTTAACAACATATTACTTAAAAACCTACATCTCGGTGTCCTAGGGCATTTCAGATAATGGGTGTTTTTGGTGTTTTGGTCATGTCTTCCACCTTTAAATCTTACACAAGCTGAATCAAAGCACAAGGAATTCACGTGACTTACTGCTGAGTCACAGTCCTCTGTGTTAACCACAAAGCCACAAATCACTTATTTGTCCCAGAAATGTTTACTCCTTCTGTTCCTTTCTTTCCTAATCTGTCAGACTCCCACATCTTTTTATCTTCTTGGTCTCTGCCTTCAGCCCATCCCTTCCTCAAAGTTTCCATTGACCTTTTTCCCTCAGAGGTTCGTTGTCCCTCCTTTATCTCAAGATTTCTTGGCAGTCTGCAGTATCTTTTGCATATACAGACTGGATCCTGGTGATGAAATCTGTTGCTGCTGAAGGCAATATATTCCTGCTCTGAAAGAAGTGCTGTGTTAGCCACAAATAGGTTTGCACAGGACATAATGGAGAAATCTTTCCTCCACTGCTTTCAGTGTGTCTGATGGCTGATGTTTACCTTAGCATGAATGAGGGTGGTGGCAAGGACACAGATCATTCTCACTTTGCATATTGACAATGTGAGTGAGTATGTTTCTGAAGTTTGTCCTGGGTCTGAATCTGTGGACATACATTTTTTTTAAACATGTAGCTGTATTGGATGAAAATATTACTGCTCTGCTCTGCTGTCTGCTTCCCTCTTCATTGAGGTTATGGCCTTTTCTGATCCCCAGCCATGAGTGCTGCTTCGCAATTCCAGGTTCATTCCAAAATGATCCAGGTTAGCAGAGACTGCTGAAACTCCTTGAACTCACTAGCTTGTTTAGAAACCACTTTGCTGCTGAGCAGGGGAGATGATGACTTGTGTTAGGACGATTCTGGAGGGCAGGGCTGGCAGTTTGTCTGGCTGGCATAGCTGTGATGGGAAGGGAATGAGTGTCCATAGCAGTAATGAACTGAATTGAACTGTAAATGTTGAGTTACACGGGATCTGTGTATGTGCAAATCTACACAGTCTCTGTGAATGCTGACAGTGGGAGACAAAAATGTGGCTGCTTTGTGTATCAAGCTTTGTTCTAAATATTACTGTTGTTGCTCACGCTTAGGGTGTGAAAAATGAAGATCATGTAATTACTGTAAAAACTCAGCCCTTTCCCCACCCTTGAAAGTGTAATTAAATATAGGTCTGTTACCTAAAGTGAACCATGGTATATGAAGATAAAAATAATGTGCGTTGGCTAAACTGCATTTTAAACCATTTGGCAATTTTATCACTTTAGCGAATCTTTTAAGCTCCTTGTGTCTCAGCATAGCCACCTATACTGATACATGCCCTTTGGGGGTTTGTTTTGTTTTGTTTTGTTTTGTTTTTTTTAGAGGGAAAGCACAGAAATACTCCACAGTGTATAGGTATATGGTGGCTTACAGAGATGGAGCTCTAGCTTAGCAAGTGGTATCAGAGGATGACTTTGTCTCTGTAAAGGGCATGAGGGAAGCAACTTAAGAGATGCTGTTGCATGCCTACTTCATGGGGATGAGTCTTGTTTTGTAAACATGCAAACAAGAAAAGCCCTAAATAAGCGAAGCATGCTTTGAATTAACTCTTTAATTTGCATAAAGCTTGTTTAGAGGCAGATTTGTAGTGTATAAAACCTTTCAAACTTTAGAAATTTTGGCTGTGGATATTTATGTGATGGCTCAAGCCCATCTCACCTTTTGTGTTGTAGCTACATAGCATTAAACAGTTTCGTAGTTACTTGCAATGAAACATCCCACTGTGTAGATATAAAAGCCATTTTTTCCACTTCGATATTCTGTCTCATTGAACGGGTTTTGATCTTAGTTAACATGGAGTAAATCCAGAGTCAGTGATGTTAGTTTGGATTTACACCAGTATAACTGAGGTCAGAGTCTGGCTTTGGTTGTCTGCTTTCCTGATTTGCTAAATATTACATACTTCCCAAGTATCCTTTCATATCTCCTCTTCAGACCTTGCTGGCTCCTCCTACTTTCCCAAATTCCAAGATTAACAACGTAGGTGAAATTTACTTGATGAAAGATTGTTTAAGCAGGCTCTGTTTTTTATTAGCTCAGCTGTTTTCATTTTTTCAGCACTGTTTGAAGTTTCATTGTACTCAGGATAGGATCTGAATTCATCATGCTTTTCCTACTTGACTCAATTTTGTCAGTTAGAAGCGCAGTGTTTTAAATTATAGGGTGCTCTCCAACATTATCATTGAGTAAGAGTTGTGTGCCTTGGTGATATTTCAAAGCAGTTTTTAACTCTGAAGATCAGAAAAAGGAAAAAGGTTGTACCTTAAGGCATTACTGTTAATCAGCAACATAATGTGTTTGAAAGAGCTTAGTAAATGCTAGATGTGACTTTGGAAAATGAAATGAATTAAATTTTTCCCGGTTTTGTTTATATTTCTTGACATTACGCTAGCTTTGTAGGAGTGTATTCTGAACAGAGTATTTCAATTTACCATGTGTGAGAGACATCTGGAATTTCATCAAGGTTATTCTGTTAGTTAAATTGAGTTTATTATTAAGGTTATATGTTTGGACAGTTTTATCTATGTTTATATAGTTCAGCTGATACACTGGGGTCTTGGTCCACATAATCATACCAGAAATAAATCCGTAACATTTGTATTAATGTCTTTACAGTTGGACTTCCACTGGTACAGTATCTCTACCTTCATATGATGATAAATAATTCTGCCCAGAATATCCAGCTCCTACTCTAGGGATAAAGAAAGGATGGGAGATGGGAAACACCACCTCCTTCACAGTTTGGAGGCCTTGGGCACAAAAAAACTCTGTCTGTAGTTAAGCAAAACACTTAAGATTGTTTTTGTATATATTCTGTTTATTTTGATACAATTTTCATGTATGCTTAAGTGTTTTTCTGAGTGAAGCCATGAAGATTTCCCTCTGGCGACAAAGAGAATCTTTGGCAGAACTAGTGATTTAAACCTGAGTGATAGTCTTGATCATTCTGATGCCATTTTGTACTGCAGACAACAAGAGCTTCACAGAAAGACTCAATTGCTATTCCTGTCTGTACCTGAATGTCTCCTAAATTCCATGTAGTGACAGTCTTCACCACGACTATACCAGTGGGCAGTTCGTAAAAACAGATGGTTCCTCAATCCTGCACAACAGACTGTTTAAAGAGAGTTAGTCATGCACTTATGGTCTTTGTTCCTTGGTGTTAGTGTTCAAGAAAGTTAGCCTGACAATGTATGTAGGAATTTCATGTTGGTTTGTGAATGCCATTAAGAACTGCCTATTTTTATTGTGGTTTTGAGCCTTCTTTTGGATGCAAGAAGTAAGGCATAAATGAGAAGCTCTGAGTAGCTGTAGCACAGCCATCAGTTCATATACCTGTGCTTTCTTCTTAAAAAAAGACTGTGCTGTGGGCTGGACAACTGCTTTGGTTTCTCAGGCAGTTGGTGGTGGAACCCTCATGGCTGGAATGAGAAAGTTCTTAAGAGGATGATCAAAGGCAGAAAGGGGGTTTGCAGAGGCCACCTTCTAAAGAGACTGCTCTTTGAGGAAGAGAACCTATTCCATTATCATGTGTTGTCCTGAAGCCTGAGACTTGCATGGGGCAGTGAAGTCCCACTGAATGGGGTGGTATTCAGAAGTATGTTTTCTTCAGATCTGAACTGCTTATGCTGTTTAAAAGCGTGGTTAAGATGTTGCTTTTCTAGGACTGTGCTTCGTTGCTTTACAGTTAGGTTGTGCCTGGACAGCATAACTAGCAAACCAGAGCTCTCATAACTAGCAGGTCTTTTGTTGGAAAAGTATGGTTGGAAAACTGTGTAAGTGGAGATGGAATCGGCAGTTGGAGGTTCAGTGTAGAGTCACTGGAGGGCTGGACTCCTAAGTCTTGTTGCCTATGAAGGACATCAGGCATGAGATTGACATTTGAGGGTGTGCCAGAGAGACCTTGCAAGCAGCAGCACTAAGCAGCCCACACCAGAACAAAGACAGAATCCAGTCTATAAGGGCAAGATTAATCTATTCAAAGACTAGCTTCAGCTAGAAGAATATATTCTGTCTGAGAGATGTATAACTAGCACTCTTGTTCTTTAAAGAAGGATGAGTGACGTGTTGTGTGGCAATTTGGGCCACAAGTTATTAATTCATACAGTCTATTGAAAATTACTCTTTTTCCTTTCTATTTTTAATGGTGTAGAGTTTTTGGATGAGTTTTTTATTTTCTAGCACTACTGGAATCTTATCAAGCTCAAATAATTTAAAAAATTGTTTCATATTACATGCTAAGCCACTTCATTTTGCCTTTAAGAGGCTGAGGAGTGCTCGCTTGCTGACTCTGGAAAGACAGTAGTAGTGAACTACTTGAGGGTGGACATTGCCGTTTTAACATCTTGAACAACTGCTGTTTAGTAAAAGAACGTCTTAAGCTTGAATGATATTGGAAGACTAGATGTGTTGTGTCAGTCTGACAAAAGAACATGAGAGATGAGAAGCCCATGGAAAATATGAAATAAACACTGAAACCATGCCCCTACCCATTCAATTCTTTTCTAGCACAAATGGGTGGGAAACTTTGATAACAGGGCATCTGAAAATGCAATCAATTGAGAGCAACAGCTGATGTAGATCAGCCTGTGAGCCCCCTTATGTCTACTCAACAACAATGGTGACTGCAAAAATCTCAGATTGCACTAAAAGCACACCTTTGATGTTCACCCGTGGCATCCTCAGTTAATGTATTTGGCTGCCAGCTCCATTCACCTGTCTTGACTTTGGCAGGGGAGTGGTTACTACTGAAAATACCCTAGCACAAATTGTCAGACTGTATTTCAAAGCACCTGCATGTTCAGAGAGTGAGTGTTTTTCAGGATCTGCATTGTGTCTGGAAGAAAGTATCTTTTGATTGAGCTACATAAACAGAACAAGTCAGGTTGTAGCATTGATTTTTGGAGCTTGATGGCTTCAAGGCCACAGATCCAAATTCTCCAAAGAAGAAAGCTTTGTGGTGTGTGTTCTATAAACAGGCTGAACAATATTATTGTATTGTAAACAATAATCATGATAAATGCTTCCATTTGTAAAATTTAGTAATTCTTTAACTTTGGTTTTTATTTAGCAATTGATTATTTTATTTCCATGTGAGAGTTCCATGTTTTTCCAGTAGTCAGCTGAGTACATACCAGTCTTGTTGGACTAGGCCAGACAGAAGGTGAAATCAGGAAATAAAGGGATCAAGGCAAATGAGTTAGTCTAAGCTAACTTCTGTCTAAATAAAAAATAGTGGCATTATTTCGAACAAATTTTAAAAGATGAGCAAACAAAAATCAAGGCTTCTGCATAATGTATTCCTCTTTAACTGATCTAAGTTATCCTCATGCGAAAGGAACAAGGCTATTTTGTTTAGAGTAAAAAATTTAATGTTCTCATCTCTTTTTTCCTCCTCCCTCCCTCCTCACATCTGCTTTTTGAATTAGTTTGGAGTGTGCTTGCGTTTTGCACTAGTTAAACTCAGTGGAATTTTATCATCCACAGATAATATTTAATGTTTCCCTCTCTTCCACAGCTTCCTAAAAACTACTGAACACTCAAACCTGCATCAAGAGCATAAATATTCTCATGATTTTCCTTTTTCTTCTTCCAAAGCCATGAAACAGCTGTCCTTTAGCCATTAACCTACTGTTCTGTTCAGGCGTTGCACCGCACATTTGGATATGTAATGTCTTGTTCCCTGAGGTCAGTGCCAGGGCGATGAGCCCTTGCAAAGGGGCAACAGAAATCTGCACAGAACGTGACTCTGGTCCTGCTGATGCTGCTAACCTCAGCCAATTGCACTGAACTGTGGTGTGTAGATAAGCATGGGTAAATCTGGATGGATTAGTAGCTAGCCAGTTAAGCTCTCATGAATCTTGCTGCAATGAGCTGCCTGGAGTTACTGCTTGTGTAGAAGAGTTGGCAAAAAGGCAGTGTATTTGTAAGTGAGCTGCCAGTGAAAAGGAAACAAATGCCACTTCTGGGACTTACAGATGGCATCTCAGTGTTACTGCAGGCCAAGTGGCAGGGCCAGGCCCTGTAACCTAGATGTATCTGTGTTATTTTTGTGAGCTGTGCTTTGTGGCCTTAAAATTAGTTTCTTGTAAAACACTTCTGGTGGCTTAACTCTGAGTGTATCCTGAGCCAAACCTGCAGGTTTGGCTGCCTCCTTGAGTTGGTAGCTGCTTACACAGGGAGTGAAGACATTGCACTGTAGTACTACTAGTGGTTAGCAAAGGCTCTTGCATCACCTGCTCAGAGGGTGGGAAGGGGTAACAGGTAAAGCTGAGAGTCTGTTTATTGATAGTCTATTCAGCTTTAATCCATACAATTTATGAAATTCTTGTTTGTATCTTTTCTGTGGAGACGTCAGCAACATGCTTCAGCTTAGTAGGGCAGCATCATCTACTTGAAAAACTTCTCATGCCCAAGAGATTTTAGGTATGGTCTCAAGGATGAGGAAGAAAGTGATTGATGAACTTTTAGGATGCTGACTCCTGAGTGGAGCTAGCTCACACTGAGATGGCTCACTAGCTGCTGCCTCTAGTTCCCTGTGCGCTTTGCTCTGCATGCATGGCTGAGCTGTTGGTGATGAAACCCCAGAGCTGCTGTTTCACAGCTGGAGAAGCAAGCTGAAATTGGTGCTTTCTGAACGATTGCATGACTCTCTTCCAGCTTTGGTTGTCTTCTAGTCTTTTCGCAGTTGATTTTTAAAATTATGTTTTTATATTATAAGGTGTTTTGCTGCCTCAGAGATCTTAGTTTTATACCAAATGACTGTCAGAAGAAATGATGCTTAGATATGAATTGGGGGATTGTTTATGTACCATGGAGCTTACATAAGGTCAGTGAATTTGCAGATTCTCTTTCCAAAGTGATAAGTAAACATGTGTGGCTTGTAGCCAAATCCTTAGCGGCACAGTCAGAACAGGATTTATTTAACAAATATTTTCAGAGATTAATTGTGTGACTACTGTGGGGACGAGTTCTGGTTTTTGATTCTTCACCAGATTAAAAGGATGAAGTAGGTGCGGGGAGAAGAACATTTTGTTACTTCCTGTGGGGTTGTTAAATGGCTCCCAGAAGCTAAACTTACGGGGGTCCTACAGTGTGCTGGTTAGGAGAGTTGACTATGTGGCTGGTCTTCCTCTGCGCAGCCTGCACCGCTGCCACGGAGGCCTTTGCATGCTGTTGTTCCAGGGTGAGAGCTGGGAAGAACCAGAAGCCACATCACAAGGCATTTTCACTGGCTTGGTCCACAGAAAGGAAGGAGACACATAAGACCGTTGTCACCTCCAAGCTATTCTGGCAACCGTGGAGAAACTTCTTAGCCTGGCTGCATGACTCCTTTCCCCTTACCCTGAGGCTGTGGTGGCCATTCGAGTTTCTCAGACTTGGTTCCATGTAGTTCTGTAATATATTTATCCCTTACTGAATGATTTCTTCTGCTTAAAAATGTTTTTGTTAGTGCCTTTTAGAAAATTACAATTACAAATGATACAGGCAAAAGTTAAAGGATGGGAAAGAGCTGATTCCAGCTGACTCGCCAGCTACCAAAGTAAACAGTGCTCTAATGAAGGTTTTGAGAGCCTTATCTGGCCATGAAAAACTTGCTATATCTTTCTTTTTAAATTGCTACTTAAGTCCAAACCACATTTTTAAAAAAATAGAAATAAAATGTTTCAGTATCCTCTTCTGCCCAGATTGGTTCTGTCAGATAAGCAATTTTGCAGTCATGTTTTCTGCAGCTTTTTCCCATCACTTTCTTGTGCAATAGAATCCTACAACAGCCCAGGTTGGAAGGGACCTTGAAAAATCATCTGGTCCAGCCTATCAAACAGAGCCTCACCAGGAGTAAGAAACGTGTCTGTTATGTAGTAATAGAAAATGAACTATTTACAAAGTCTTCACTGTTGAAATTAATAACAGATTTTTAAAAGGACCAAAAAGTTAACTTTAACCTGGTACACGAGTAACTGACCTTCTTCTTACATCTTTAAGTAGATGTTTTAACTTAACAAACTAATGGATGCTTCTTTATTCACAGCAGTATTTGAGGCACCACTGAATCATTGTTAGAGCCCTGGGGGTAACATTCACAAATGGATATTGTCACGAGTGAATAAGCGGTGTATACAGACAGTGTTATCTGCTGTAAAATTCCATGTTCTGTCAGCTGCATATGGATTAGTTTTGTGAAGTGGACATTTATTTAGAATGATGCATGGAGATTTGAATTTACAGTTATAATGGCTAAAAGGAAATGGTTTGGGTTTCTAATGGTTTTACGCTGGTAATCCTTTAGCAATTCATTTTATAGTGTAATACTTGGAGGGGAGCTGGGGCCTTTTCTAATTGAAATCAATAAAAACTCTGTCACTGACTTAAAAAGAAAGCAGATGCATTTTTAATAGTGAAAAGAAAAAAAGAAAATTTCTGGTACAGAGTAAACTCATGTGCAGAATACTAGGAGTTTTGTACTGAATGTGACACAACTTCTTTCTCCTAGCAGCTGGTCTCAAATGACTTTATTTTTGTTGTGCTTGGAAATGTCCATTCTCAAAGGATGGTAACTGGATATACCATAAAGCATTTTATAGTATTGAAACGATGATGTTCATGCACGTATATGTATATACATGCACACACACGCGCACAAGATGTCATCTCATAGCAGCTTGTTTTTATTGTCTTTTTTTTTTCTTCCTTGTGTTCTTTTGAGACAGGTGGCTTGGCATGAAAACTGAGAAAAATTTATTTAGTTGTGTTTTAATTATGCAAGTGTAGGTAGGTCTGTGGTTAGAGTGTCATTATCTTTTCTCTTTGTTCAGGGCTCATTGACTAAGTATGTGGTTTGCTGATAATTTTCAGAGCAAAATTTATTTAAATAACTTTTTAAGGATTGTTTCTGGCATCTGAAGGAATTTTAGGTCAGTCTTTACTTTTTTGTATTCCTCTTATCCTCTACAGAGGAAAAAACCCTAAAATTTACCATGCTGTGTATGAGCTTTGTATCTAACAGTTGTGCTGGTCTGTTTTGTCCCAGGTCACGTAACTCCCTCTTGTCCAAGAAACCCCAACAGACCCATTTAAATATGATACACCATATTCCAGCTATGATTTTTTAAAAAATTATCTTTCACCATGTGAAGGCATTACCTGGCATAAGCCTGTTAAAGGACAGCATAGGATTAATATGGTAACTTATTCTGGAAAGTCCTTGTTTCCATGGTCTCTTGACAATTTTAAGCACCAACTCATGAAAGCTGTGGTCTCCATAAAGCTTGTTAGAATGGTTCCTTCAAGAAAACATTTACTCCTGGTTTATTAATAACTGGGTAGTAATTACACACATTAAGTACTGTTCCTGACTTTGGATGTCACTATATGCTACATAGCATGAATGTAAAGTATTTCTCGTCATCACAGACTGAGGAGTACTGGGTTGTCCTCGTCTCAGGATGCTCAAGTTGTTGTTGGTAACTTTATTTGCTTACGTGGTCTATTTTTATGTAGATGTGGGTGCTGAGTGCATTAGTAATTCCATATCCTTCATGAAAGCAATGTGGCAGCAGTTTCAGCAGGAAAGAGCCAGTTGCTTTTTCAGTTTTGATTATGTCTCATGATCAAAAAGCTGACTTGGCTTGAGTAAGGTAGCCCTCTCCAAGGGTCTTCCAAGTCTCTTTGAAGGAAGTAATCTGTGAACATAATCTTCCAAGCAACAGAAGCTTTTAATTAGACTTTGTAATTGGATTAATCTATTTTTGAAAAATAAAAGAAGCTGTGATTTTTTTGCCAGTCGGCCTATGGACCCCTCCTATAGTGAGATACATTTGGGGACACGGTGGGAACCAGAGTTCAGTGAAGAAAGAGAAGGAGCCTTACGGATGAGCTTGTGGTAACCTGCAGTGCCAGGAGGCTCCCGACGGTGGAGCTCGGCTGCTCCCGGCCAGCAGCAGCAGCGCAGCCAGTGGTGTGGGCAGCAGCTCAAAATGAATCTTTGCTAGATGTTGCAGTAAATAAGTTCGTTTTATAATGCAATACCAAGTATACATTTTGAATGAAAAATTGAGTTTTAAATAGTATTTGATTGGACTTCAACGTGTTAAGGTTATTAATCACAAAACAGCTCTGTAAAATTTGTAGTTACATTCATTCCTGCCCTATTCTTTAGTCTAAGTTCTTTATCCAGCGCTGTTACAAGTGTTGCAGGAGTATTGCCAAAATATACAGACCAAGAGATGAGACAGAAATAGACCTGGACTGAACTGGAGTTCAGTCTGGAGAAAGAATTTAAAGAGCATTATGAACTGAATTTTACTCAGTTCAGATTGTTGTTAACAAGGGGAAATAAACAAAACCAGAAAGTAATCTGATGACCTTTTCAGATGTTCAGTGTGAGTTAAGAGCGTGGGCCAGCTTCAGTAACTGATTGCTGGTCCCATTGCTGTACAGTAAGGGAGCTGTGGTTGTAGTCCTTATCAGCTGTTTATTCTTCACTGTAGACTGAGGGAAGCAAATTAGTCAAAGCTTGTATGCTGTATAGCGTCAACAACTGCTTTCCCCCACCCCGCCTTGCGTCTGCTGGTGCTTTATCTTGTTAGAAAAGAAAAGAAGCCATATGAACTTCTGTACTATTGGCAGTACTGGACTGCCAAGCATAAAACTGAATGCCTCTTTGTACAGAAGA
This sequence comes from Burhinus oedicnemus, assembly GCA_008921705.1. Lineage (NCBI taxonomy): Eukaryota > Metazoa > Chordata > Aves > Charadriiformes > Burhinidae > Burhinus > Burhinus oedicnemus. The sequence goes on along the minus strand of VFFE01008906.1, from coordinate 1,561,355 downwards.
GGTGCATAAAAGCATGTATGTACTTAGTTCACTGGGATGGCTCGAGTCTTGAATGTAGGGGACCGCCTAGTTGTAAGAGACTCACATAATCTCCATGGCTCTTTCAGTCCTTTGGCCTCTCTTAGGGACTGTCAGCTGAGTTACCAGCTGTGGCTGTGTTTTTTGTGATTTGGGCAATCATCCATTGTGATCTGGCTAGAGGCAGCCAAAGTAATTTCAGAAATGATGGCTGCTGGCCCCCCTGATGAGAACAGACCTCCAGGGCTGTTCAAAGAACCAAGGGAAGGGAGGAGGAAGGTGGGTCTCCTGCAGATACCAGGATTCTGTATGTTTGCTTGTCCCCAGAAAGGGAAAAAAAACTTGCTTTCTGTCAATCTTTTTACATGTGGGACATTTAATATCTACTGGCATTACTTTCAGTTTTAACCACATGGAGTCAAGTTTTCTGGTGTCTTTGCCTCTTACTTGTGCACCAGCAATAGACAAAACCTTCTGGCCTACCGGTGGAACTAGAGGGGATGTTCAAGTGGATTATTTCCTTGGAACAATAATCAACCTGTAGACCTATTTAATTCAAACTTTCTTTTTCTTATTTCCAGCCTGAGGAAGGAGATTTTTCTATCAGTGGTTCCACAGTGAGCGTGATGTAGTACCACTCATGCAAGGGGCTTGAGACACTCTAAGGCTGTTTTATGCATCACCTATTTAAGACAGAATTTCTAGCAAACCTAGATTTATTTTAACTGTCTCTGGGTAGAAGAGGTTACTCTGCATGTCCTGTGGTTTATGACTGTAGTTCTTAGAAGGCAGAGTTAACAGTGGGCTAGTTGTTACTGTGCTGGGCAAATCAGCACCTGATTTTTATTTGGTTAATAACTTTTAGACAACGGCACTTGAGGCCCAAAAGCTAAACTTAGTGTTTGTTACAGTAGACAAAAGATGATAATGTTAGATTTTATCCACTGTAGGTCTCCAAGCTAGCTTGTCTTTTCCAAGAAATGTAAACATACATAATGCCTTTTTTTACCATTGTTATTGTCTTTTTTAAAAAAAAAGAGAGACAGGAAATAACAATACAAACATGACACTTACTAAGGCACATTTTCAGTAAAACTTCTGTTAAATCTTTGGCCTCTGAGTTTCATCCAGGCTTTGACCACTGCCCTGAGATGTCTGGTGAAGAATTTGATGCACAAAGATGATGACCATTGCCATCCTTGAGGGTAGAGCTTCAGTAATGCTCCACTAATGCTAGGTTAGGCTGCTTAACAGTGCTTTGCAGTTTGCATGGGCTATCTATCTGTTTTTTATTTGAATAGCCAACTAAAGAAAAACTGTGCAGTCTGACTTCTTCCAGTCTGTTGTTGTCTTAAGCTGAAGTTTGCATATTAAAGTTAATAGTCATAAGTCATGAGGCTGAAAAACTATTTAAAAATAAAAAAAGTGACTGCATGACTGCATTAAGGAAACATGTGAGCTTGTTGGGTTTGTTTTGCTTTTTTCTGTCTGGTTAAGAATCTGGTAAAAGTTGCGCACTGCAGTTCTTGGGCTCTTTAAAAATTTAATTATACCAAGGTTAGTGTCTGAAAGCTAAAAGCAACCACGTCATGAGGGAATATCACTTAGGAATAAACTTTAAATAGCTTATTACATGTTCTAGTGCTAAGCATCTTGGCTTACTCCAGTGCTCCCTCAGTCCATTGGGAGGGTCTTTCCAGTGGGGTGTGCATTAGCCTTGGGGGACTTGTGATTGTAGGCAGCATCTCCAATGCTGCTTGTTCTGGAAAATTCAGCAAGGTGTTTATCCACACAGCTCCCATCATCTTTAATATGAGTTGAGGGTGTCCTTCACTTCAGAGCATGAAGCAGAAGGCTTTAAGTTTGGGCTTTTTTTTCTAGGTGTTGGTTAGTAATACTTATCTGGCTTACATTTTGAGTCAGCTGCTTGGGTTTAGTAGTCTACCATAGAAATTTGCAGTCAGTTAAAAGTGGAAAAGCGTTTTAGTTGCATTAATGGTTAAAACATAATGGTAAAAGATCTGATTCTGTGTATGTATGTTCATCAGCTGTTTGAGAAATAAAAATTTTCACTATAATTTGAGATGGCAATTAAAAGTATTTTTCTTTTATTTAGTTGCACCTGTGACATCATACTCTGGTGTTGGAAAAGACAAGAGAGCACTGTGAAACATTTCTGATGGCAGCTCATGAGTGATCTGTAGTGGAGTGAAGTCCTGTGTAGGACCCAATTTGCTGTTAGGAAGTTAAGGGTTTCTGCTTATGTGCCCTTAGGACAGGCAGCTGACTGGAGGCTGGTTAAGAGTAACTATTATTACTCTTATTTTCTTAATCCTTGGCAGGTAGCTACTTCTAAAGGTCTTCAGAAGAATTATAAGCAGAGCTTTACAATGGATTGGATACAGAAAAGGAAGCTTGAGGAGAGAGCATTAAATCAGATAAAGGTCAATGCTCAGCACTGTTAGTAAACAGCTCTTATGGAATAATTGTACACCAATTTCTTTTGGCAGCAACCCTGGCTTAGGCATTTTAGCTGTCCCAGCTGATCATTCCCAGTCCTTTATCATCTCTTCACTTGTGGTGAAAGAAGTACTTGAGAGTGTGTACAGGGAAAAAGATTGGAAGACAGATCTAATAGAAAAAAATTTTTATATATATATATATATAAATAAAATATAGGCAAGCAAAGGTGTGTATGTATATATGAAACCCATATTAGGCTTCTGATCTCAAAAACTGTCAAAATTACCATTGTCCTGGTTTGAGGTAAAACAGGACCAATTTTGTTCAGTAACTTTACTTTTTAGCTAGGCCTCTTCTAACTGCTGAAATTAACAGCCTGTTGTGCAGAAAACTGTTCGATCTCAGAGTGATAAGACCCATGTTTGTAGTTGATGCCAAGGAACAGTATGCAGAGAGGCTCTTGCTTATACTTCTTGCTGTAACAACCAAGGCCAGCCAACTTTGTTACTTGCCCCATTGGAGGGTCGGAAGCGGAAAAGCGTAGAGGGGTCGCACCTGCAGGGAGGAGCGGACAGGACAGGTGACCCAAAACTGACCAACAAGGGTATTCCATCCCATCTGCCTCATGCTCAGTATAAAAGCTGAAGGATCAAAGGGTCAGCCCTCTTTCTTCAATGGTTGGCGTCCGAGGAGAACTCTGTCTGTTTGTCTGCCTTTGATCCCGATCCGGAATTCAGTTCCCATCCATCACTGAGTCCAGTCTGGGATTTCCCCAGTGCCTGATGGTGACATGATTGTTATCCTGGGAGCTTGATAGGTTTTGGATATATTTCATTATTTTCTTTTTATTATTTTATTATTAATATTTCATTAAAGTAGTTTAGTTCCTTCTGCACTCTTAAATCTCTCTTTTTCTCTCTCTCTCTCCTACCTCCCTTTGGAAGCAGAGCAGGAGAGAGCGAGCATCTGTCGTTCCACTGGATTGGGCCAATCTGGCCCAAACCACGACAGCCATAGATAGGACGCAGCAGTCAGATGGAAAGGCAATATGGGATCTGCTTAACCTGGCACTACTCGTGAAATGAATGTATGTAACCATGCCCAGTGTGTGATTTTTATTTTTTCCCCATCATCAGACATACATCTCAAGAGGTAAGTCTTGATGTATATTAGAAATGTATGCTAGGGTGCCTGCACTGGGTTACCTAATTCCTGTTAGCATAATCGAAAATCTTTCCTTCTTCCTCCCCACCCCTGTCCCTTTGCCATACATGTATTTTCAATGATTCCAGTAAGTCAGAATCTCCCAACATTTCGTGAAAATAATACACTTTTTTGACAGCCTGAAGATACAGACAACTTATTTGCATAGTTTGACCTGTAAATTCTTATTCGTACTATTTCACTTGAATTATGACGGTTAATTACAGTGAATGGTGAAAACAGTGATTGCTTTGTAAATACAACTTCCTGATGAAGATGTATTGATCTTATGTATGCTGCAGCTCTGAAAATGATTTTTCATGGGGATATCAAAGTTTTCATAGTACACATTTCATTTTTCAAGGTATGCATTTAAAAAACATGCATGTTTTAGTGAGTACAGATCCTTTTTTTTCAGATGCCTAGTGCTAAACTTGACAGTCCACTTTATAAATTAAAAAGAAGGTAGAAGATAATTGCCACTCAGGTATTCTTTGCGTTATAAGCTGGGGGAAACTACCTATTTTTTGAGCTGTATACTACGTCATGAAGAAATAACTAAATATCTGGTCAGTTCTAGGCCAGAGGGCTACACTTTCACTCCATTGCAAAGATGCGGCACTGGTAAAAGTCTACACAGCTCTGATATCATACCTTTAAACTAGTAGAATTTGAATGACACATCATTGTGTGTAACAACACAGGAATGTAGTAAAAGATTGTTTTAATTACATTGGTTATTAAAATATCAGGTTTTTATTGCTGTTATGTGGGGTGGGTTTTTCTGTTTGTTTCTTTTTTCTTTTTTCATTTGTAGTGTACTAGTTCTGAAGTTTATTTGTTCTTTGGAAGTATCTAAAGTTGTGGGTTTTTTTGGGGGGTGGTGGTAGTTTGTCTTGGTTTTTTTAATCCTGGATATAGTTTAGCATCAGGGAAATGTCCTTGGTCTGAATTAGAAGAAAAAATTCTGCAGGTGAGAGCTCTCCACAGTACTTACTATCTCTGCTGAAATTCCTTTAGCTACCAAGTATCAGTTAGAGCTTTTTTTTTTTCTTCCAGAACAAACAAATTCAGTATTCCGAGTTGATGAGCGCTAGGCAAATGGCTTCCATATTCCTTGCTAGATCTCCTAAAACATCCAGCTGTCCAAACCAGATATTTGGTGCAGATATCTTATGTGGTCAGGATTAAGAGAGTGCCAAATTTGCAATCACCCTCAGCAGTAATTGTGTGTAATTGTGTGTCACTGGGCAATTTGTGGTTTTCCCAATGTGCTTGCTGTTCAGCTTGTATATAAACATGCAGCCATTTGAGGTGTGGCAGAAAGTCATGGAAAAACATCGGAGACTTTCAGAATAGCCAGTTTCTCAAGTTACTAGGGACTTAATCTGCTTATTTACAAAGGAGATGTTTTTTATCAGTTTTGCCCCAGAAAGGAAGTATCAAGACTCCTAATTTCTCTTAAATGGACTGGTACTGAGTTTTATGTTGGTTTACTTGTTTAATTGCTTAGGTACAAGCTCGAACACCGTAGTGATTATGTTGAGTTTTGTGATTTCAGTTTAGGAAGTCCAGGCTTTGTTCAGTGATGTGCAACCATTCCTTTAAAATATGTTTCCTTTCCTACATTATCAGTTTTATGTGTGTGTGCAATATTAAGTCTTGGATCACCATGTCAGTTTGAAAGAACTTTTAAGACAAGAGAGTTTATTTACTGCCTAAGAAGGACATGCTGTTTTGCTTTGTCTATATCAGGTTTTTCACCTTTTGCCCAATCACCTCTAGAGGACTGAGAACAGCTTTCGAGTAACGAGCAATGGGGAGACCTCTATAACAAACTAATCCCAAATATTTCAGTATTGCTGCCTAAAAATGTATCTGTATTTCAGCACTGGAATATTTCATGTGTCAATCTTTGCCTACAGAACTAATGAAGTTAAAAAAAAAAAATATGTTTTTTCTTCTGCTTGGCATGTTTGCAGGATCTAGTTTCTGAGTAAATGTTCTATATTTGAATGATACATTTGTAACTGTGTTTGACTTGAGGAATGTCTGACTTGCGTGCTTGACTTCTGCATGCAGTTATTAACACTTTGGGTGAGTTTGGATGTGGATAAATGTGCAATTAGACTTAAGAGTTGACTGGCTATATGTGTACCATTAAGGTGCACAAAAGAACACAGTTGTGCCTTCACTGCTTTTCTCAGACACCAAAAACTATTTTGAGTACTGACACATCGATCTTTTTACAATGTTTACTATTTTCTGTTAACTTGACTGTATGTTTTTTTGATGTCTTACCTTAGTTTAATGCCAAAAAGCTTTTCGGCATTTTTTAGATGATAGCTCTTACACAAGGTGAACTTGTACAGTGTGCTACTGTAAAACTGTTAAACCCTTTAAGTTCCTTCAGGAACTCTGCCTGAACTCACGCTTCACAGTTAGCATTGTCAAAGTGCTGAGAACAATTCTCCGTCATGATCTATATAATTCTTTAACAGTGCTGCAGTTTAGCATTGCACAGGCATTGGTGTCTCAGACTGGCCTCTGTGCATTTGTTCTACAGAGCCATGTCCAGATTGATGACCGCAACTTGATTTAGACTTTACAGTTTTTGAGGTTCTTACCGTATCAGTAATTTAACCTTCTATAAGAACTTTCTGTGGGACTTTGTAAGAGAACTTACCATTCTTTCCTGAAGTTCTTTTTGGAAATAGTTCCTAGCTGGCAAGTAAACTTCAAGTGCTTCTGGTAATGTCTTCTCACTTTTATCTATTCTGAATGCTTTGAAGGCCTGTGTTTAACTACACTGATGAAACAGTCTTGCTTGGCTTGCACTTTGAGGTAGCAGAGTGAGGATAGAAGAAAACAAATTTCATGAGGGCTATTTCAGCATTTTTGGCAAGCAGGTCACATAACCTGATGCCATGACGGCATGTGAAAGACAGTAGATGCTGGATTTTTGGTACAAGATGGTGAGAATCAGTGACATCACCATTTAGACCTAGAATGATGGGCTTGTAAAGCTACTTGTGAAGAGTACTGAATAACCTCCATACAACTGAGAGGAAATCAGATCATGTGGATGGGCGAAGCAATGCAAGCCTTGAGTTGGATGGTTACTGCCATTCCAGATGGCTTCTGTATCAGTAATAGATTAGTTTAGTGTTGGCAAACTGACTGTAGCTGTAGGTTTACATGAAGTACTAGCATTATTGCTTACAATTGGAAGTACTCCTGATGTCCCTCAGATAAGAGCTGCCGTAGAGCGACATGGTTGCTGTCTAACATTGGGAGTGTTGGTGTCATTCGTGTTGCTGCTGTTTGTCCCTTAGAGGAGATCATTATTACCGAAGATGTGAGTGATCCTATTCACTCCTTTCTGGGGACTTGCTTAACCTCAGGGCAAGTTGATGAACTCCAGCTTTGGTTGCAGAATTGGCTGGGGGGATCTGCCCTCTGTACGGCTCCTGTGAAATTCTCGGTTCTGTCCTGACAACAGGTAGCTCTCTACTTGATGCTGACTAGGCCATACTCCCTTTCTAACCTCTAATCTAGGTGCCATTTCAAAGATCTGCTCTTTACTGAGCTCACACCAGAGGGCGGCCAGAGCCTTGGCGTGATCCTGCGGCATGCTGGCAAGGGCTCTGGCTTGGCATCCGCACACGCGCTGCTGGAGCAAGCCCTTACTGCCTGTGGAGAAACAAGGCAAAATTCTCATCCAATCTAAACTGGAGGTGCTGTTTTAGTTTAGCTGAAGTATGTTGCTTTTCAGATCTTTATTTTATAGGGCAAGAAAGCCTTTCCAAAGGATTTACTGCTCTAGAATTGAAAAATGTGATCCCTCAACTGATGGGGAATAATGGAGCTAGTGGTTTTACTGTGTGTATAAAACCCATTCTATTATATGCTTTACAACATTGGTTGGCAGGGGATAAATTTGAAGCAAAACAATTTGGAGATAGCTTTATTACAGGCATTTGCATACCCAAAGGAGGATGGTACCAGGTGGAGTGGTAGGGAGCATGGCAGGATGAAGTACGTGGAGGAATGGTGAATCCTTATAATGGCTCTTTTGATGATAGTGTAGCATTTTAGTAAATAACATTCACAGATAAATGGCTCAAATCAAAGCCATACAGAAAAAAATTTAAGACAGTTTAGTATTCTAGAAAAGGTTTTGTGTGATCTCTTGGGTGACTTTCAAACAAATTAAAACCTACGCTTAGCAAAAGGCACTCATAAATAGAGCCCCCCCAAGCAAACGTGTGTGTGATTTTAGTAGACTTTAGTGATGGTGGTTGTTGAAATTCCAGTAAAATAAAACTTTGGACTGTTTAAAAAAGAAGTTGTCTAGATTATGTGGAAGATAAGTACGTATTAACTTTTATAGAGCTTGGAAAACACTATATGGTCTGCTGAGGCAGCATTTTCATGTAAGCTACAGCTGTATTAAATTGGCACTACTACGGTTTCATGCTTTTTCTTTCACCCTGACTGCATAATTGTACCCCATTTTGTATGCTGGTACTCAGCTGATCTCTTTATGAGTGGTTTGGGGCACTAAACTATTAGTAATCTATTAACTTTTTTCTTTTTGTGTCTGTTTATTTATTTATTTAGTTTTGGCTTAGCACCCTGAACCAGCTTGCTGAGCTAGATGAATGCCATTACTGGCACAGGGACAGGGCAGAAATGCCTGCCCAGGAGAGGGAAAGAATGAAGTGCATGAGTGCCAAGACAGATTAAGGTAAACTGTCAGGAAATCACAGTCATAGGAAAACAGCTGGTTAGAATCACATTTGATACCAATTAGGAAGGCAATTCTTGAAGGGGCAGAGAGAGGCTTGTGTGATTGAGAAATGCTCAAATATGTGCTACTGTTACACACCTCAGATGACTTCAGTTTGATGCCCTGTTGTTTCTCAATATACAAAGACATGGCAAAGATCACAAATAAAGTTGTTTCTGCTTCAGTTCTTTTTGGCAACTGCTACTAGATATGCTGAGATTGGGCACTGGGTTCACACTGGGCTTCTCCAGGTAGAGAGTACATATTCTTTCAGGCAAGAGATGTGGCACGTGTTTTTTTGGTTTGTGTTTTTTTGGTTTGTGTTTTTTTTTTTTTTTTTTTTTTTTTAAGGTTGGTCGTTGGAGCTAGTATGTGTATTCTGTTCAGAGAGGCCTCTCCTTCATGTGTACCTATACAGCTGTTTCTGGAAAAATGTACTATTGTGCAGCCACATTTGTTTTGGGGATTATTATTCCCTTCTGATTATTAAGAGCAATTAAATGATTGGTGAAAAGTACATGTGAAAGAAACACAACACAGAATGATTTTGATGCCTATAAAAGTTTAAGACACCTAGAATTTGGTAATACTGGAATGATTACTAGTTTGATTAAGTTACTAGATTTGGAATCATAGATTTTTGTGCTGGGTGTATCATTCCTTTCTATTCAGTGCTTTTGCTTTGTTTTTACTACCAGATTTTTATGAATCTGAAAGTTAGCTCTTCAGTTGAAGTTGTCTTGATATCTTTGTGTTTTCCTCATACTTTCCAATATTTTTCATCCTAGAAATTGGTCCAGTGACAATAACCACAGATCCCAAGAAATTTCAATTTGAACTCAGGGAACTTTATGTTCAGGTGAGTAACTTGTTCATTCTGTATGTGGTTCTAGCAAAGACTCTGTTTCCTCCCCCTAATCTTTCCTCTTGTGTTGATGTTTCTGCTACAATGCTTTATCAGGATGTAGGCCATCTATCTCTGTCATTTTACCTGCACAAACTGTTGTTTTCCTGTTCTCTGGTCATCTTAATTTATGATTATGATTAATTACGATTAATTACTTTGTCTTAGTTTACATCATTGTACGAGGACTCAGCTCAATATCACAAGAAAGAATAGTTAGATAATGCTAACATTTATTTTGCATTTTAATTAGTCCTGCCACTTGTTCACGGACACTTTTATGAACTGTTCTACTGTGTTCTGGAACTTATTTCCCATGAAAACTCTTCATTAGCTTTAATTAACAAATTTAGGTACAAAAGGACTGTAAGACCCATCAAGTATTACTTAGGTACTGCCTTCACTGCGATTTTTTACTTAGCACCTACTGATTCAAAGGCATCAGGTTGACTCAGGTACTCTTGTCTTATGCAAACCCTGTTGAACTGCTTCTGTAGTTGTGCTTAGGAGACAAGTGGCAGTTTTTGAACTAGCACACCAATATTTCTTCCTTAGTGGACTTTCCCTGGGTGAGAATGAACCACAAATGACATCTGGATCGGGTGATGGAAAGAAAGGGAAGTATTGGCTTTATTTTTTGGTTTCTAAATAGCTATACTGGAAAATAATTGCAGCTATTTCTAAAAGGTATATGGTTTAGATGGAGCTTTTGGGAATTTAAAACTCTTCATTTACAAGCAAGTTGCTTAAAAGTTTCTGTTTAATGAATTTAAGGTTTCTGATTGATTGCATATTTTGCAGTTACTTTCAAGATCTGCTCATTGAGCTAAATTAAGACTTTCCCTGGCTTGCATTCACTCATTATATTGGTGGAAAGTCAAAATATAAATTTAAAAAGTGCTTAGAACAGGACTGATAGGATATCTTGGAGTACTTCTGCCAGAAAATGTGAACACTTCCTACATTTTTGTTACTAGTATTTTTTCTAGAAAGGCAGTTAAAAGATGCAAGAATGAATATTGTGGCGGTAGGGGAAATTTTAAGGTAGGTTCATTTTGAAAAGGGTGTAGACCAAATATTGTCCTAAATGAACAAAGCTTAAATTAAGGTGTAGATACATTATTTTAAGGAGTCCTGTGTATAGAACATATTAGACCAAAATATGCTCTCCAGGAATACTGCAAAGCTTGTCCTCCCTGGACGTCAGGATAAGCCCAGCTCTTGTTTTCCAAAAAAATTAATCTGGTCACAGAACGAGTGGAGGGTCTGTACATGACACTAGAAATAGGCTTTTGGCTGGCACATGACATCAGGTAAAGATTAGTCTGTATACATTTCACTGAAGAAACTAGGCCCTGTTCCTTTTACATTCAGAGTGATAAAGGAAGTATTTCTTTGACACCTCATAAGTTGATCCTATTTTGCCTATGTTTTATCTATAACTGTGAATCATTCTTATGGACAGCATGACAGTAACTTGTACGTGGGCAGCAGTGGCTTCTTAGTGTCTTTTTTTTTAAGTGTTAACCACTGTATTAAATACAGTTTTCACAATGCATACTTATTTGGATAAGCAATATACTTAAATCTTGTCTACATGAAAATCTTGGATATTTTGAGTGTTATATGATCCTGTGATACAGATGACGATACACTTGCATCAACAGTTATGAAAAGGCCTTATTTGTGTATTTCTGAGTGTAAAAATGACAACTTAGTGCAAATAGTCTTATGTAAGAACTGTTGATAAAACTCTTTAAATCAGATACTAAATTTATCCATTTGTAAGTGGATACAATGCTAGTTAGGTAAATAGTTATATAGATATTAAATTTAGACATAAGAAATGTGAATAATAAAGATGAGCTGAGCTAACAACCTAAATTTCTGTTTGCCTGTCCAAACTGAAAGGAAAATGAGACTTGCTGAGCTTTACTCCCCTCTGTTTTTCCAGAAAAATTCACAAGGTAATTGTAACCATATTTATTTGCACTTTGGAGAGACAGGCAGGAAATTTTGAAAGGAAAATTTTCTTTTCTTATTTTCTTTTAAATAAAGCTAATACATTTTTGTTTGTTAGTTCTACATAGATGCCTTTTGAGAATACCCCTCTTCTACGTTATGAGAATAAAAAAGTTCACGCTTGTTCACAGAATAACCATTTAGCTCAGCAATGCTTTTCCTATTATACATAGAAAATAGATGCTGCCATATAGAATATTACATGAGACAATCTTCCTGAATCTTGAAGTGGTAATAGAGACTTTCTTGTTCCAAGTAGGTGTCTATAGAAATTAGCTATTATCTTCACTTTGCCTACAAATTAAAGCTTTACACGGAACAGTCCCTTGCTAAAGACAACATTCACTTTGCAAGAGCAGGAAAGAAATAACTTGGATATACTGATCTGTTCCATAGCATTGTGTAAGCATTGCCAAGGTAAAGTTCTGACATGTGTCAAAAATGTTTTTGGGGAATTATCTCTTGAATTTCAGGCAGTCTGGAGTCTACCACTTCCTTTTCCCATAAAAGTAAGAGTGTATTTAGAAAGGACTGACTTATAAAAAGAACAATGCTGATGTACCTATTATTTAATGGATGAGAAGTTTTTTGAGATTCTTGCTTTGAAATGGGATTAAAGACACTGATAGATTAAAATTTGTTACCGACATGAACATTTAATTGGGGACAGCTAAAATTCTTAAGGACTAGGGGACTATGGGAGACAAGGTTTTTTCTGGTTTATGTATCTGTGTGAATGTTTAACCTCAAAACATAATTTCTGATGGCATCTCAAGAATTAAAAAAACATGCAAATGCATTATCTTTTTTCTTCTTCCTTTGCAGCATGTGGAGATTTGTATATAAGTATGTGTGAAGGCATGTTGATTGTAGAAATAAAATAAATAACTTTTATATTTAATCTTGAAAGTGCAGAGATCAGTTGCGGTTTACAGGGACATGTTTTACAGTTAGTCTTCAGCTCTTTGGAAAGTTCAATATGTGTTCAATCTGGCAAGTTAATTTTTATGTAAATTAAAGTGAACTTCTGTTTAAACAGTATTTTCCTCTAATTCTTAATTTAGGAAGAGAAACTGATCCTTTCTTATAAAGTTAAAGAAAATCATACTTGGAAGCATTTTGATTAAACACGTGGTCTGAAAAATCTCCAGCTGCTCAGCTGTCTGCTTGGCAACACAGGTGACTTGCAACACATCACCTGTGCCCCCTCTGCTGAGCTCTCTGCGCTGGCTGCCACACAGGGTGAAGTCTTGGTCAAGTTCTTGCTGTTCTGGTATCTAAAGGTCCTCCTGGAGTTCAGCACTGTTTGGCTGAGATCATTTCCCATCTGTGCCTATGACCATGACCTCCAATGGCTCAACATGACCCAGAAATGTGCACTCGCAGCCCAGAAAGCCAACCACATCCTGGGCTGCATCAAAAGAAGCATGGCCAGCCGGTCGAGGGAGGGGATTCTACCCCTCTGCTCTGCTCTCATGAGACCCCACCTGGAGTGCTGCGTCCAGCTATGGGGCTGCCAACATAAGAAGGACATGGACCTGTTGGAGCAGGTCCAGAGGAGGGCCACAAAGATGATCAGAGGGCTGGAGCACCTCTGCTATGAGGACAGACTGAGAGAGTCAGGGTTGTTCAGCCTGCAGAAGAGAGGGCTCTGGGGAGACCTTATAACAGCCTCCTTTAAAAGGAGGCTCAACAGAACAGCTCAGGATGAGGGCAATGATGTAAATTAATTACTATGATTAGTAGTATTTAATTGCTACATCTGATTTTGAATGATCTTTTATTTCCATCATTAGGTCTAAATAGCCCTCAGAAATTATAAAAAAAAATATATATTCTTATATCAGCTCTTCAGAACAGATATGTGTCAGCACATTTCTTCTATTGAATTTCTATTGATGAAAAAAAAGTTTGGGACATTAATCTCAGCTGCAGCTGGCAGAGAAAATCCACTAGAAATCAGTATTTAGAACTTTCCTTTTTAATTTGCTATTGCAAGTAGCCAACCATCACCAATGTTCTTTTCCATTTCTTAGAGCTCAGTCTATGCGTAAATACACTCCACTTTCTCTCCTAAAGCAAGCTTCACTTTTAAGGAGTTGGAGCTTTACAGATTAAAAGAAATCTTTTGCAATTGATTAGAGAATATGTCCCTTCAGGAATACAAGGGTGCATTTTAATTGTATGCACATGTTTAGGCATCAGTGTGTTACGTGAAAATCTCGTATTTATAAAGGAACAGAAAATAGTTGCAGGTGAACTGTAAGTTTAAAAATGTAATTCCAATAGAGTCTGTCCTTTGGGCAGGCAGCCATGTGCTATATATGGCCTTTAAATCCTGACTAGACAGAGAACTTAAATCATTACACTTACTTAATCCTAGCCCTATTTGCAAATCTTTTAAGCACATGCTTTGCTCAAGAAAGGCTCGGGCTTTGATAGAAATTCAATGGAAAACATATCATAAATGAACATACATTAAAATATAAAAACTTGAAAGAGAGCGTTGCATTTAAAAGACATCCATTCAGATAAGATTAATGCAAGAAATACAAACTTTATGAATTTTGCAAAGGTTTTCAAAGATATAATCTCTGGAGTTTTAAAAAGCTCCATAATTCTGGGTCTATGTTCTCTTATCCCTAGCTGTAAATAAACTTTAATAAAAAAAGTAAGTGTCAATAATCTGAAAGCCATTTTTAACCTCCTGCACTACCATGACGTCTACAGTAATGATCTTCCTCAGATGGAACACAGCTGATCAGGGTCATTCACTGATAAACGTATTTCAGAGGATTTTTCCCCTCTATCTCAGTATGACATTCTATGATTGTAGTACTTAATGGGTGCCTACAGGAAAGATGGGGAGGGACTATCAGGGAACGTAGTGATATGATGAGGGGTAGCGGTTTTAAACTGAAAGAGGGTAGATTCAGGTTAGATATTAGGAAGAAATTCTTTACTGTGAGGGTGCTGAGACACCGGAACAGGCTGCCCAGAGAAGCTGTGGATGCCCCATCCCTAGAGGTGTTCAAGGCCAGGTTGGATGGGGCTTTGAGCAACCTGGTCTAGTGGGAGGTGTCCCTGCCCATGACATGGGGGCTGGAACTAGATGATCTTTAAGGTCCCTTCCAACTGCAGCCATTCTATGATTCTAAGGCTGCTGCATACTACCAGAGCAATGAAATCGTCAGCCATTAAGGGAATGTGTGAGTATAGGAAATGGAGCTGTCACAAGAGCTGGAGCTAAACAAAACATGGTACTCCCACAAAAGAGAAGAGTCACCACGACACCAACGATTTTCAGGACTAACCACAACCCTTCCTTGGACTTTATTTACCCTAAGGAATTGTTGCAGTTGTTGCTTGTGAGTGTGAGTCTGTGACAGTACTCTGCAGGAACCATGCAATTCTTAGGATAAAAAAAAATGAATAAATTATTAGAAACTGAGAAATGTCTTGAATGTCCTAAAAGAAAGTAATTTATTTGATATGTTCTTTTTTCTTAGAAAAATGCTTTGTTTTTCTTCTAATTGTGAACAGGGTGGTGGAGACTGTCCAGAGATGAGCATCGGGGCAATAAAGATCGCTCTAGAAATTTCTCTTCCTGGTTCTTTCATCTATGTATTTACTGATGCACGATCCAAAGATTATAGACTTACCCATGAAGTACTTCAACTCATTCAACAGAAGCAATCACAGGTACGCAGGGGATTTACATTCTGAGCTGGTTTATGTATTTAGTGCCCTGTTTTCTCAATATCGAAGCGTAAAATTCTACTATGTGAGACTTAGTGAAATCTTTTTATGGAAGGGACCATAATGCTGCCATTCTAGGGAACTTTTATTTTTTTAAATAGAGAGTTAACTAATCAGGTTAAGAAAAAAACTTAAAGGAATATTCCTTTTAATGTTGTGAATTAAATAGTGCAACTGAACCTTCTACCAGTATATGTATTCTTGGTCACCTTACCAGTTATGTGGATGTGTTTATATTGTTCTGAAATAAGTATTCTGTGAAGTACAAGTGCTGATAGGTGAGTATCACTTCTAAAGTGATTCTTGTCTGTTTTCTTCTTCATTGCTTTTTCCATCAGTAGTGAGTGCAATATGGCTGTCCTTTATGCAAAGTAATATGAACCCACGCCAAGTGATATAATTCTTTTGTTGTCATGCCTTAATGCTGTCTTTGCAATGTTTTCCTAAAGTTTGCACTATGTGCCAGATGGTATTATTTTTTTTTTTACTACAGGTAGTATTTGTGCTGACTGGAGACTGTGATGACAGGGATCATATTGGTTACAAGGTCTATGAAGAAATTGCCTCAACGAGTTCTGGTCAAGTTTTTCACTTAGACAAAAAACAAGTTAATGAGGTAACTTTGCTTGAATTCTGCAATATATAGAGAAAACAAGGCAGAAGCTTATACTCTAAATCTTTTCAATGACCTGATCATGGGTTAAGGAGAATAAGGGGAATTTCTAAATGTTCTAGTGTTGGTATGTGGACTCTGTTCCACCTTTCCCTTCCTTCTTTTTCCATCTGCTATACCAGGATGCAATTCTGTGGCTTTTATTTATGTTAAGGAAGTGTGAACCACCGTATCTAAGCAGAACCTCACCAACTTCCCTCTGCCTATGCCAGAAGGCTTCAAGGAGGAGAGCCTTTAAAATAAGGAGCAGTTCTGTGCTCTGAGTAGTCCAGTGGCTTTACTACTCTGAGAGTGCAGTATCAACTTTAAATGAGCATTTTGTTAGCAGGCAAAGGATTTCTAATAAGCCTGGACAAAAATGTTCCTCATATTATGGGCAGATAACTGTGAGATAGCAGTTTTCAGTGTTGACAAAATGACTGTGGTAACTTTTTAATTGAGGTTATTGTTTCAGTACTTTTGACAGCTCTGCTGACTTACCAGTAATTGTGATTGCTGACCCACATCCTTGAATGACTATTTTCTTTGCAAACTCCAGTGAGTCTTAGGCAGAAATGAAATTTCAATCGTGCATGAGAAAATAATTTGGAGAGAGATGAAATCACATGTTGGTTATCTGGGGAGCTGGAATTGCTTATAAATGTAAACATTTTTCTTTGACTTCATGGTATAGGCAATAACTAGATGAAGTTTTTTAATAAAAGTTTACTTCTGTTTGTTCCTTTTTCTTTCTTTCCTAGAATTTGAGCAATGGCAAATGTTGGAGATATATTGCAATTTTCTACTGTTGTTGCCTAGAAAAATTGAAGTTCTTAGTGGGGATGTTATAAGGTACTGGCAATGATGTGAAGGTGATCAAAAGGAGGAACTTCCCAAAGAATTTATCCTCCCAAAGTCAGATAGGTTAAAAGTCAGAGGAAAAGAGATTAACTGTTGGGACTGTGCAATTCCTGACCTGCATTTTTTAATAATATGTGTATGAAGGGTAAAATGTCTCTCTGTGAGAATCCATGAAATTCCTTTATATAGAAGGGATCATGCCAGGACTTGAAGTTTTAGGGTAAAGTTTTTGTTTGATTGTTTTGTTTTTGTTTTCTTCTGGTTTTGGGGGGTAGAAGTGAGCAGAAAGAGCAACTTGGAGGTGCTAGGCAACACTGTGTTCTTAAGTGGAGCTGGCATGCACTATTCTGTTGGCTGTCTTCCTCTGCTTTCTGAAATTCTTGGCACTTTCCCATTTCTAAGAATACCAGCTTCTGCTTGAATGGTTAGTCTGTCTTTGAATTTTGAGAAAAGTTTTAAGCAGTGGGTTTCAGTAGCTGCTTTCGCCTCCTTCCTGTTTCATCTTAGCATGGCCTGCACTAGAGCCAGAGATTGGTATCAACAGGTGATGATATCAGTAGGTGCTATTCTTGCAGGTTTTTTTGGGGGGGAGGGAGGAATACACTGCTTTATTATGACTGCATCTCCTTTCAGTGGCCATAGGCTGGAAGAGATGGCCTAGGTAAAAAAAAACAAACTATATCGTTTTCAGAAGTCTTCCACAATAACTGCCGAACAATTTGCATTAAAACCAAAAGCAAAAGACTTTGAAATAAT
The DNA here is from genome assembly GCA_008921705.1 of Burhinus oedicnemus. NCBI lineage: Eukaryota > Metazoa > Chordata > Aves > Charadriiformes > Burhinidae > Burhinus > Burhinus oedicnemus. Next base: position 1,543,925 of record VFFE01008906.1, on the reverse strand, counting down.
TTTAGGGATTATGGACCTTATGTAAAGTTATGTCTGGGCTAAGGGACTCTGGAAATGAGTGCCAAAAGGCTGTCATCCCAAGTAAAACCTTCACTGCAGCTTGCAGTTCTGGATCAGAAATCCTATTTTCAAGGAGCATATCCACCAATGGGTCGATGCAAATAAGCAGATGTAGTAGTAACAATACATAGCTGTTTATGGTATATCCTTCAGGCAAGATTCAACAGAAATAAAACCTGCCCTCCTTTTTATCTGAATAGTTAATGATGTGTAAAGAATGGAATTTCTATATGCTAAAACATATTCACTGTGTTGGGCCTAGAGACAGATAATGCTGAATTGCAAATTAGGAAAGACCTACAAAATCACTAACTATGAATACTTTGCCAAACCAATGTTTTGTTTTGTTAAAACATCTTGATTGTTCTACCCCCCCAAAAAAACCCAAAAGCTATTTTTAGTGTATAAAGTTTCAAACCATTACTTTCATCTTTGCTCATTGTGCATTAAGTGGAGAATGAAGCAATAATAAGATGGCTACGGGAAACACAACAAAACAATACTTGATACTTATCCCATGCTTGTGTTATCGAGAAGACTAAGAAAACCTACTGCCCTTTTTCACTTCTGAAAAAGATGTTATGATCTCAAATACTACAATTAGCTTGGTCAAAATTATTGTCAGTTGACAAAGTTGTGTTGGGTTCAGTCCAGCAAAACATGAAATATATAAGTATGTCCACTTGTTTGCTGAATGAAGCTCTTTTAACAGTATGAGAGAAAGGTCATATTTTGACAAATTTGCCATGGTTTCTGTGCATTAGATTAATAAGAATATTCTTAAAGTCTAAAGCACAAGTTTTGTTTTTATTATCTAAAATTCTTCTAGGTTTTTCCTTTATTTGGTGTATCAGGTGTACTATCATCTCCAGAGGTAACTCTGTACTCCAAAACCTAACAGGTTTCTAATAGTAAAAGGCCAAATATATTTTCATCATATGTGGTAAAATTTGGTGAATTACCTGATTCCAGGTCTGTAAGGGAGAAGAAGTATTTTGTGATCAGAGTCCTTAAAAGGGAAAGATGTACTATTCAAGTTTTGTTTTTGAAGTTCTATTAACAACTTGTGAATACTACTGTACTTAACAACAACTTAAGTGGTCTTCAGTTTGAAATTTTTCAACCTGGTCTCTGGTTTTGAGATTTTTAGCCTGTTGAATCAGTTCTAAAATGAATGTCCTTCCATAAGAAAGAACAGTAGCATTTTGTCTCCAATGTCTTGGAAAGGTTATGATGTTTGTTTTATCAAAGCATTTAAGTCCTGATCTTGAAAGGTGTTTCTTTAGGGTGAGACTTCCTGGGCTGCAGTGAGGTTCCGTGGCTGCTTTTGTAGGCTCAGGCTTAATTTTGCTCAAAATTAAAATGTGTTGAGAATACTCCTGTTAAGAACAGGTTCTGTGTTTTCATAACCATATTCATTTTTTTCCGTATCTTTCCAGAAAGTACTAATTTTATCTTGAACTGAAGTTATATTATACCATGCTTACATATTCCCCTCATAATGGAGTACTGTAAGGAAATTCCTGTAAATGATTCTGATGCCCAGAGGTTTGTACTGATGTCAGAACTGGTGTTAAGATGAACAGTGATGATCAGCAGAGTGTGAATTTGGTACAGCTTAAAAATAGTGGTGATTTAATTAGTTATAGGCGGTTCAGATCATGCTTCCAAGTGATTTTGATTGTTTGTGGTAAAAATGAGTCATTGGTGTGTCTGATGAACGGGACTGATCAGTATGGCTAAAGCTGGGAGTTCACAAGAACTGAGCTAGTGAGTAGTAGTTTTCAATTTCTTTTAATATTGAAACATTCACTTGAATTTTCTTGTTTTAACCTTCCTGTAGGAAGGGAAAATTTTCCCTAAGCTGCTTAAAAATGCAGATTTCTTACTGATTTTTAAAATAAGTAGAAATGGATGTTCCATATACAGTTCCATATACAGAACATTGATGGGAGGAGAACTGAGAATGACTGTGAAGGAGACTGGAGACATGGCATTGTCTTTGGTGGAAAAAGGGAGTGTTGTTGAGTGACTTGAAAGGTGGATGAGACTAGATGAGAAAAAACTTTGGAATTTGGGTGAGAAGCCTGTGAATAAAAGCAATGATGTGAATGAGAGGAGATTGGGAAGGGGACTGAAGACAGGGATAGAACAAGACTGGTAGCAGAACATGTTAAAAGGAGTGGTGCAAAAGGCGTCACTCTTGTGGGGAACGCAAAAAACATTAATGTCTCTTAAGTTCAAGTGGATCTGGAATGGAGTCCAGTATTCTTCATGCTCATGAATACTTCTCTTGGCTGTTAGTCCTCACAGAGGATGGCAACCTAGGAGTTAGACCTTGTGGCTCGGGTTAGTGTTAAAGGTCTGTATTGTGCATGAACCAAGTGTATGTCTAGGTAATGCTACATGAGGAAGCAATTTTAAATTTTGTTTCGCTCTGTTAAAAATGTAGAAGGCCCCTCCACTGCTTTACAAGAATAACATGAAGGTGGCAAAGTGAAAAGCTCAAAATTGCAGTTTAGAATTAAGGGTTCTTACGTAGCCCTGTTTCTTGCCTTCTCTTCTCCCTCTGTCCCAAATAGTCAGTATGCATTTTCAGGGAAAAAGAAGAAATGGTTTCATCGCAGAGGCAGTGGAACACTGCCTTGCAGAGTATGCTTCTACTCTGAAGATATGTGTTATACAGTGAATGCCAAACAAGGGAGGAAAAAAAATAGTTACAGCTGTCCTTTCTCTATTTTATACAGAACTTGGACTCTCTGGAAAAAAGAGACTGTGATCATGTACGTAAGGACTGTCATAAAGCAACTGCAAAAGGATGTTTTAAAGACAGTTGAAAGCAGGCAGGCTTAATTCTTGTGTTTCCTAACTTTGAAGAACTTGAGATTCTACACTAACAAACTTTTCAGTTGTGTGTTTTTTTATACATGTAATTATATTTATATGTATAATTTATGATTTATTTTCATAGTATAATTTTCATATGCACTGTCTCAGTCATGTTTTTAGATGTGCATTTAAAAGCATTATTAGAATATTTTTCTCTTTGGGTGGAAGTATGTACCTGCATATACTTAAGCAATGAAACAGTTAACTTCACATCCTGTTTCTTTGATTGTTTGAGAAATATTCTTGAGACTCAGTATAAACAAATGGGAATAGAGACCATGCTCCATAGATTTTTCCAGTTTTCAGTACGCATTCCAAGTAAAGACCTGACAGCAGGGCAGGTTGCAAGAACAAATTCTCTGAAGTGTTATAAATTATTTCTGTATTTGCCCTTGCCCCTCTAGTAATATTAATCAAGTCATATTTTGGCAGAACAACAAAAGCTGCTGTTGTTTTGGGGGCTTTCTGTAAGGGTCCCAAAGGAAAAAAAAAAAAAAAAGTCTACTTCCAAACCAGTATTACAGCAGTATTGCAAACCTCTTTGGAATGACAGGGTTGGGAAATGGATCTCCCAGAATTGCCTATTGAACTTTGGGGAAAAATTTAACTACACAAGCAAGTTACTGCCAGACTTAGGACAGCTGCGTCATTCTGTTGCCTTCCATTTTAATTTCTGAACTTGAAAAACTCTCAAAAACTGAACTTGGTTTCCACTTTGAATTTAAGACCCTTACTCGTTCTCAGTAGCTTCTACTTCTGATATATACTTGGCTTAAAAACAAAGGTGTTCTTGCTTTCTTTTTTCCAAAATGGCAATTGCACAACATAATTCTTCCCTGGGATGATACATTTTATTTTAAGGGCAAATTCTGCTGTAAGAGAACTCCTAAGTAGTCTCAGGGTCATCAGCCAGTCTGCATACAATTAATGAACTGGAGTTTTAGCTAAAGTTTACAGCAATTGCTGTAGTATCTAAGTACTTCATTGCTGTATCAGTTCGCATAACACTCCTGTGAGATAGTATATTGTTATTCCCCTTTTGGTTAAGGGTTGGAAAGAGATTAAAGTGGTGTGGCTAATGTGACAGCTTGGCAGTCACGGAAAGTAACTGCACAAACTAAAAATACAAGAATGAGGACAGAACCCTTGTTAACTTAGTCAATGTACAATTATAGGGACCCAAGGGTCTAAAAAGCATACTTTATATAACTAGATCAATATGTATTTATATAAGGAAATACATTTCCATATGCCTAAGGTCAGATATAGTTGGCACAATGTGTGCTTGAGAGCCCATGCCTAATGTTTAGTGTTGGTTAGACTTCCCTGAAGATCTTGAGTCAGCCTCACTTTACTTTATATTCAGAATAGGTCAAAATATAAAATGTGTATGCCTGCTCTTCAGAAATATTACACATTTTTATTGCCCTACTTACTTTTGTTTCATAGATTTCAAAAGTGGAAGAAGATTCAAACTCTTCTTAAGATTTTTTTTTTTTTGTGTGTCAATCTAACGAATGGTAGGAACTACAGAAGTAGGACATACTTCTTTTAGACTCCTGGCAGTGATTTGTGTTCATGTCCTCAACTGACTACCTAGCTGTTGGAATAAAAGAAGACCAAACTCCCATTAAAGGTATACTGGGTGGAAGAGTTCAATCAACTATCCACTACCTCCGTTGGAAAAATCCATGCTGACTGGTCCCTGTCACCATCCACTTCATGTTCTGAGAAACATAAGGAAAGATAACAGAATTAAGTGTGTGTCATTAATACTAAAAGATAATCGGAACCAGAACAACCTCATGACGTGCTTCAAGAGCAGATAAGTGTTCTCATTCTGTAAGATACACAGATAGAAATCTAGTATCCCTGACATTCATGTTATACATCTGAAACTGTGGCAATATTTGTCTTTTAATTTTACATCTATTCCATTTGCTAAATTATCAAGCTATAGCAGGTAAGTCAAGTGTCTAGAAAGCTTTTGCATAGTGGAAGACTTCATTAAGAACAAAACCCAACTTGGTAAAGACTTAAAAAATAAAAGTTTGAGCTCAGTCTGTGTTCTGGACTCAGATTGGATCTTGGTAAATGTTCAAATTTTTTTACATCCTCAGAATTTATTTTCATTGCCTGCAAATTATCTAGTTCCAGCAGGGACCACAAAACTTAGTGTGTACTCAGCTATCCAATTGAAAATTCCCTTAATTTAAACTCAGCTGGTTTAAATTGGTTTAAAAATCCAAGACTGAAGGTTTTTTTTTTTCTTTGAAGCTGACATTTTGAAGCCTTCTGAAAGCAAAGGGATGTTAAAATAGGTTGGGTTTGTGGTTTTTTTGGTTGTTTTTTTTTTTTTTTTTTTTCTTTCAGGGTGTGTTACTGCTTTAAAGAAGTGAGATTAACTGTGTTAAGTTCACGTTTATACGCTAACTCAAACCTTAAATTGGTCTAGTGGATTTGGATATTTTTTGAATGAACATTCTTATTTGTAAAATGAGAGTCAAAGATGAGAGCAGAGGGAGGAGAGTGGAGATGGAGGAAAATGTTACTGTCCCTTCTCTTGGAAAGAGAACATAGCTAATTATGTTGAGATTTATTAAGGAATCTAGTGATACCAATTTTAGTGGTCCTCAGTTATATCAATACTATCTTTTTATTGTGCGCTCGTAGATGTATGTTCAAAGTGTTCTGTCTCAGACATGTCATCTTTCTCTGGCTTTGTTAAAAAGTAGTTTTATTGACAAACTTACCCAGCTGCACTGGGAAATGCCATAAAGAATCACATTCAGTATGCAACTCTGGAAATCAAAGTTCAGTCAAATCATTGTGATTTACAACTATTAAAATGTGTCATCTTGTGAATGCATACAAATTTACTTCTGTTTTTATGCAGACATCTGGATCATATAGTGGTAGTTCAATTGCACTTTAACTTTGACAAAGCAGTGCAGAAACTAACCCCTTGGACCCGTGTTTTCCATTATTAATGGACTTGGAGAGACAGCTAAATATGTGCCCTTCAGGTTAGATTTTTGACCTGGTTTGATTGTGTACTGATGAAGTATTTACTGGATTTTATCAGGGGTGCTTAGCTGCTGTTTCTGGTAAGATGTATCCTCACCTTGACAAAAACCAGCCTGGTCACATCCAGTGAATCCTATGCTGGATTGTCTCAACAAAGAAATCAAAAGCTAAAGAGTTGGTTCCCTTCCACACCCAAAAATAGTTGGTGCCTGGTCTCTGCAGAGCATGCCCAAGAGGTGCTGACAGTCTGTAATTTGACGAAAGGTGGCCAAGCAGAAGTTGAAATCAGTCTTTTTATGCCAGATACGTTTCTTCTGTCCAAAGGCCAGCAACTTCCCTTAAAAGAATCAGAGCAGCATCACAGTTGCAAGTATAGTGGTTGTTTCAGCAAGGACCTGTGAGGAGTTGCGGTGCAAGGCTGGCTCTTCTTTTCCCAGTGCTATTTGAATTGATGTTGGCATTTTTGTGGCAAAGTGTTGTCTGAATTGACTTTATGGTTAACTGAAATGACTTTTTTGTCATTGACAGGGGAAAGGAGTAGAAGAAGATTGGATTCACTTCACTTTCTTTACTGAAAATTCCTTTTCTAATTTGAAAGTGTTCCTTATTCTCCTTTTAAAGTACACTTGACTGCTGTGCATCATTTAAGTACTGTTGCTTGTGTTTCCAGTGATAGGCTACAAGGCCTCATATAATTTACCTTTGAAAGAAAGTGAGCTTTTGGAACAATTTCCATGGCTCAGCTCTCCTGTCTGCCAAAAAGGATACCTGGGGTTCATAAAAGTATTTGTTTTGATTAGATTTTTGTCTTGAAATAAATGGTTGTATGCTGGTAAACTTCCCACTGGAAAGCTTTCCCACTTACCTCCCAAGTTTGTAGAAGTAACATGGTCCTGCAGTGGCTTGAAGTGAACTATGCTGTGTGAAAACAAGATTTGTTGTAAAGGAAATTAATATGATGTAGTAGACAGAGAGATGTAATTAGGGAAAAAAACCCCACAACAAACACAAAAATGCTTTAAACCTGGAAGGATCTGTCTTAAGTTCTTTTGCTGAAGTTGTGTGCTACAGAGTTTTGGTGACTGTGGTTTAAGACATTTCCCCCCTCATTGATGGGTTGTTTTTAATCCTGATCCTTTTAATGATTCTATGATTCTAATGACGTGGCTTGCAGCATGACCCCAGAAACAGATAAGTAGGGGCAGTGAACTTGAGGAAGGAGAACGAGCAGTTGCAAGGAGGGAACACAGAGGAATTCTTTGTGCTGATTTCACCTCAGAAACAATTCCTTCATGTGTCTGCACTCATAAACTACAACATATGAAAAACAACATAGAAAATCTGCGCACCCCAAGGAGGTAATGGCAAGATGGTAATTTGGCTCCAGGTGCATTTTATAATGAGCGTGACTGCTGTTAGACATTGTTTTATATCTTTTTGTTAGAGTTGCTGGAATAGTGTCATTGCCAGTACTCTGATTTTCAGATGCATTTTCCTTGTTGCAGTTGCTGTCAAAGGTCAACAAAGTGCTCTGGGATCACTGAGATCATGTGTGCATGTATGCTCTCAATTAGTAATTTTATCATTATAATTCTAACAAACTTAAATCCCTTTTCATTCAATGCAGGAACGGCTTAGAGCAACCTTGAACCAGTATCTTGTGTTGGTTTATAATGTGGAGAGATGGTTTGTAAGCTTTAGTGGTGCTTAGAGATTGACCTAGGTAGAATTGCGTGTTCTTTCCATCTGTGTTTTCTATTCTATTTGAGCAACCTGGTCTAGTGGGAGGTGTCCCTGCCCATGGCAGGGGGGCTGGAACAGATGATCTTTAAGGTCCCTTCCAACATAAACCATTCTATGATTCTCACTTATTTTCACTGTGAAAAAATAATTTCAATATAAAATTAAACAAATTACAGAGAGTCTTCTCTCATGAGGCTAGAGTGTGAGTGAGCTAAGCTGCTGAAGGGGTGGACCTTCTAACCCTTTCCAGCCATGAGCAGTAAGTGCAGAACTGGTCCAGGAGTGCTGGATGGGTGGGTTGCTGTCTCTACCCTGCTGGTTGCTATGGTTACTGCTCAGGAAGAGGCATGTCAGGTTCATAGAATCATAGAATAGTTTGGGTTGGAAGGGATGTTTAAAAGTCTTCTAGTCCAACACCCTCCTCCCCCTGCCTTTGTAATGACAGGGACATCTTCAACTAGATTAGGTTCCTCAGAGCCCCGTCCAACCTGACCTCGAATGTTTCCAGGGATAGGGCATCTACCACCTCTCTGGGCAACCTGTTCCAGTGTTTCACCACCCTCAGAGTAAAGAATTTCTTCCTAAATCTCTTTTAGTTTAAAACCATTACCCCTTGTCCTAACACAACAGGCCCTGCTAAAAAGCTTGTCCCCAACTTTCTTATAAACCCCCTTAAAGGCCACTATAAGGTCTCCTCGAAGCCTTCTCTTCTCCAGGCTGAACAACCCCAACTCTCTCAACCTGTCCTCATAGGAGAGGTGCTCCAGCCCTCTGATCATTTTTGTGGCCCTCCTCTGGACCTGCTCCAACAGGTCCATGTGTTTCCTGTACCGAGGGCTCCAGAGCTGGATGCAGTACTCCAGATGGGGTCTCACAAGAGCGGAGTAGAGGGGCAGAATCACCTCCCTCGACCTGCTGGCCACACTTCTTTTGATGCAGCCCAGGATATGGTTGGCTTTCTGGGCTGCGAGATCACGTGCAGCTTTTCATCCACCACTGCCCCCAAGTCCTTCTTGGCAGGGCTGCTCTCTATCCCTTCATCCCCCATCCTGTATTGATACTGGGGGTTGCCCCGACCCAGGTGCAGGACCTTGCATTTGGCCATGTTGAACCTCATGAAGTTCACACGGGACCACTTCTCAAGCTTGTCCAGGTCTCTCTGGATGGCATCCTGTACCTCAGGTGTGTCAACTGCACCACTTAGCTTGGTGTTGTCTGCAAACTTGCTGAGGGCGCGCTTGATCCCACTGTTTGTATCATTGGTGAAGATATTAAACAGTACTGTTCCTAATACAGACCCCTGAGAGACACCACTTGTTGCTGATCTCTGAGGTTGATGGTCATGAGTTGGGGATGAGGTAGTGATGACTAGAAGACCCCAAAAATACATCATGGGAGCTAAAACTGTTGCCTTATTTTGTTGTTTAAAAAAAAATAATAATTTGGGAATAACAGATATTTTTTTCTCCCTATCATATGTATGTTACAATGTAATTTTATCAAATTTTCAGGTATGTAATATTAACCCTTCTGAGCTTAAGAAAGAATTTGGTGTATAAATACCAATGTGATTCCAATTATTATACATATTGGTGAAGCTCCTGCAAAGATGCTCGTGACCTGATTTATTTTGCTTAAGTCTCTTGAAATGAGTTTAAGCTAGACTGGAAAATTCCTTTCTTCTGAAAATTCATATAGGTTCATTAAATTTTACAATTTGTTTAAAAACTTACCTGTGGAGTTAATATCCTGGAATTAAATGGAAACTTTTCCATATACCTAGTACAAAAAAGTGTCATGCTTATCTCAATATATGTGAGTAGAACAGATTGAAATTTCCTTTGGAAGCATTTTTGGACCCAAATGTATAATTTCTAAAGGTAAAACTTAAAATTAGATGGATATTTTTGAAGCCTTGTGATTCCTGTTTCAGGATTGTCTAAAGTAAACAGAGTTGCTGAACAGCTGGTGTCACTAGCTGTTGCAGAAACCATATTTCTCTCTTGGGTCACGTTATTTCAGGGATTTTGAGTAGTATAGTTAATTTTACTGTGATTTTTGTATGTTCTTTTGAAAGTATGCTTAAGTACCTTGCTTATGCAGATGCTTGTGGAGGCAATGACACTGTTGTTACATGGTCAATGCTGTTTCACTTCACACTGCATTGGGAGCATTCAACATGTCTCAGGTGAAGTATTACTAATAGTGGAGGGATAATAATTTATGAAAACGTGCCCCCACCATTTTAAAGGCATTTTGAATGATGCCCTTCACTTCTTCACAGCTTGAGAAGTTCACACATGAACTTCTTTCACGTTTGCACAAAGGTTGCTGGGCATTCATAGTATAACATATAAGAACAAGTACACTTATTTGAAATGGGCTGGAATCTAGTTTCTGTCACAAAGCTATCTCACATGGAAACCTATGGCATAACGCATTTTTTTTAATGGAAAAAGTATGCAAATTATTCCCAACAAGCCAAGGAAATGAGGCTGTGTTGGGCTAGTGTATTGAATTGGGTCCTAGAGCTAAGGACTTACTCTTGAGACCTCCATTGCTGATGGATGACAGGTCTAGATTAGTTTATTGTTGGTTTCCAGGTCTTGTGCACTCACCAGTTGAACTGGCATAATCAAAAGGTCCTTTAAAAGATGTTTCTGAATGCAGCAATGGTTAATTGTAACGTAAAATCATGGATCAATATTGCTGTGAATCACATTCACAACGTTATGTGGAACAAATATTGCTTCAATGGGACTAAAAAATAATGCTGCAGCTCTGTGATGTATAGAGCTGATGTAATATAATTTATTTTGACAGGCCAAGTGTTTTTTGGGGGGGAGGCTGGGTTTTTTGATTGCAGTGGGCTAGCCTTGGCTAATAGCCGAGCTCCCATTCGGCTGCTCGCTCACCCTCTGCAGCCGGGCAGGGGGAGAAAATAGGAGGAGTGGAGTGAGAAAGCTTCTGGGTCAAGATAAAGACAGGGAAATCACTTACCAATCACTATTGAGGGCAAAGCAAACTCAATTTAAGGAAAATTAATTTGTTGCCAATTAAAATAGATATTTAATTACTCATTTAGGTAGTGGGGAACAAAGACAAGTATGAACACCTTTCCTCCCCCCCTTTCCCAAGCTCAGGTTCACTCCCGACTCCTCCTCCCTTGCCTCAATGCCACGGGGGAGATGGGACCTGTGGTCAGTACACAGGCGGTTCTCTCTACCACTCCTTCCTCCTCACACTCTTCCTCCTTCACTGTGCTCTCTCCCATGGGCTGTAATCCCATAGTTAAGGACTGTAATTCTGTAAGGCACAAATTTTGTTTTGGTCATGAGAATTTATCTTCTGAAGCATTGTTCCCCTCTATTCTGACCTGTATGCTGTGCCTAATAGTAATTTGTATTAGGTGTTTTAGGGGAAAAAAATTGAAAAAGTCCATAGATGGCAGTTACTCAGTACATCTGGATGAGGGAGTTTTCCTTCTTGCTTCAGAGAATTAATGGTTTAGGTTGGAAGGGACCTTAAAGATCATCTAATTTCAACCTCCTTGCCATGGGCAAGGACACCTCCTACTAGACCAGATTGCTCAAAGCGCCATCCAGCCTGGCCTTGAACACTTCCAGGGATGAGCCCTCCTAATAGTTAGTTGATGACTAGAAATATGCACAGATTTGTATCCCTAATTCCTTTTTAAAAGTGTACGTGTGGATGTTGTGTAAAGGTGTACCCAGGTCTGTTTCTGTATCCTTTAAACATCATGCTGATCATGGCTTCAGTAGTATCTTCTATTAAAATTGCATGTCTTTTAAGTGTTAATATTTTTTTAAATATATTTGCCCTAATGTGGCAAATAAGCCTGTTCACTTCAGACTTGATAACTGTACAGGTAAGACAGCATAGTTTTGGTCCTTGTTTTTCCAGGCTGTTTTGTCATATCACGTATATTGATTCTTACATTGAACAGTAGAAGTTGAAGCATACCTTTGCTTTGATGTTGGTGCTTTGTTTCTTCTATATTCCTGGTATGCTATCTTCTTTTCTTTCTGTATTCCTGTGCTCTTGTGTGCTCCTGATACAAGTTGAAATCCTGTTTGTGCTGTCTCCAGAATATTTGTTGAAATGGATGCATTGGGTGATTGTATTAGGCAAGTTCTTTACCACTGTGTTTGCTCAGGGTGTTGTGTGTCATCAGACAATAGGATCATAGGTGAAAGTAGTGATCTTCTGTTATAATCGTTAACATGGAATCTCAACAAGACAGTAGAGACAGTATTTCAGCAGAAAATATTTCAGCAGCAAATACTGTTGACAGTATAATAACAACTGTTATTGTCTGTTCTAGGTGTTGAAATGGGTTGAAGAAGCAGTTCAAGCCTCCAAAGTGCATCTCTTGTCTACGGACCATTTGACCATGGCTGTAAATACTTGGCAGATCCCTTTTGATCCAAGTCTGAAAGAGGTTACAGTGTCTTTGAGTGGTCCTTCACCAGCAATTGAAATTCATGATCCATTAGGTGAAGTAGTTTATACCTTCTTTTGTGATAACAAAAAAAAGTGAATGAAAAAGACAAATCATCTATACTGTCTCCAGTAGGGAAGGCCATATTTGTGTTTCATAAACGTCCTTCACATTTTGAAAACTAGTATCAGGATTTCAGGCTATTTTAAAATTTTATTTTATTTTTAAAATACAGGATCTTTGGATATATGCACTGCTGATATTTAAATTGTTCCCAATGTTCCATTTTTTTTGGCTCAGAGGAAACTGGAAATACTCCCTATTCTGACCACTTCATCTCACCTCCGTCTACTTTCTTGCTGTTTGTCCTTGCATTCCAAATTTCTGGACACTTTTGTTTTTCATGTATTTATGTAGTCACTGGACCATCATTTAGGGGTTATACGTGGTGGTTGTTTTTTATGTGGTGAAAGGTAAACCAAGATCTGGATTCTTTGAGCCTTCTGATATTACTGCAGAAATCATGTATGACTTGTCCTATAGCTTATAAGGGCATTGTATAATGATTTACTATGTTATTTATCATAGCTATTCATAGATGAGTTTGTGTTATGATAAATGTCCTTTCTGACCTATGTGTTGTGACATATTCTGAAGGCAGTAGTATAAAATTCTTATCAAGATATTAGACATTACTGTCTTAAGTCAAATGATTCTGATTTTGAGAGCATTCAGGATCAAACCCTGTCTCTAGCTGAACAGTGTGTGATGGGGAATGCAATGACAGATTTGGATGCTAATTTGTAATTGAAGATATTTTGAACAAATCTACTGTTCGTTGTTATGTTGACGCCTTAGGAACCTGCAACAGCACTGCAGAAATAAATTCAGATCATACTTTGTATTCTCTGAATGATTTTTGGCTAAGGATATAGCTTAAGTTTTAGTATCTTGGAAATATTTTATGCACAGGATGGTTCCCTGCAATATAATCTGGTCTGTCCTCCACTGAGGCATTCTTCTTTGCTTACAGGAAAGAAATTTGCTTAGAGTGTCTCTTCAAACCAAGATAACACACAATCCTGGGCACAGCTGTCAGGCTTAGCTGAAGCTATGACCCCGTCTATATGTTTTCCTTTCTCATAGGTCAGCTCCGTGCATCTAAATCCACATAGTTTCACTGAAATTAGTCGGGGCATGTCTGGTAATCTCTGAAAAATTGACACTGGGACATCCCATTCTCAACTTCACCTTTCCCTTTAGGGCTCTGAAGGAGCCAGATGTGTTTTTAGTGCTGATGATGCTTCATAGTCAGCCTTGAGGGAGGAAAATACTTCTGTAGAGAACCAGTTCCTGCATACAACCATCCATATATATGTATGCATAGGTGTACATATAAAGTGTGGTATGGTGCAGTATGAAAACTTGCAGTCTTTTATTGATGTCTGTGATGTCTAACAGGCTAAATTCTGTGAGGATCTCATATGCATTCCCACCCTTAGTCACATGCTAAAGCCCCTCTGCCAGGAGAACCTGGCTTATCAGTATTTTTACTTGTGGAGTTTATTCTGCTTGAAATAGGTCTAGAGGATGGAAGAGTGAGTGGGCTGGCAGCTGGCAGGTAGGTTAGGGTGAGTTTGTTCTAAGATCTCCTTTGAGGGAATTTGCTTCTGTACTACCTCCTTTCACTGTGAGCTCACTATTTTCTATGAAGAAGAGAACTTACTTTGCTTACAGTTTCTGTATTGTTGCAGGCTGTATTAAATTTCCAAAGTGAGTGAAAAGAGTATTTTAGTATTCTGGCAAAGAATTACAGGGAATTTTGACTGTTGTAAATGTTAATGACTGCTAAATAATGAGTAAGTCAAGTATCAAAAATATATCAGTACAGAAGAACAATATTATATTTACTCTCTGTTTTTTTAGGCAATGCTGTATTTACTCCCTGGTTGTTTTTTTTAGGCAAGCAGATCAGTAAAGGATCAGGACTGAATGAATTGCTAAATATCCACAACTCTGCAAAGGTAGTAAATGTCAAAGATCCAGAGCCTGGAACGTGGACAATTAAGGTAAAGTTACTGAAGAAATCATTTATGATTTGTCCTATAACTTATAAGGGCATTGTATAATGATTTACTATGTTATTTATCATAGCTATTCATAGATGAGTTTGAGTTATAATAAATGTCCTTTCTGACCTATGTGTTGTGACATATTCTGAAGGCAGTAGTATAAAATTCTTATCAAGGTATTAGATGTTACTATGTTAAGTCAAATCATTGGGTCATCCTTTTCCCTTGGATGGAAAAAGGATGACGTGAGCACCAAATTTTTTGAGTCTAGTGAGCAGATACTCTCAGTAGAGGGGCTTTGCTGTGCATAGCAGGTTTGGAGGACTAGGAGAGGGAGATAATGTACACTTTGCAGGGCCAGAGATTTCATTAGCAGGTTCACAAGGTCAATAAATTTACATTTAATTCAAACTCCTGATCAGTAAATTATTTAAATACTACAGTATGTAAATAAGTTTGTTCATGTGAGTGCTATCCTAGTAACATACAGTTACAGAATAGACCCTAAAGGATTTAGAAGTCTTAAGAAGTTAAGATCAACATGAGTAGCAGTAATAAACAAACAAGAAAGCATCAGTAAGACTCTGCTGAAGTGGTCTTCTTGGAACTGACTCTAGCAACTTAATGTGACCCCTTGATCAAGCTCTCTATGCCAAAGTTTGCTGCTCCCCCAACAGTCTGTAGGAAAGCTTCCTGAGCATTTGGCTGAAGGCACCTTACACTGAGCAAAATCAATGTGCACTGAAACAGATGAAGAGCAATCATACCTGCTGGTTTTGAGAGTTGTAGCAAGCCATCAGCTCCTAGGTAATGATACATTAACATACTTCTGAAATGAAAGAACAAAATGTCTTAGTGATGAAAGGGCCACTTAAAACTACGGTTCTATGGGATTTTCTCTGGGTCACAGTGCTAGTTTAAATGTTTGTTGTTGGCCGTGTGTTCCTGTGAGTGCCATATCATGGTTGTGAGGCATGTGGGGAACCAGATGTGTAACTGCAATAATGTCCAAGAGCACGTATGACCTGTTCTACACAAAAGGCTGGGGGCTGTGCGCTGAAGCCAGTGTAGCTAAAATCTTTACCATTTATAGATGAATAAATGTATGTATAAAATAGGTGTAAATCAGGAACAGAAAGTGGATTGCTTAGACTAGCCTTAGCCCCTAATTTAGTGGAAATTCAAATTAACACAGTATATCAGGCTAAAAAAATGCTTACCTGAAACCATAATAGGGAAAAAGGATGAGCAAGAGCACTCATACTATAATGCTGTAAACTGGAAGATGAAGCTTAGGACTTGGCTAGACTTAGGGAAATGTATGCATGATTTTGTTTTGGAACATGTTTATTATGTCATTTTAATCAACTGTTCACCAAATGTGAATGGAATGTTAAAACTTTAAGGATTGTGCTATGGATAAGTTAATATTAAATAAACTTAAGAACTAGCCCCAACATTGTTTTTATGGCTAGATGCTGATGTTTCAAAACACTTGAAACGTGCTAGCTAACAAATGACACCCCACTATCACACCTTAAAAGCTGTGCAAGGCCTAACTGTTTACGTAGAAATCACACTATTTAACTATGTTTTGTGGACAGATTATCTTCAAACAAATAACATCGAATCCCATCCCTGGAAGTGTTCAAAGCCAGGCTGCATGGGGCTTTGAGCAACCTGGTCTAGTGGAAGGTGTCCCTGCCCAGGGCAGGGAGGGTTGGAACTAGATGCTCTTTAAGGTCCCTTCCAACTCTAACCATTCTATGATTCTATGAACCTGTACCTTGAGCTGGTTCGTAGAGGGCTGCATGTTGTGATGTACATGCTTAGAGTGGGGGAGAGGAAGGGAGGTATAATAAACTGTAAGTTTTTACATCATCTTCTCAATTCTGTCATGTAACTGTGGCCTAAACTGACTTATGCTTTGTCTTACTGTTGTATACTTCTTTACATAGGTTAAGCAGCACGATCCCAGCTTTCCTGAATTGACGTGGAAACAATCATATTGGTATAGGTCCCTTCCGACAGAACTCTTATATTCTAGAAGTGTAAATACTGTATAGTCATTTTTGGAAGGGAAGTCACCTGTGTAAGATAACTTTATAGTCAATTTCACAAGGTGTGCTTGAATGGATGCTTGCTATGTATTGTCTGTGCCATAAATGCAGAGATACTTTGAAAAGGATTATTAATTCACATATAGCACTCTAGGAAACTATTGATACTGCAGCAGAACTGGAACTAGAAAAGCATGTTTAGCTCAGCAGCTCTATGGAGACATGTTTGAATGTCTGTTTATGCTTTGAGGACCAGAAATGCTGAAAAACCTGGTACAGATAAGCCCTGGTGGTTTGGTTTTTTTTTAAAAAAAAAAAAAAAAAAGTTTGGATCCTGCTTAATTACATCAGACATATTGGGTACTGAGAGAACTTTTCCTACAGTCAGTGCCTTAGTATTCAACACTCTAGCTTGTTTAAGTCTTTTAGGTTAAGCGTGCAGACTCTCTGCAACACAGAGAAACAGAGCGCAGAAAAACCAAAAGCCCTGTGTGATCTCTCCCTAGCCCTGCATGGCTCTTCCTAAGCTGAGGCCTTTTTGGTTGTGAGCTGAGCCATGTGGAACCACTTGTGTATGCCTGCACTGTGTTGCCCAAATTTCTGGATTCCACGATTTGCTGAGAGAGGAGCTTGCGACTCTTAGAGGCTCAATGTGTAACACCCTTCAGAGCTAATAAGCTCTCCTAAAGCTGAGGCTGGCACTCGGCATGGTGCGAACTGCCAAGTGGCTCAGCTGGAACAATGCCAGCATGTTCAGCTAGATGCAAACCAGCCCCGGCCAAAGCATCAGGCTGCTCCTGCAATGAGGGTTTTTAAGTTTTTTGTTTTTCCAAGCTCAGCATAATTCTGTCTCCAACTCTGTGGAGAATAAACCATTCAAATTTACATATCTTGGGTTTAAAAAAAAAAAAAGAAAATTTGTTTTGAATATAGTTGAAATATTTGAATTAACTTTTTGAGCAAAACAGGTCTTAATTAGGTTTTGCAAAGAGCTTATATTGGTACTTGTCACTGGAAGTGCAAAAAGTTATTTTAGTGTGATAACAAATCATAGTGAGCTAAACAATATTAGCTGCTACTAAATCAACTGGAGAACAAGCAGTCCAAGAAGATCCCACCTAAATCCACAATCAAGTTTTAGTGCGGTTTCAGTGCTCAGTGAATTCTTTAAATCACAGGTTTGAGTAATATAAAACACACACTATGCAATCCAGTTCCCTCCTGTGCTGCAGGAGGCCTCTACTTGCCTTCAGGTACTTCAGTATGAGGACATCAAATCTGTGCACGTATGTGTTTTATAAATAAGTTTCCCTTCCAGGTCTGCTGTAGTATTCTTGGCTTACAAGCTGACAGGAGTCTTTTCAAAGAGCAATGACATGAGATGAGCATGTGGCTCCTCTCTCCATTGCGTATCAGCAAACAGCACAGGTTTTGGGCAAAAGGAAGCATGCTTCTTCAGGAAGATGATACTGCTGTTGCATGTGTTTTCTGCATCTCAGAGCTGCCTGTGGGACTAAATTTATCTTCTGATCCTGCTGTTGAGACACCTACCAAGAGATGGGCCTCAACAGGAACAGCCTTACTTGTTTAATAGAAGAGGGAACATCAGGTTTGCTTTCACTAAATCCCTCCCACAAAGACCTGTCCTATGGACTCTTCTTAAAAGATTTCTTTGGAGGAGTTTGGGAGGTATGCAACGTCTTGCAAATAACCATTATCTGTGGGTTCCAGAACAGCATCATTAGAAGGCAGTTGTATCTAATTACTCCTTAAAGGCCTTGCCTGCCGTGTTGAAAAGGCAAGTGAGCAATGGAGGTGAGTCAGTGGGGGAGAGGCAGGAGTTGAGAAGCTATCAGCAGCTGTTTTGTTCTGTTGTTAATCAACAGGCCATAGCTTTTTCAGCTGAGCAATGCCACAAAACCTTCCCTGCTGCTTAGAGTTAAATGATCATCTGCGTGACTGAGAAAAGGGGAGGAAAAAGCAATGAGAAATCAGCAGAAAAACTTGACTGTTCTTGTGATCAAGACAAGTCTTTAATGACTGCTGTTGTTGTTACTCCCTTACACCCCTATCGCCAAATGCAGCTGGTTCAATGGAGTGTAATGATAAACAGTCCAGAGTAATTTCTACTGAATGAGCACGTGCCTTAAAGCCTAATTCAGCTGCGTATCTCCATCACTGTAAATATAAATACATAAACATAGCTGTGCAATTAAAAATTTACTTAGCCATTGTATCTTGGTTTTTCTGTTGTGTGAAAATGAAGAGTTTGTTTTACAAAAACCCGTGCATTTTTTTAAACATTTGTTTCTAGATGCATGCATCTTGGGCAATTTTATTTTGTGTTGTTTGCAAGACAGGAAAGCATTTTTTCCTGACATCTGTGACAAACTTTTTTGCTCTTTTTGTCATGCTCGCCCGGTCTGGGAGGAGAACTGTTGATGTACAATACCAGTGATCCGTGTTAAAGTACAAATAATGAAAAAGGACTTGACAAAGATACTAATTGGAAGGCAAGCCTTTGGGATGAAATTTATTCTTAGGTGTTTGCATAAGACTGCCAGCTCCTAGGCATGACAATGATAGTTATTGTTACTAGTAAATGGTAAAATTTTATAAGGTTATTCTAGCCTTAAAAAGTCACAAGTATCCAAAGGTCTGAATAATTCACAAAGAGAAATAATTTCCCAATGTATTTTTCTATGGATTGTTTACTCGGCTTCAGTCACTGGCTTGTTTTGTTTGCACTAAGATTTTAAGGCTGTAACTGAAGACTTAAAGCTTTGTGAAAAGTTTATTCACACCATAAATTCCTTATACAGATGCGTAAAGCTATAAAAAGAAAACTTTGTCACTGAGTTTGTCTAATGAAATTTTAACTGCCAATTAACGCTTGATAATATGAGTTGTTTGGCACGCTGAAACATTTCTTTGTATTGTTAACAGCTGGCTTATACAAAAAAGGCTTCAGTAGTGATTTTTCTGAGGTGAAAGGCTAACCAAATAGAAGCAAATAGAGGTTGTTTTAATCAGATAGACATCTATTTGTCATAGTGTCTAAATGGCTGTCCCTAGGCAGTTAGTTATAAGAAACAACTGTTTAGTTTCATGTTCACATGCAGCTGTATCAGAGGTGGTTACTAAACTGAAGGAATTATGTATTTGAGAATGGATCAGATAATGCTCTCTATCTAGATAAAGCTCAGTGAAATTACTTCAGTTTAATACTGATTTTCTTTCACATTGTAAGTCTTGTGTGCTGTCTTGTCTCCCTGAACAAAAACTCAGAGTAGGTTCTACTAACTGTGGATTTGATCTTGGCATAATATAGCTTAGATATCACTCTTCACAGTCTTTTGAATCTTTATTTTTTCCTGCTGTTCTGGTTGAAATTGTCCATGGGTTTGTCATTGTTAAGTCTGTAAAGATCTAACTCCATGCTCAGTGCAGTGCAGCAGTAGTGTTTTGTTTTTTGTGTGTGTGGTTTTTGTTGTTGTTGTTTGGTTTTGTTTTGTTTGTTTTGGTTTGGTTTTGTTTTGTTTTTTCCCCTAACACCAGAAGGATGTGGAATTAGGTGAGGACAAAAAGCCTTGGGTTCCTGTGCACTCTTGGCAAGTAGCAGTTGTCCTTTTCGTTCTCAGCATGAAATGATAGAAAGTAACTTAAGGAAGATAAATAAAAATAATTGTAGAATTGAGGACTTTCATAAAAGCTACTGTACCCTCAAACAGCATAATGCTAAGGCTTTTCAAGAGTGGGTGGACGGGTGTGGGTTGTTTGTGATTTGCTTTTTGCTGATTGAACCAGAATGACGAAGTGGGGGAGTAGAGTGGTGGAGAATAGACGTGAGAGATGCTTCTGCGCCCTCTGCTTTCCCACTGAGACCTTGGCTGGGAAAGAGAAGATCCTTTAATATACAAGATCGATTGAGGCTGGTCTGTACTTGCCACTTGTTTCATAGTATGCAGTGCCTATGATGTTTGCATGTGCCTCATGGGTAAAATTAGTTTTGTGTCTATTTAAAAAGGGAACTTACTAGTAAATAAAAAGGTAAGAAATGATTATAGCACGGCAAATAAATTACTTATATATATTATCAGCAAAAAATTTATACTGATTGTTCTGTTGTCTTGTGTTTCATTTACTATTTTGTAATATACTGTATAATGGTCAAAATCCTAACCTCCAGATAGTCTTCCATTACAGTCACAGCATGTGACAAGTAGTTGTTGATCTTGGGTGTTTGTGTTGTGCTTTACATCTGAGACAAATTGGCTCTTTTTGCTGATGCTACAATTGTAGGGTCTGGTATCTAGAAGTAAAGCTTTATTGTAGGCATTTGTACTTAGGACTTTTGTCATAAGCCTCTTTTCTGTCTTGTTTTTAAATGAAAGCTGAAGTCTGTCTACTGAACTCAGTGAATGGATCGGAAATGTTGCAATTCCTGAAATGCTAGTTATGCACATGGTCTTTCACTCTGTTGCTTTGTCAGACCTCAAGCAGTGGAAGGCACTCTGTTCGGATCACAGGTCTCAGCACTATTGACTTTCGAGCTGGGTTTTCCAGGAAGCCAACACTAGATTTTAAAAAAACATCCAGCAGACCAGTGCAAGGTTTGTTTCCATTTTATTCCATGCTAAAGAATAACCATTTTGGGGCCCGCAAAATAAAGTAGAACTCTATGATGATGTCTCCAGTGAACGTTGTGATAAATCTGGGGCCGCTGTTGATTAGTTCTTGGGCCTTGAATATGTGAGAGCAGCTAATGTTCCTGTTTTATCATACTATGGTATTTTTTTTGTATTAGCTTGTTTTTTTCTGTCACATAAATCCAGCTGTCTTTAGCTATGAAATGCTTCAGAATTGCAACTCTGTTACTTTTGGAGCTTCAGAAAAAGCCTTTGGCTCTGGGGTAGGGCTAAGAGTTAATAAAGAAGCTGCTATTTCAGAAACACCTGGTGGAAATCAGTAATTTAAACCCTCACCAGTGCTGTGTCTCCTGACAGCTAATAAGCAGAGTACACCTTAGGGCAACTTAGTTTTTTGCTACTTAGTAAGTAAGGGTTGAAACTGAATGGCGCATTCATGGGGTAGTGGGCCATACATATGGCATTTAACCTTTCCTTTTTTAATTACTGTTTTTTTTTCCAGAACTTAAAATAGCATGTTTCTGGTTTTTTTTAGGGATTCCTACCTTTGTGCTGCTAAATACCACAGGAATCTTTCTTCCAGCTAGAGTAGACCAACTGGAACTTCTGAGTATTACAGGGGAACTTCTTAAGACCTTGCCTGTGAAATACTATCCTGACAGAAAGCCCTATGGACTATGGAATATTTCTGACTTCATTCCGCCAGATGAAGCTTTTTTTGTTAAAATAATGGGCTATGACAAGGATGATTATCTTTTCCAGAGAGTTTCAAGTGTTTCATTTTCTAGTATTACTCCTGGTAAGAGATTATAACTTGAATTAAATGTACATTTGTCATACCTGAATCAGTTAAAATTGGTATCTAATATATTTTTTTAACTTTTGCAAGTACTTTCTGTGCTGTTTCCTTCCAAAGTTCTATCTCTAGGTTGTGGTGGACATGTTAATGTTATTATTCACTAAGTATAACTTTATCAGAAATTGAATTTCTTTTTAATAAAAGGAAAAGATAGGATACAGGTTAGTAGCTGTTAGTAACCTTTTGGGGGATATTTGTTTTCTTCAGATGCTCCAAAAGTTATAATGCCCACCAAGACTCCGGGATATTACTTACAGCCAGGGTCTGTTCTTTGCCACGTAGAAAGTCTTATACCTTTTACTCAGCGCTTTACTAAAAATGGAGTAAAACTAGGAGTGGATCAGTTCTTCAAGTAAGTAGTGACCTATTTTTTTTCCAATAATGTTTTATTTATATCCTCTGACTTCTATTTATTATTTACTATTATGCTGCTTATATCCTATTACTTCCATTCTGTTATTTTTGGTGATATTCATTAGGGAGGCTGTATTCTATGGAGAGCTTTATTTTTTTTATAAATATATATATATATGCGCATGTTTGAGGTGGGTGTACACTCTGTGTAGATGGTGAGATAATATGGTTCTGGCCAAAATCCCCCTCAAATGTGTGCTCTTAAGTAATGATAAACTGGGTCTAAAAGTCTAGAAGGCAAATGCTTTTAATTTGTACTTGTAAAAGTTATGTAAAGTAGATCTTTAACTAGCTTTTTTCTGGAGCACCCTCCCCCTCTCCAATGATACCTAGATGATTATGGAACATACATTAATTTGCTTTATTTTTAATGGCCTTTCATGGATACCCTAGAATTATGTCCTATGACCTATCCTAGAAAATGTTCCTTTTCAGAAAATCTCTCAAAATAGGAAAACTTATACTGAGTATACCAGAAGGCTCTTCAGATTTCTGTATGGAAAATGGATTGCATGTTCTTTTATCTGTAGAATGAGATGAGAATTAAAAAAAATTATGAATGAATTAAAATACTCATAAAGTCCATCTTGTAATTCTGGTAGTTGAAAACAAAAGGGGAGTACGTATGAGAAAACAGCGTTGGCAACCTCTGTTAGCCTCTTGTAAAGCCTGAAGCAATTCAGGAGA
The DNA here is from genome assembly GCA_008921705.1 of Burhinus oedicnemus. Lineage (NCBI taxonomy): Eukaryota > Metazoa > Chordata > Aves > Charadriiformes > Burhinidae > Burhinus > Burhinus oedicnemus. The sequence goes on along the minus strand of VFFE01008906.1, from coordinate 1,521,003 downwards.
AGATTGAAGGCCAAGTTCTAACATTCAAGAGCAGGTACACGACTACCAAAATAAATAAATTCTGAAGTTCCCTTATACACTGTTAGCAGTGTGAAATGTTGTAACTTGCGCTTTTTTTTTTTTTTTTTTTTTTTTTAAAAATGAGGTGCTATTTACATTTAGTCAACCCTGGCACATACTTTAATGGCTGTGTAATTTTTTCCATTCTTTAGTTATGAAACCACACACTTCTACTCCGTGCTTTTCACATAACCAGCACATTTATGATTGGGCTGCATTTGCCATTTTTGTATTACAGACCAGATGAATGAGCAGATCATCCAAGTTAATTTAAGAAAATATATCTCAAGCTAAATATTATTGATCACAGTTAAATAGGGTCTAATTTGGCTTGGCTTGTCTGTGTTGTATTAATGAAGTTCCAGACAGGATTTGTCCAGTTTAATGCAGATTTGAGCTGCATTATTGCTCTGCATTGAATGACTTTGAATGAGTTTTGTTTTCATAGAATCATAGAATTGTTAGAGTTGGAAGGGACCTTAAAGATCATCTAGGTCTAACCCCCCTGCCATGGGCAGGGACACCTTCCACTAGACCAGGTTACTCAAAGCCCCATCCAGCCTGGCCTTGAACACTTCCAGGGTTTTGGTGAGAAGATGTCATCTTTACTCAATTTTTTTTTTTTTTTTTAGTACTTATTTTGAAAAGTAAATGGCTTATAAGTTGAATATTATAGTTCTAGCATAACAGTTGTCTGTGTAAAAGTACCATTAGAATGAATATAGGTTCTTGAAGTGAAAGTACTTCGAAAAAATTTTTTTACTTTGATTCCAGAGGTACTATTAGCTGTAATAATCATTCCTCATTTTAAATGAGTAATGTGTAGGAAAAACAAATTTCTCTAAAATTGCAACAGCTTTGTTTTTCTAGATTTCTGCATCCTATGGTGGTCTAGTGAGAAAATGTGGATTTTGATTAATATCCTAGTGCATTTCTGACAAGTCTGATTTAGGAGACTAAGAACAGTAGTTAAGTACCTCATTCCAGTGGGAACTCAGGGGGAACTGAGCACTAATGTGTCTTTACAATCCATTCTCTATTATGAATGGCAGATCCCACCAACCCTGCAAAGGGCACAATCAACAAAAATAATATGTGAATTTCTGACAAGAAAGGCAATCCGTTTAGTTAATCAAAATAATAATAATCAAAAAAATCACTCAATCAACTGTTATTTGTGGCTGTTAGTCAACTCTAGTCTGCTAAACTATGCAGAATATATCCCTCAAAACTATGTATTAACTAGTGTGATACCAGTGAATCTTAGGTTTTAGTTCATTCGTGTCAGCCACAGCCTGCTGCTCATAACTTCCCAAGTGAAAATGTGATAGGGAGTGTGGTGGTTTATGGTGGCCAAGAGGTGAGGTTAGATACAACATGAATATCACTGTGCTCTCTGCCAGTGTTTCTACAGTAACTAATAACCAGGATGTGATTTGGTCTCTGGATTTTGCAAATGGGCTAAGGGAATATATTTGTATTTTCCAAACTGACTAGATAAGCAGTTTGATCAGCAAATTACATATATTGTAAAATGATTTGGGTAAATAAATTACTTGATGCTGAAAGGTCCTGAGTTATCCCGATAACACACGTTGCAAAGAGTTGTGGGTGGTTACTGCTTTTTAGAATCAGTGCCAAAGTGTGCAGCAGATGCCTTGAGGTGCATATTATTAATTGCTGCCATTGTCGTATTTAATTTTTTGTTAAATAGACCACCACAGGTCTCTGTGTGGCAAGCTTTTGCACTCTGGACACATTTCCTTTTGTGCGTCTGTTCTCAAGGCTTCCATGTTCAACATCTGCTGTATAGCAAAAGTCAGGAATGAAGAAGAATAGGATTGCATAACTTCACTTTTAACATACTTTCCATGAAAACGAGAAGTTTCTCACTTTTTACTTAGAAGAAACATCTTATTCTTTAGTGTTGGCAGTTACTGCCATTTCCATTTGCCAGCATTGCACTGTAAAATGTCATAGTTTTGATATATGTTATATTATCTAGAATTATCTAGAATAAGTATGAGGTCAGAGAAAATAACTAGGAAGCCATTTAAGATCACTGTCCTGTTTTCCTTTGTGATGTAATTGGATTGTCTGTCTCATGGCGCTACAGTATTGAACTTTCATGCGTATTCCAAGTCTCTTTCTTCTGTTCTTTCTATATCCTTTAGGGGTTGATAAATCAATCTATTTGGACAAACAAAAGAGAGAAAAAGAGTTCACTAATTTAGTGTTTTCCCATAATGTGGCAATTACTTGCCAAAGCTATCATGGATATTTTAGTGCTCATCGGTTTTGTTTATATGCCATAGCAACGGGCCACAGGGAGCACTGGGACGCTGCAGAAGAACCATTGTTTTGCTCATTTATGGCATCATCTGTGTGTCTGTTACACCATTACTTGTATAAAATGTGGGTTTGAATTTTGAGAAGCTGTAAGAGTGTTTGTTTTTAAGCACATGTAACCACCAGTCAATGTAGTTATACTTTATTCTCTTCTTGACTTTAACATTGCACGTGATAGATACATGGTTTTATTGGTGATCAGTATTGCCCTTGCTGTGATTTATAGAAAAATTCCGAAGTATTTATCTGGATTCCTGTTATATTATCTTGCTTGTGTCTCTTCTGTACCTCACCCTACGTTTTCAGTCTTGAATCCATCAATTTTGTCTTTATTGTTGTGCTGTTTTGTATGGCTAGGCAATCAATGTGCAGAGTTTTGGATTATCATAGTTATTGCTGGTCATCAGTTCAGAGATGCAGCTGGCACAGCAGAAGCTGGAGTCATCTTCACAGAGACACTTCGCATTTTGCTGGATTGTAAATGTTTGGGATGGAGGTAGTCCCTGCAGTTTAAAAAGTACAAAGAGAGCCGCCTGGATGTAGTCATCTTGTAGTAGGGCAGATGCTGCCTTCTCCACTCTATGAACCTGATAGTGGATTTGCATATAGAGGGGGATAGTAGATTATATCTGGTAAAGGTGGGTCTCCTTTATGTGTAGCCCCTGTCTGTACCTGGGAATTTGAGAAGCTCATGCTGCGAGGATGAACCCTTGTTAGCCTCACTACTAATAGCCACAGGTTTGGTACCACATACTGGTTCTACATAGAAACTTGTCAGTATTAAGGAAAGGTATATTCTCAAGTAGTAAATGTAACAAAAGAGTACGAGTAGCTGAGTGAATGACTACAAATACAGTGGTTTTTAGTTATTGTGTGACAACTGTTGACATATGTTTGTAGATGTGCACGTGAGACGTTCTGCTAAAACTTACATTTCTTAATACTTATAAGAAGCCTGACAATGTATATATCATTTCTATAAATAAAATCCACAAAGCTAGATCCAATTTGATTCATCAGAGGGCCTGTTTTTCCTTTTCCTCTCGATTATTGTAAAAATCTCCTGCGTCTGTAGTCAGGAAACCAAGTTCTCTTACCTCTTGATTCCTTCAGGAATTTAGTGAGTATTCCTTTTTCTTCCTCCAGAGAATCATCTACTGTGAGTTGGGAAATTGCCAAGGTCTCCTTGTCTGATGAAGGCTTTTATGAATGTATGGCAACTAGCAGCGCAGGAACCGGACGTGCACAGACATTTCTGGATGTATCAGGTGGGTAGTAGTCCATCCTTCTATGCTGGAGCATGGTAATACATTGTGCTGGAACATTTAACAGAGAGCAATGGCACTTGGGGCCAATAAAATACATTTCTAGTTCTAAGTATATTTTTAATTAATGTGTGTTTTTTCTTACCCCTGTGCACAAGTGTGCTGATGTTTATTCAGCACTACTCTCAGCCTGTCTTCATAGGAGAGGTGCTACAGCCCTCTGATCATCCTTCGTGGCCCTCCTCTGGACCCACTCCAACAGGTCCATGTCCTTCTTATGCTGGAGGCTCCAGAGCTGGACGCAGTACTCCAGGTGGGGTCTCACCAGAGCAGAGGGGCAGAATCACCTCCCTCGACATGCTGGCCACACTTCTTTTGATGCAGCCCAGGATGTGGTTGGCTTTCTGAGCTGCAGGCGCACATTGCTGGCTCACGTTGAGCTTCTCATCAACCAACACCCCCAAGTCCTTCTCCTCAGGGCTGCTCTCGATCCATTCTCCACCCACCCTGTTTTTGTGCATGGGATTGCCCTGACCCACATGCAGGACCTTGCACTTGGCCTGGTTGAACTTCATGAGATTTGCATGGGCCCACCTCTCAAGGCTGCCCAGGTCCCTCTGGATGGCATCCCTTCCCTCTGGTGTGTCGACCATACCACTCAGCTTGTTGTCTTCAGCAAACTTGTTGAGGGTGTACTCAATCCCAACATCCATGTCACCAACAAAGATGTTAAACAGCACTGGTCTCAGTACCGACCCCTGAGGAACATCATTCGTCACTGGTCTCCACTTGGACATCGAGCCGTTGACCGCAAGCCTTTGAGTGCGACCATCCACGCAATTCCTTATCCACCAAGTAATCCCATCGGTCAAATCCATGTCTCTCCAATTTAGAGACAAAGATGTCGTGTGGGACAGTGTCAAATGCCTTGCACAAGTGCAGGTAGATGACATCTGTTGCTCTCCCCTTATCCACCAATGCTATAACCCTGTTGTAGAAGGCCACCGCATTTGTCAGGCACAATTTGCCCTTAGTGAAGCCATGTTGGCTGTCACCAATCACCTCCTATGTTCCTAAATGTTCCTCCTATGTTCCTAAAAATGTTTCTACCTTCATAAAAAGCTCAATTTAAAGGACAACTTGTTATAAATCTGGTCATCCATTTACTATGAGGTGGTGCGTCTTATGTGTTAAAGCAGTTTCAAAGCATAAATAGTCGCTGAGGGAGAGGGCATTTTCCTTATGTAAGTTAGTGACCTGTTCAGACTTGGAGGACTAAATGATTATGCCCCACTAATTATTACTGGAAGTTAGTTCTGGTAAGAAAGAATCCTTCCTGAAAAGTGAATAGTGTCATCCTGGTCAAGCTTTGGACATAAAAATTTGGAGTGGGAGAAAGGGAGAGAGTAAAGTTGGTCTTCTGTGAAGGCAAATGCAAAGCTGTACTGCTTGTGTACCTGTCAGTCTGACTGCTGGGACTCATGGATGTTGGTTATTGCCTGCCGATTATGGTTTTGAGAGTTTCCATTGCAGATCAGCTAGAAATGTTTCCCAAAGTAAAACAACAGGCTTTACTTCACAAAATTAATCCTTTTACTGTGTTAGAGGAATTCAGTTTAAGTAACTGTAAACCAAGATGCACCCCAAACACAGATGGAGAAAACATATAACCAGGCATGGTCCTGAACTGCTTCAGCAGGCAGTGCCGTCTTCTCCAGGAAGATGACCTGCAGGGAAAACTAAAAAGAAAAGCTTGTTTATGCATATGGGTGGGTAGATGAAAACCCTGTCCATACTATAGCAAATTTTGTCACTTACTTAATTTTTTACAGTTGCAGTGCAGTCTGAGGGAAAGTGAAAAATAATTTCTATTTTGAAATAAAAATCCATTCTATATAGCCTGCTGTTGATGAGACATCTGTTATGCAGAAGTGTAAGCTATTGCTCTTGATTAGGGAAAACACTGGAGCTGAGTCAGTTAATTTACAGCGGCAGTGAGGATAGTAGAGCTCAGAACAGCAGTTTGAATTCAGCCTCAGAGTTTCATATAACTGCTTGAAATCGAAGTTGTCTTTTGTCTCCTGTAGTAGCTGATTCAGGTTAGTTAAACTGGATTATGAATCACAGAATCGCAAAACAGTTTAGGCTGGAGGGACCTTTGGATGTTACCTAGTCCAACTCACAGCTCAAAGGAGAATTCACTTCCTAGTTTGATCATGTTTGTCAGGAACTTGTCCAATCAAACTTTGAATGTCCCCAAGGAGATAGAGATTTCACAAGTACCACAAGCTGCGTTCGGTGCTTAACTACTCTCACCAGGAAAATATTTTGTATGTCTAGTCAGAATTTCCCCTGCTGCGTATTATGACCTCAGACTCTCATTAGGTTTTTTTGTGCCTGAAGAAGACTCCAACTCTGTATTCTCTAAAACAACCCACTCGGTAGTTGAAGCGTGTGACTATATATCCCTTCACCTCTTTTCCAGGCAAACATGTTCCTCTCGCTGAAGTATGAGCAAATTCAAAGAAACCACTGGAATATCATTGATTCCATGCAAGGCAAAGTTTGTAGAGAAACAGCCCTCTTACATCAAGTGGTAAATTTGAGGAGGGGAACATCCTTTTAGTCACACAAAGTACTTGAGTACAATAGAACAGTAACATTCTTACTCAAGTCCTAGCTCTAAAGTGCTATTTTATATTTTGACTATGAAAATCCTTCTGGAGGATAGGATATTCCCAAATGCTTGTTTCAAACCATGTTTTGGAGGACAAGATACTGTTCTGTTCTGCCCCAAAAATTGTGGACGTAGAGATCCTTGGTCTGGAAGTTGCAACCATCCTCCTCCCCACAGAGAAAACTAAAAGAGAATCCTAACTTTTTTCTTGTGCTATAGGTAGCACTTGAAATTCAAGAGTGATGAGGGGAAAAATTCCCATATCCTCTCATTTACAGAGCCCTGGGAGGTCGACTGAGACTGACTCACTATGTAAACATGAGCAATTAGTTCTGTTTTGAGCCATGAAGAAGATTAATGTGAGGGAGATGCTTTGAAATCCTTGTGTACAAATATTTGGAAGAAAATTACTTGAAATTTCTTCTTTAAGCAAAGTAAACAATCTTTTCAAGTATTCTTAGTTTGCCCAGCTGACAGACAGTATATCACAGATAATCCATTTTGTCAGCTGCTGTGTGAAAGGTATTGGAACTGTGTCAACATTTTCTAGTTTCAGAAAAAGCAAACACTTGAGTTTGACTTTGTCTTACTAGTATTAAATCTTTAAAATGTCAAATGGCTGGTTAGCTTGTGCAGGCACCTTGACTAAAGTGCCAGTAAAGAAGTGCTCTGAATTCAGCTTAGAGTTTGGCTGGGGAATGTGTATGCACTATTGTGGTAAGAGGCTGGTGTAGTCCAACAGATGTGCCCCACTGGACTGACATTCAAAAGATGGGGATTTTAGTCCTGTACTGGCCTTCATCGATCTCATTTCTAAGTTTCTTTAAGTAACATACTTGGTGATACACCCATGGAAAGCATTAGAAGATTTGTCTTTTCTCCCAAACAAATGAAAACCTAAAGTGTAGGGGAAAAACTCTGTTCTCGGTAAGCAAGTGTACCTTTTCTTGACCCTCTTCTGCATGTGTTAAAATACATAGTTTTGGTAATAAGGGTGATTGCTGTTAGGGACTGCGTTTATAGAGAAGCAGAGCTGCACACCCAGCATACAGAGTGTATGAGTGAGTCATTGCTATGCAGAGGTCTAGTATAAAGCTTGTGAACCTCATCTGAGACCCCCACACGCAACTTAAATGAGGAGGAGTTATGGCTGGCTCTGAACTTAGGAGTAACTTTCACCCTTAATAAACAGACTTTTTTGTTCTCTGTTATCATTGCTTTTCTTAGGATAGTTGTTTTTAAGTGTGTACTGATAAAAATTTGTTCTTGCTATTACAGCTGTCATTTCTGCCAAAGCATCCCACTCAGAATATTATTAATTACAGATCTTTCTTTTTTCAAGAACCAGTCTGGGAAAAACAAACAAACAAACAAACAAACATATATATATATTTAATGGGAATACACAAAGTGATACATAGTGTGTTTTCTTTCTTGAACATTTAAATGTTGCCTCCTTTATCGGTGACATCTCAAGAAGGATCGGGATGACTGCTCCTGTTTTAAGCATCTGTGGTTTCAAATTCCAGTACAAAATTAATTGCAGTTGCTTTATTCCAGGAGTGATAGAAGTGTACAGATGAGTAGGGTGGAAAGCAAATAATAACAAATAGTGGAAGCTACAACATAAAATATAGATAGGAAGGAAAAGATAATGAAATTGCCTAACATTTGAGTGGAAACTGTTAAGGGATGTTGGAAGTGGCTGCTGCCTAGAGCAGCTCCAGCCTAGGAATTCCTCCTGCCTGGGTGCTGGAGCTGAGCCTGGTGTGCCCAGGGACCTCTGAGGGTATCTGTCCCTGTCCCAGACCCCTGGACGCTGCTGCCTTCCTGTTTGCACATTCGTCAGTAGTGAAGCTGAGCATGTATCACAGACACTCAGAGGACACTGACATAGCCAGCTCCACAGACTGCCACAGACAAGGTTCTGCCTTCAACAGCAGGTACATGTAGGACTTGCATAAAGCACGGGACAGCCAACTCCCCTCGTCCTCCCCAGCTGGTAAGGATTGAAGTTCACTAGTGAGAGCACATGCACACTGCTTTCTAGAGCCACAGGCACATTTGCAAATGTCTTGAGTACTGGCATGGCCCTTCTGTCTCCCCAGTACCCCTGCACAGATCCAGGGCCCTCTTACCTGCTTCTTGCCAGCTGTTCCAACTTGAAGTTTGCTAACAAACTGCACGCTACCCCCTACGCACACCCGGTTTGGGGAAGGGGAAGAATTGCCCAAGATTCTCACCTGCTCCAGTAGCTGGTACTCAGACCCCAGTCCCTCCAGTAGCTGACACCACAGGCCTGGCGTGCCTACACCCCCTGGTCTGACTCCAGTAGCTGGCACCCAGTCCACTCACACTGGTCCCCTCCGTAGCTGGCACTTAGTCCTTGCAGGACACAGAAGGGATAGCGAGTGAGATTACACAGGGAGACAGTTAAAAAAAGATTTAATAAGAAGACAGGACGGATTGTGGTGATCAGGTGCAGGGCTCAGTCAGTCAAAAGTACTGACTAGCAATGTTCTACATGCAACAGGCCCCTCTAATGCCCCTTTCTTCCTACTTCCCCCTTTGCTCCTCCCTGATTCATTTCCCCTGCATATTCCTTCATCAGTTTGCACAGGTCGACAGCTTCCCCCCCCTTCATATCTAGGACCCCCAGGTTTGTGTCCTTATCAGTTGCAAAGTCCAGATTGGCCCCTCTTTGAAATGATGTTTGTAGCTTTTTGATAGCCCATCAATTAGCATGATGAAGTTTGTTTCTTGTCATTGTCTCTGCTGTTGTTTGTCAGGTTTGTGTCTTTGTATACTGTGTTTATTACCTCCCCTTTTCCTTATCCCATTTGACAAGGTCCTTGATCAGATAAACAGGGGAACAGATGCTCTGTCCTTCCATGTTCCCTTATAGAAACAGTCATGGAAATAATTTAATAATGATGCTTAGAGCAGCTGTTGACTTGGTTTCATTGTTGGTGTAAGAAGAGCTTGCTAGTAACATGTTTTTTTCATGTCAAGCCTGTAAAAATCTAGTGCGTAGCTCAGATTCCACTATGTGTGGTCACACCCCAGTCAGAGATCAGAATCTGAGACCTGGTCATGGTCCTGTCTCTTCCTTCTGTTGCTGTGGCACTCTGATCTTTTGTTGGCTTTCCTCAGTGCAAGATGAGCTCAAAGAACACAGTGCTACATCCTGTCTTGCACATGATGTGATCTTTCATCCTATTTGATGCGGTAGTTTGGACCTAAATCAGCTGTGTTCTTGTGATGTAAGCTCCTGTCAGGTAGCTTAGCATCAGGGAATGAGGATGCTGCCCTGGGTTCTGTTTCATGGCTTCAGCAATGTGAAATGAAACTAAATATTAAACCAACATTACTTTTTTTTTTTTTTTTACTCTATAGTGTACTTGAAATTATCAAGAATCCACAAATGAAGCAAAGGGTCCCAAATCTTTCTCTTATGATTTTGTTCTTTATTCTGCTGTTTCTACACAGAGCCTCCACCCATGATTCAAGTTCCTAATAATGTTACAGTTGTCCCTGGTGAAGGAGCCATCTTGACCTGCCTAACTTTAAGCACAGTGCGTTACAATCTCACCTGGCAGAGAAATGGCAGGGATGTGAGGCTTAAGGAGCCCCTGAGAATAAGGATGATGAGCAACCTGTCTTTAGAGGTGAAGACTGTAAAGCTCACAGATGCTGGCAAGTACAACTGCATCGCTTCTAATGAGGGTGGATCTACCACAGCATCAGTCTTCCTTACAGTGCAAGGTAACAAGGAAACTGCATGTTAAACTTAATTTGTCATGGTTTATATTTTTTTTTAATCTTGTGAGCTGTCTCTCTTAGTAACTTTTGTATTTTATTTATGCCTGTTGATAAACTGCTTGGAGACTGACAGAACATTATGTAGTTCTTCCCTTTTTTAAAATGGCAGTGGGAGTCACCAAACAGCACTAGTGCTCATTTTGCGAGACTGCCTTGTGCTGTGCGTCTCTAAGAGCCGCGGTTTGATCCTCCTCCTATAACTGCCAGTTTAACTGCTGTACAAGTGAATGGAGCCTGAATTAGTTTTGTTGTGTCGCCTAAAGAGCAGGGCACAGAAATAGTGACATACGCGCACACACTACTTCGAGAAAATTTACTGGCTGGCTGTGTGGATTACTTTTAATTTTTTTTTTCAGTGAAACTATAACTATAGTTATATAGGTGTGACTAAATTGGTAAAAGTTTCTGTGTTCATGTGGATTATTTTATATCTCTTTATAACAGAATAGTACTTCAAAGTTTTTCTGTGTGTTAGGTTATTGTATCTGTTTTATAGTGCCAATCAATAGAAACTAAGAACGAATGACAATTTTGTGAAGGGCTAGATTTTATGAAGGCAAGGACTTCAAAAATATGTCCAGCTGAAAAAGATAGCATGGGTGAGACCAAACAAGGTCTAGATCTGTGCTGTTGCTTCATATCAGGAACAAATTTCAAAAAAATATGTATAAGTGCAGTAACTTGTCTTAGAGTGAATCCTTTTAAAATTTGAAAGTACTGCAAAAAAGTTTATCTCTGTTTGCCTTTGCCATGTGGAGATTTGAACCTTTGGTTCCTCGCTGTGCCTGTCTGTGGATAAGAAGAGATAGAACTGAAAATGTTTTAGAAAGAAAACTGTTCTGTCTACTTGTAGGTGACTCCGACAGGATTTCTGCTTGCTGATGATACTGAGTCATATTCTGTGCAGAGTGCGTAGCTTCATTAACTTTGCTGCTGTAATTCTAGTACTTTCTTAACTGATGCAAAACTTAAAATTATGGAAAAAAGAAAAATTTAGTGGAATTGCCTGGCTTAAGGTGCTCCAAAACAGAGAAAGGTCAGAAATGGAGCTGTAACACTTACTAATGGGTTGTAGTTTTTCTTATAGAAGAGCATATTGGTTTACTAAGGTGGAATAAGTAGGTGTGCAATCAATTATGTAAGACCTATTACAAAATGCAGCAGAATGGAGTATTTCTTCATTGATCTGTTTGAATTACCCTTAGATAGCTACAGCAGAGTTATAACTGTTAAATTTCTAGCCATGAAAAAACATCAAGCCCCATATGTTTGGAAGACTTACTTTTAAATTCTACAGGATTTTTCCATCAAGACACTCATTCAAGCATGTCAAAGATGCTCCTCCCTTCTCCATAGGGAGAAGATTTTCCTCCCTAATGTCTGTAGACCAGCTGGGAGCTTTAAGACAATGACCAAATTACTTCTGGCATTTTTTTATAGTGAATCTAAAGAAGTTTACTGCTGCCACAGCGGAATATTGAGTTTCAAATCACTTATATATGTAGAATGATTGTATCAAATAGTTGTGAATAACGTTTTGGCTGGTACTGGTATTGCTAACAGCCTTAAAACATGTCTGAGATAACCCTCTTGGACAGTTTAGACAGGCTTAGTTGAGAGTCTGAGTTGTGTTTTCTTTCCTTTCTAATGTAAGGTGCTTAGAACCGAATAAATAGGTAGGAAATGCTAAGCTGCAGCTGAATTGAGATTTCTGCAGTAGTGTCTGCCTCTCTTTGTTTGGAAAAAGTAATCTACTGCCAACATTTCAAATGGCTATACGCAGAAGCTGAATGGTATCAGGATGGTTGTATGCACTCTTATTTGCGGTCATTTTAGTTTGCTTGGACAAAATAATTTCTGTCAGATTTCTGGAGGTACTTTGGTGTGTGATTGTCATGTACAACTCATAGTGCTTGTTAGGGTCCAGAATAGTATTCAAAAGAACAGTTTATATTTGACAGCAACAAAGTAAAGTGTGGCTGTATCCAAGAAGCAAAAGCTTTATAGGTTTGTCATTAACAACATTCTGAAGAAGGAAATTTGAAGTCCTGTTAATAGGTTGAGAGGATGGTTCATGCTTTGTGTAGTTGCAGTAATTCAGAATGTCAAATTAAATTCGTATTGAAGCCCTTTATTGTTGTTGGGACAGTTCCATATAGATCTCTGAATTTTGGATCGTAAGAGAATAAACATTGCTTTCATCCCCATTTTCTTTCTGGAGTGGGAGTTAAGGCAGAGAACAAATGTTGGTAGCTCTAAAAATAACCCAGCATCTGCTTTACATGCTGAAGTGGATTGTAGTAAACCCTTGTTTTGAAAGCTTTCAGTTGGATGCTGCTGTTTCTGAAAGAGAACATTCATCTGATTTTTGTGCCAGCAGCTGTAAAAATACAGACTGAAATCTTGAATGAGAGTTGACTTTTTCCTCCTGTTGCATGTTCTGTGTTAAGGAGAACATGCTATACTAAGTCACTAATTGTTCCACACTAATACTGAGCACAGCTATATGAAGATGCCGTTTAAAGCTTCTACCTATTTGTGGATTGTCAATATACTGCTCAGAGTACTCTGAGAGGTCACTGAATGCAGTTTTATAAATTTCAAGGGGTATAAGCTCCCAAGCCTTCTAGGATTGTATTGGTGTTTATTGAGTGCTATGATTAACTTTTGAAGTACACGTTCATCTTTGGACATTAAGTGGTTAAGTGGTGGCTACATAGCATGAATTGCTCAAGTCCTCTCAACAGATTATGTGGAAACATAAATGAATTTGTAAAGGCATTTGCTACTTTTTCAGATGGTTTGTATAACTTATCAGAAGCCTGGAGGAGTGTGTTACAGCCGTGTGAGGCTAGAGATTGGCCAGGAGCGTGAAACATTAATGATCCTATAAACTTTTAAATGATATATTTCTCACTGATGAGGGAAATTCCTTGAGCATGTAAACTTTTTCTTTCCAGTTTGTTACGGTATTGTAGGCAAAATAGGAGTTTGCTATATGCATATTTATCAGGTTGAATTAATGCGGCATGTTTTGCTAGCTTGATGTTTTGTTCTTGATGTTTTCATACACATAAGTAATATTGATTGAGGGGGGATTTTGAGGAATTCAGTAATGAGTAAGTAAGAGTAGACAATTCAGTAATGAGTAAGTAAAAGTAGGGAATGAAGCACTTCTTTTAATGTTTGCAACTGTCTTTTGCCTCTACAACACAGCTGTATAGTATGTAGAAATTTTTACGGCTTCTGCTTGTGTTTATGTTGGCGATTAGTAGAGAAGTTTGAGTTTAGTAATCTCAGCATAGGATGAATTCCAGCAGTAGATTAACAAGAAGCGAGGCAACACTGAACATTTGTCTTATTGGGAGCCATGTAAGGTAATCAAGGGCCAGCTGCTGTGCATTGAGCTCACTGATGAACAGCATGCAGGTCAACATACTATTCTGATGTATTTCTTTATCTGAATGTACAAGTAGAATAAAGTCATACGTGCTGTAGTTACTGTTCTGTCCATAGCATGGTGGGTTTCTTTTACCTGCTTATTTGCTGAACATTTAAAAATGTTTAAATGCCTGTCTGGTATCACGATCACAACTGAGAGTATTTTTAGCGTCTGCTTAGAAGTAGCACTGGGAAGTAATTCAGAGTGACGTGTGCTAGAGCTAAGTGCTAGAAGCACCTAAGCCACACCTGCAAGAAATAAACATACATACTATGTGTTCCACCTGCCCACACAAGAAATAAAGTGTATGTTTGACTTTGGGTATTGAAAAATTGTCATTGCTGTAATAACAGTCTGCTAAGTGATCTTTTGTCAAGCCAACACATGACAAGAGTACTGTCCTACTGTATAAATGGAGTCAACTATATTAGATGTGCAGTGAGGGAAAGTGGGCTCTATTAGCCTGACAAGATGCAAACGTGCTGTCTACTGTAGGGTACTGATGTGAACACTTACCAGCCAACTAATAGCTTGAAATCCAGGCTGGAAAAAAAATTGCCCAGGAGACAACGTATGTGACTTGGCTCCACCAAAGCAATGGTAATTGTCAGGTACATCCCAGACAAGGAGCAGAAGCCAGAACTGAATGAACACAATAGGACTTTCACAATGAATGTGCTTGTATCTGGAATAATTTCAGGAAAGAGACTGCCTACATGTGCAAAAGGTAAATTACCTCCTTGGCATAACCCAGTGCTCTGTTCCCTGAATTTTCTCTGCTCTTTTCTCTGAAAAGAGATAATACAGAAATAAACATTGTAGTACATTCACTTAGATACATGGATACACACTGTAATAACAGGCAAGGAGAAATTTGTTATATTGTACTGAGCTCTTTAACCACAGAGAAAACAAGAAAGGGAATAAAACTGAAGTATTACTGCTTTACTTGCTCTTTCAAATTTAGAAAGTTAATTAAATGCAAGGTATCTGTCCTAAAGAATGAAAAGCAGTTTAGTGTCTTCTGTGCTTCTTTCTAGGCTGCTATTTGGAACTGTCTGAGAATATGAGCTGATATTTTTTCCAGGCTGCATATTTTAAAGTTACTACCTCGAATATGTTATCACTGTGACACTTCCACCCCTGTTAGAGCAGGAAGTAAAACAGCTGAGCTCTCAGCAATGATCTTTGATGCAGAAGTCAGTATTCTTTGAAAGAAAGCAAGCTGAATCAGAACGTATCCTAGGTCTTAATTATCATTCACAGCAGGCTCAATGATAGTCATTAAGGTGTTTTTCAGAAACTAGCCTCTTGCACAGGAAATGCAGGTTCACAGAAGGGTTGCGAATTGCCTGAGCAGGCTCTCTGGAGTTCTCTCCCACTCAAGAAAATTAATGAGCATCCCCAAGTTCATTTGTCTTCACACAGCCGCCGTTCATAAGAGGTTTTCTACATTCAGTGAAAGGGAACTGATGGGCAAAAAACTGTTTGCCTTATTAGACCAGTCAGTCTTATGGCCTGATTTAATGAGTTAGCCTAAGTTTATTGTTTGGAAGATTTCTTTTGATAACATTCTCTGGGTGAGATCCTCTACAGATCAGTACAAAAGCAGAACAAAGCTTTCTCATCCAGCTAGAAATAGCTTCACGTTTTCTGTCTTTTAGATAACCTGTCACAAATTCAACTAAATAAGTGATGATTAAGTTTTTGTAATTTTTTTATAGTATTCAGATTATGCATCATAGGAAGAGTTCTTACTCCAAAGAATTTAATCCTAACTTGACGAAACATAAAAAATTAGGTTTTCTCACAGAAAATGTAGGCCTTTAGAAGGATTTCTAAGAGGAGTTTTGGAGGAGTGGAAACGTAACATGTTTAGAAATCAGTACTTCTAGATGTCTTCTGATCTACCCAAACCTCTGGCTCAAGGCAGTATATCATGTGGATCTCTTGGAAACTAGCTTCTTGCAAGATATTTGATCTCTGTTATTGCAACAGTTAAAAAAAGCACAAGGAAATAATTCATTAAACTATTAAGTACTGTACTTGTAGCTATAGGAAAGGCGTTGGATTGGCGACCCTTCCTGGAGGGCTGTGTGCAGACCTTGGTAATACATGGAGCATAAACAAGTTCAGATTATGTTTCAATAAAGTGAACTGTCTCTCTATCATGTGACGATGGGGACACATCCCCCGAGAAGAACCCACTAAGTTCCAGAGGTCGAAGTCCCCTATTTCACTTTCTGTAAAGTACTAGTTTTCCAAGATGATGTGTCTTTATCTGCAGAATGTCATCCCTGCTCTGCTGGAACAGGAAGCCTGACTTTCTCGTTTTCATTTATAAAGGTGTTCACCAAGTGGTTTTTCCTGAGTCTACCAACTTTTAGGGCTGAGCACAAACCTGAGACGGGGTCATGAGGAGGAAGGAACCCATTACCTTTCCTTCTGCAGGTCTTTCTCCTGCAGGGAGGTCATTGTAAAGGCCAAGCACGTGCTATGTATGGTGTCAGATGCTTTCTTTATGGCCTGTTGTTCACAGGGGTGAATACTTACCGTGCGCTTAGTATTTTCTGATAGAGTCTGCCTGCGGTCAGTGAATGGCAAGTTACAAGGAAGTGCAGGGAGGTTATGAAAAACAGCTTTGGTGAGAAGACTCTTTGACTGTAGTGTATATCTGCATGTCTTTCGGGAAGAAGTTCTTCTGGCTACAGAGAGAAAATGGGTGGTGCTTCCCCTGTTGCCTTTCACAGTACACTTCATGCTGGGGTGGATGCTGCATAGTATATCACAGCAGACCAACTTCTTCTGTCCTAAGGTAGCAAAGAATGCTGTTGGCATTGGTGAAATTGCAGCTTCTGCATACTCCCTGGGTGAACAACAAGAGATCCCAAGAACGCTCCCCGCCACCCTATAGAAGTTAATTTTGTGCTTGGAAGCTTAGCAGAGAGTCTCATTTTTATGAGTTGCTTTTGCAACCATGAATGCTACTACTGTGTATCGTTTACCTGACCTAATGCATAAGCAGTTATGGAAACAGATGTTTCTGTGGTTCGTTGTGCAACATCACCTTTGCAGAGTGCCAGGGCAAGGGATGATGCAGGACGGCACACCCTGCGCTTCTGCATGGTTGAGGGCGGATTGGGAAGGAGATCAGTGGGAACTTGGCAGCTAAGTGAGACAGCTGGCAAATGGATGAAGCAAGATAGAATAATGTCCAAATACAATATTCCTTTTTAATTAGGTTCACTTGGTTGATGCCAAAAAGTACAGATGAATGTGACTGGCTGATTAATGCTAAAGGCTACTTTTTGTTTATCCCTGTTGAATGTTTTGATCTTTATTTGTGCTGTAAGAAATCTGTTCTCAGCTTTCTATTTAAACAGGAGCCTTTGTCAGTTTTTCTGTTTATGTGCCATTTTTCTTTTACACTTCTTTCATTTGGCTTGTGAACAAAAAGTATAAAATTGAATTTTAATTCTAATGCATATTGATAAAACATGATTTAAACTTAATAGAAATCAGATGAACAGACAGGATTCCGTTTGCAAATGTAGTGGCAGGTTATGTGTATTTGTGTTATTATTTGATAACATAGGATATAATGTGAATTCTGTGCTTGATCTGACATCAAAGTGGAAATCTATGCTCTGGGAGGAATTCTTCATAACCCCAGCCTTCTCTCTCACTTACTGACATATGTTAATAGCTATCATAATAGCAGAGTTGGATACTTTCCCCCCTGCGCCTTCCCAGTATGCACTCTTGACACTAACATAATGTAGGTTTTTAGATATTTTGAGATCAAAGCCATTCGCTTCCATTTATATGTTTCCACATGAAAAAAATAAGGCATATCTATAGAACTCACCGTAACACAAGAATTTGTAGACATCACTGTGGTCATGCAGGACTTTGGTCTAAAGAAAATTAATTTTTCACACCAACACAACAGTTCTTGCATTACTAAAAGCAGGACTTTGTGATAAGCATCTACTCTTGCAGTATATTGGTAGTTAGAAGCCCAAGGAGGTCAATTCAGTCTCTTTTAATTGATGCTAGCAAGAATGGGTTGTAACTACGGAGAACTGCTAGTGAACAGACTGGGCACAGGCATGGGGCTTCATCTGTTCTCTGCCAGTATCTGTGTGTATGTAGGAGGGTCTGGATGTTTACTGTAAGGTCTTGAGGAAGTGAAATTTTACAAAAGTCGAACCCTTGCGAAAATTTGCAACAAACATGTGCAAACTGCTTCAGTGATTGCATTCTTACACAGTGGTTTTTTGATCTAGGTACATTTAAATAGTTGTTCTTATTTAGCCTTGTTAATGCATTACTTGTCAGGTAAATAGTTTGAATCATTCAGTTTTCCAAAAATGGTCTTAGTTTAAAAGGCAAGAAAGAATCTTGAGGGTGCTGCACAAAAATATTGATACTTTACAAGTAATGGTTCAGTCAAATATCATCTGCAGGGTCACTTTGGGGAAAAGTTTGTGATAAAAAAGGGAAAAAAGTAATGAAAAACACTGGCAATAAGTCTGGTTTTTACTAGTAAAGGGTGATAGGAGGGTTTTTTATGTTATGAAATAAAAATTTGGTGTTTGCTCTCCCCTTTCATGCTAAGTTTAACTGCTTCAAATAGTTTTAATGAATATTAGGGCCAAGGATGGTTCTAAGTGTGAATGCTTCAGACCCCTAAATCTTCACGCAAACTTTTGTTCTCTTTAGAAGCTTTACATGTGATCTATGTTGTTTAAAAGGTTTTATTCTACAGCCTTGAATGCGATTGGCACTGTAAGGAGCTTGTGCTTCTCCTGCCTGTGTACAAATCTTTCCCTGTATGATACAAAGAACAAAGCAAAAGAAATCAAATTGACATGTCATCCAAGAAAGCCCATTCTGTGTGCCTTCCTGGTTGTTGGCCTTTGAGCAAGAAAACAAGATGATTAATTAGTGGCAAATGTGGTCTCACTGGTACTCAAGCTACCAGCTAGAATTACGGCTGTGTATATTGACTTTTTTCAATTAATTTCATTGATTATATGTTAAATACAAATATTTCTTCCACCTTCTTCTGCTCACTTGATAATATCATTGTGTGAAAATAACTGCATGAGCAATGGTGTGCTGCCAAAGCACGATGGATAATTGCCATTTGAGACAGTTTCCTAATATCAACATGAGAGCAGACCTTCCTGAAGACCAGAGCATGCAGAATATCTCCCAGTGTCTCTTGGCAGGATTTAATACAAAATAAAAATAGCTGAGAAAGCTGTGCATATCGTCAGTCACTTGAGGAGAGTTCTCTAACTTGCATCCATTTCCTGCCTCTCCCTGCCCCCTTGTACCTGGGTTTGATCCTAGTACTTCTGGAATTATGGCTCTGTCTTCTGCTGGTGCCTTTCCTCTTGGAGATCAGAGATTTCGGAGCCTTTATGAAACAAGGGAGGGATTTTTCAGGACCCTGCAGCTCTTTGTTAAATCTACTCTACAAGTTAAAAACTAATGAACTTGGGGAAGGTTAACGGACATAAATTTAAGATAGGAAATGATAAGGCATTATATGCATCTGTGTTTACGGTTTTGCAACTGTGTGCAAATTAGTTGCTCTTTATTATTTAATTTATTCCTTGTCTTTGGCAGTATAGCTGTGTGGTTTTGCATACACTTTTACTTACGGATCTCAAGAATCCTTTACAAGCTCACATGTCTAGTTAATGACTGAAAACAGAGTCATCAAATCCTGGCAATGATAGTTCTGCTCCACAGAGCACCAGGTGCCACACTGGATCAGAAAGCCTTCCTCAAAACAGCAATTGCATTTGTCTTTGAAAGAGAGGTTTTATGTGCTTAATAGGAGCGTGCAGATAAGTTTGCATGAAACAGTAACAGATGTGAATTACTCATGAAACTCAAACACAAAACCATAGTGCAAATATTGTAAATTAACTAAAAAAGTTAAGTCAAAGTTATGTCCATGACTTGCATGCTGATGTCACTACTAATTATATTTCAAAACTACTTATGTTCCTTGGAAACCTTGCTGTCCTATTCAGTAAGATGTATTACAGGACAAATCATTCTACAGTAACTGTGTTTGTGGCAGACAATACAATATCCGATATCCATGGGACAGTTATGTGCTGTTATGTACTTCCCTGCCTTGCAGCTGTAATGTGTTGTAATTAGTCCATGTTACCAAGTGAAATTGGACCTGCAGAGGCACAGACACCTTGTTAAAGTCAGCAGAGTGTGACTCAATTGATAATATCTATAGAACTGCCAACCTGTATTTCCCAAACCTATGCTGCTCTTGATAAACCCTTTCATGTAAAAGGTGAAGAGATCTGCTCTTCTTATCTGTGCTCTTAATTTGATGTTTGAGCATTTGAAAACCATTTAATTTCTCGTTATCTCATTTTCTATCAGGCTCTAATCTACTTTCATTAAGTGTGCTGAGACTGTGGGGAGGAAGATTGTTTTCTAAGTTCTGTGTTGTAATGCCATGTGCTTTAAAAGCTGCTGACTAAAATGCACAGTGTTTGTGCCCTGCAAGAAGGCAGAATCTGCCTTGCTTCTGTCCTAGAAGCAGCACAATCTTCTGTTAGGAGATTCTTCTTCCAGGCCAGAAACACTATGGTTTTTAGTTAGCAGCTTTTAATGCAAATGGTATTACAACACAGAACTTAGAAAATCATCTTCATCTCCACAATGATAACGAAAAGGGCATGGTATTAATGCTTCCAGAAGGGCATTTGTAGTAACACTCCGGATTGTTTCTGTTTGCATTATGGCAGACTGAACTAGAAAGATTTATGCTGTTCACCTGGAAGTTGAATAGCATCACACCTTCATCTTGTTCTTGATGGATTATGCCACACATAAATAGGCTGTGTGTACTGGCTCTTAGACACATTTTTCCTTAGCAGCCATGAAAACATATCAAATGTCACCTGAGTCTATAGGATGTTGTAATTCCCACTGAAGCTAATAAAAGAGCTATGCAGAGCAGCCCTAGATTCAAGGTACCTCTGTGCTACATGTATTTAGCCTCTTTTACTCTCCCGAAAAGGAGAGTTAGGCTTAGGCTTTTTCTTCTATGGTTGCTAGTAAAAAGATCAGGTGCAGAGGAATACATGTTAATACAGTGTGTGATTAGCAAAAGGCAAAGCTTCTAAGATGAAGACTGATGCTACTGGTCGAATAATAGCCAGTTTCGTGCTGTAACTAAGATGAAGTAGCAGGAGTCAGTACTACAGGTTGCTACTTTTTCATCCATTAAGTGGCATGGATCTTTTTCTTGCCAGTGTTAAGTAAGACAAAATCGTGTGTACCATAGAAGAAAATGACAGTTGCCACAGTGAATAGTTTTGGTGGTCTTTTTTACTGAGGAAATCTGTCTAAGGATATAAGTGAATGAATGCTATGAAGTTCACCAATCACTTTTCTGGTGAAAATGCAGCTGAAATCTGTAACATCCACTGGAATTGTTAACACTGCAGATTCAATTGTCTTCAACATGATTTTACTGTTAATTTCTCTCTGTGTGCCCACAGATATTGTGACTTTTATTTTTATCACTTAGGTTATATTCTTACCATTGGTCTACCTGAAGATTTGTGGTCATTGGCTTTATTTCTCAGGAGTATGCACAAATTTGTCTTACATTTGTTAAAATTGTCTCTGCTGCTTTTCTGAGTTTTTAACATGCATTAAAAATTCTAATTTAATTATTACATAATTATTACATTCAAGTTGAATGCCAATGTGAAACCACTAATGTGGTTATAGTTTCTATTCAGAATGATGACCTTGCACATCTTAATGCCTATTTCAGCCTGGCTTTGTCACCTTGATGGATCACGTTGGTGAACTTTGGTTCTGGCAGCTTTTTATCAGAATTGATGCCCACATTTGGGAACTCCAAATTCTGCATCTCAGGACAAAGCAAATGGTGTAGGCATGTGAATTAGTTTTGTCTCTGTACCCTGAATCCTGACTTACTAACTTTTATAAAGGTGCGCATGTTTTATGCTGAGGAATTGGTAGACTGTGCTAGAGAAAGCAAGGAAACAAGTGGGCTCTGACCTTTATTAGGATTGTTTTCTAACTATAGAGCTGTTTAAAATTGGGAATAAAGTGATTATTATAATCTGTGTTTTCTAAATGGATATTTTTAATTGCTGTTTTTAATTTCTTTTACTAGAACCACCTAGGGTTGTCATTTCACCTGAGAATCAGACTTTTACAGACGGCTCTGAAGTGTCTATCAGGTGTTCTGCAACAGGTTATCCAAAGCCAACAGTAGTATGGACACACAATGATATGTTTATTATTGGTTCAAGCAGGTAGGGGTTATAGCTTTCTCTATTTTTATTTTTTTCCTATGTGTGAAAGCAGTTTTGAAAAAAGCCAAAATACTCCTTCCACAGGAGCCTGTGAGTTTTGGAAATAGTACCACAACCTTCACTTTTATAACTCTTTAATTTCAATTTCCTCATCTCTAAAATAGAAATACTTTAGTTCTCTTTTTCAGAAGGCTTTTTAAAAGATTATTTTAAACGCTTTTCACAAAATACATTGAAATTTTCTGATAGAAATAATAATACTAATATTGTTGTTTATCATGAGGAAAACCCCATCAATAACTCTTTATAAGCCATCTGGTCATGCTGCTGCTGTTGCTGCGGGGAGTATCGATGTTACAGTTATTCTCTTTAATTAATCATTTTGGTTGGTCTCCTGTGTGTTCCCAGGTATAGATTGACCCCAGAGGGCACCTTAATCATAAGAAAGGCAATTCCAAAAGATGCAGGACTTTATGGTTGCTTGGCAAGTAACTCAGCTGGGACAGAGAAACAGACGTCCACCCTTACATACATCGGTAAGTAAATGAAACAATGTAGTGAAATTAAAAAAGCAAACTAATACATCATCAGGGAGACACTGTTAAAATTAGTAAAACCAGGCAAAATGTACTGGTAGAAATTTCAAAAAACTCAGAAAAGATGTTGAACAGCCCACAAACATCCCTTTTGTTTTCTGTTCAAATCTGAGTGGTATTGTTAGGTGGTATTTTGGGCGTAGTGTTTCTTCTTATGCTGTTTTTAAGGAAAAAAAAAAACCCTAAAATTGGGTACTAAAGTGGAATAGACTTGCAAACCTGAGTAGGCCTTTGGAAAAGGAATCATGTTTCTGTAAATTCCTGTAGCGTGCTTAGCACCCTAGAATCCTAATCCAAATTGCATTCCTCTAAACACTATGTTGATATATTAATAGCAGAGTATTAAAATTCTTGATGACCAACATCTGGCTGGAGATGGAGAGTGACTTTCAATCCTTTTACTTTATATGTCATGAAACTCTTCTGATTCTGTCCTTAAATTCCCTGTATATTCAATGTGTGATCCAGGTGCTCTGGGCCAGGCTTTACTTTTTCATGTTTACCAGTGTTTATCTGTCACCTTACATGATTTTTTAAGCCTGTTTGCCTTTTAATGCAAATGTTCGTCCATATAACAAGAGAAAATTAGTGTCTTTCATGGCTTATGTCTTAAAAATGGTGTATTCTTTGGATAAGGAACTCATTTTTTCTATATTGTTTCTTTTTAGAGGGCCCAACATTGACCATAGTTCAAAGTGAAATTCTGGTTGCTCTTGGAGACACAACTATTATGGAGTGTAAAACAACTGGAATCCCGCATCCCCAAGTTAAATGGTTTAAAGGTGCACTTATTACTTTGTGTTTGGTTTATTTACTTGATCAGGAATATTTAGAACAATGATCTTGAAGTGACTTCATTTTCTCAAAAGCTTTATGTATTATTCAACTAGTGACTGACCTGTGAAATTCTCTAAATCTAGAAGATATGGCAATTGACCTCTAGGGCATAAATTCTTGCTCCTGTTTAAATACAGTTAATTAACATACTGTAGCATAATTAATAATAAGAAGAAAAAGCTGAGCCTCTTGCCTACTTAAATAAGGCTCATTCTTCTGTCAGAAAATGTTTAGCTATATGCTACAAAAATCTCAAAACATTTTTTGTTTTTTCCCGTCAGATGTTTGCTCAACTTCCTTTGCAACACGTAGGGATTTTTTATATGTTCCTTCTTCCAAATCTCAGAAGTGTCTACTACAATTTTTTTAGTAGTGAGGCATATTGGGTATCGGAACTGCAGGAGTTTTTATAGAGTTAAATGGGAGTCAGAGAATCCCATGTCTCAAGATGGATCATTTATTCTCAGAAAAAGCAGCTGACTCCTCTGTGTGGTTGTATAAACTACCTGCCTGCTGATTTTCTGGAAAACCAACCCAGATATTGCCAACAGATAGCTTATCCAGTCCAATATTTCATCTCTGCCAGTGGCTGGAGGGAAGCAGAAAACTCTTTGTGGTCTGTTTGCAAGTAACCTTCTCTTCTGAACTCACTGCAGTTAATGGACGGCTTGTATTTTAAAGCAGGAGTCAATGGGCCTTGATACTTATCCCAAAGAGTACATGTGAGCCAATTCTGAATGTTACACATCAATATTGTGGCTCCTGCTGAGCTTGAGAGGTAGCAGAGCTGTTTTCTAGGTTCTGCAGAGTTCTCAACTTGGTACAGAGCTGGCAGACAAGTGACTGCCACATGTAGCCTCTAATTTGGGAGGAAGAAATACAGCCTGGCACACTGTCCTAATCCTGATCTCTGTCCAAAGCTACTTGGGTTTGTGTTCCCCTTGTGAAACAAATAAATAAAAAAGGATTTTATCTGATGTAGTAATGAATTTTTCCACTCAGCTGAATGGAAGTCAGAGTACTCATCTGCTAAAAGCCATGTTGTGAACTAATCTCAAACTTGGACACTGTTTTGTTGGAATAATTTTGATAAATACCCTGTTATATTTCAGTTACTTTTTTTTTTTTTTGTCTGGACTTAGGTGACTTAGAGTTGAGGGCATCAGCATTTCTCAGTATTGATACTCATCGGGGTCTTTTGAAGATCCAGGAGACACAAGACCTGGATGCTGGTGACTATACCTGTGTGGCTACCAATGACGCAGGGAGAGCTTCTGGAAAGATAACTCTAGATGTTGGCTGTAAGTAGCTTGCAATCTAGACAGTAAGTACTGTAATTCCAGGGCACCATCCCTGGAAGTGTTCAAGGCCAGGCTGGACAGGGGTCTGAGCAATCTGGTCTAGGGGAGATGTCCCTGCCCATGGTAGTGGGGTTGGAACTAGGTGATCTTCCCTTGCAACCTAAACCATTCTATGGTTCTAGTTTCAGTGTTTCTGTATGTGGTCAGTGGTGCCTTGGTTATCTGAGTCTTTCTCACAAATACGTGTAAGTCTGGGTGTGTGCTGGGAACACCTTTTTGGTAGTGTTCACTAAGCTGTTTCCTTGTCCTGTTTGGACTCCAGCTTTCCTTTGCTGTTACTTCTGTTGCAAAGCATAAAAGTTATGAGAGGAAGAGAGAGGCAGAGGAGGAGGAAACTGTTCAAACCTCAAGCGAACAGTTCTCAAGTAGAGAATATGTTATACTAACCTAAGTTACTATGTAAGGTTATTGTAACAGCCCTTCCTCTCCTCTTTTCCTAATTCTTTCTAACTGCTTGTGGCCTGACACATCATGTCTTGTTAAATGCATGTTCCTGTCGGACTTTCTGAAGCAATGAGCAACACTGTTTGAAGTAGACTAACAATGCTAACACTTGAGCATACACGTTCTTCTGATGAGGGTGGGCTGTGTCTTCAGTTTTTTGAGATGTTTAGACCATTTCTGAGCTCCCTATTGTAAGTACAGAGAATGCAAGGCTGCTTTTGTAAGGTATTGCTACAGTTGGGAATCTGTTGTTAGAAAAACAATTGTGCATAATAGCACATAAATTTAGATAGTCAATAGTGTAAGCAGAATGCTAATATCATGTTGCAACCCCAATTCACTTTCTGTGTACTCTTTTTCCCTCCCCCCCCCCCGCCCCGCTCCCCCAGTTTTCACACAGGAGCCTAGTGACGAATCTGCGGATATTGGCTCAAACATCACACTGCCATGCTATGTTCAGGGTTACCCAGAACCAAAGGTTAAATGGAGGTGGCTAAATGGTGCTTCCCTTTTCGCAAGACCGTTTGCAGTTAGTTCCATCAGTCAACTCAGAACAGGAGCTCTGTCTATAAATAGTAGGTAGACTAAACTTTTTAATGAAAAGCTGCCAGAAGGAAATGATGTATGCAATGCATTTAAGTTACTATACTACTTTATAAAATTGTTACCTTTGTAAAAAGACTGGGTTTTTATCGGATATTGTGTTTCTGATCCTGACTTCATTGCTGTTAACATGCAGTTCATTTTCCCGTGAGTCTGTGAGTTCAGATATGTTTCGTCATTGGCTTCACTCTTCTTCATAGAAATTATTATACCTTTATTTAAGTAAATGTGGGTTATTGACTCTGTTGATACCGAGGAGCCATGGATTTTAATTTTTTTTTTTTTTTTTTTGAGAGATGTTTCTGAAGTCATTGTTTTAGGCAAGTCCTAGCTTGGGTAATAACTAGAAATTCTGCAAGTGGCTTTGCGATTTCAGTTACTTCGAGCATTTCAGTGACCCTTACTCAAAGTGATGTTATTCTGTTTTCTTAATTAGCTCTTTTATTCCTTTCTAGACATAATCAGATTGGGTGAAGTAATTCCTCTCTACTGTATGTACAGTACAGTAACTTCTGTGTTCTGTACTACTATGTGGGTGTCTGTTCATATACAGACACACATTGCTGTATGTAGTAAGCAGTATTCCACAGTAAATGCACTACATGATAGTGTATGTATGTGTGGATATATGCTGTACTGCCGTATATTATTTGTGCACATTAGTATATACTGTATTAAAGTATATGCAATATATAAAGTGATGAAAAGTATCATATATATGTATATAATGCTTTTTTTACTCAAGTGCTTATATAGTCATTGCTTCTGTACTTGGTGACAGAAAGGAATAATGGGGCCAAAACCAAATATTTGAAACTGAAAGATAAAAGGATAGGGCATCCATGTATTGCAAAATTTTCAATATCATTTCATATGCTGCAATCTGATTTCTTTTTTCCCCCCACTCTAGATTTGTGGGTCAGTGATGAAGGAATGTATATCTGTGAAGCTGAGAACCAGTTTGGAAGGATTCAGTCACGGCCAGCCACAATCACAGTAACTGGACTGGGTAAGACTGACTAATGTCAGTGACAACAGTGAAAGGAAAGACTGGAAGCATTTCAATACCTGGAATATACTGGATGTGACGATAGCCAGTGGTGTTTGTACAGCAAACAGGATGTCTGTGGGTTATGTACATACATGGTGACGTATTTATATGCTTTTATCTATAGCTATATTTACATATATGTAGTCATCCACACAAACTAAATCAGAAGACATTTGCATGGAATATTGTAATTTATTTCAGTTAATCTTGCTTGTTAGGAGATTGTCTTTTCACTGGCTACATTAATTTGAATTGGTTCCATCTACACTGTGTAACGTGGACCTTGAAAAAGTGACGGCAGCAATGAACTTGCTCAGGTCACTGTGTTGATATAACTGGGAAGGAATCTTAGTGATCCAAGAAGACAGTAAATGTCTGTCTTTGACAAGAACTGTGCTATTAAGCAGTTGTTTATTATCTCAGTTGGACAATTGGCAATAAAAGGAAAAATAATGCTATGGAATGTATACATTTGGATAAAAATGGAGTCCATCTGCCATCAAAGAAACTATTTGTTAACTTAAAACATAGAATCATAGAATCGTTTAGGTTGGGAAAGATCTTTAAGATCATTAAGTCCAACTTAACCTAGCACTGCCAAGTCCACCACTACACCATGTCCCTGAGCACCACATCTACACATCTTTTAAATACCTCCAGGGATGGTGACTCAACCACTTCCCTGGGCAGCCTGTTCCAATGTTAGATGACCTTTCAGTGAAGAAATTTTTCCTAATATCTAATCTAAACGTCCCCTGGTGCAACTTGAAGCCATTTCCTCTCATCCTATCGCTTGTTACTTGGGAGAAGAGACCTACACCTGCCTTGCTACAGCCTCCTTTACAGGTAGTTGTAGAGAGCAATAAGGTCTCCCCTGAGCCTCCTTCTCTCTGCGCTAAACAACCCCAGTTCTCTCGGCCACTTCGCATAAGACTTGTGCTCTCGACCCCTCACCAGCTTTGTTGCCCTTCTTTGAACACACTCCAGCACCTCAATGTCTTTCTTGCAGTGAGAGGCCCAAAAGTGGACAGAGGTGGGGCCTCACCAGCGCTGAGTACAGGGGGCCGATCGCTTCCCTAGTCCTGCTGGCCACGCTATTCCTGACACAAGCTAGGATGCTATTGGCCGCCTTGGCCACCTGGGCACACTCATGGCTCATATTCAGCCTGCTGTCAACCAGTACTCCCAGGTCATTTTCTGCTGGGCAGCTTTCCAACCACTCTTCCCTAAGCCTGCATGGGGTTGTTGTAACCCAAATGCAGGACCTGGCACTTAAAATCATAGAATCATAGAATGGTTAGAGTTGGAAGGGACCTTAAGGATTGTCTAGTTCCAACCCCCCTGCCATGGGCCCGGACACCTCCCACTAGACCAGATTGCTCAAAGCCCCATCCAGCTTGGCATTGAACACTTCCAGGGATGGGGCATCTACAACTTCCCTGGGCAACCTGTTCCAGCGTCTCACCACCCTCACAGTAAAGAATTTCTTCCTAATATCTAGATCTACCCTCTTTCAGTTTAGAACTGTTACCCCTCGTCCTATCGCTATGCTTCCTGATAGAGTCCCTCTCCACCTTTTCTGCAGGCCTCCTTTAAGTACTGAAAGATTGCTATGGAATCATAGAATGGTTAGAGTTGGAAGGGACCTTAAAGATCATCTAGTTCGAACACCCCGACTTAGCCCTGTTGAACCTCATACCATTGGCCTGGGCCCATCGAATCCAGCCTGTCCAGATGCCTCTGTAGAGCCATCCTACCCTCAAGCAGATCAACACTTCCTCCTAACTTGGTGTCATGTGCAAACTTACTGAGGGTGTACTCGAATCCCTCGTCCAGATCATTGATAAAGATATTAAAAAGAACTGGCCCCAATACTGAGCTCTGGGGAACGCCACTTGTGACCAGCCGCCAGCTGGATTTAACTCCATTTACCTACATGTGATGGGAATCTGTAGTGCTAGTAGTATTTGATAGACAACATGTTTTTACCTATTTAAAAGTGTTATTTAATCCCCATTATTTAAAATTAATTTACAAAGCATGTGCACAGGAGTGCTTTCTGTTGGCTCTTTACTGAGCACGCAGAATTTTCTGCTGGGCTGTTGCCCTCTATTCTATTCCTTTAAAATTTTATGCCCAAAGGAAATTACCACTTTTCTTGTTGTTGTCACCAAACCTGCTGCTTTTGTTCTTTGATATTTTGCCCAAGCAAGGAAAAATGATATATCAACTTGGTATGCAGGGGAATATAAGTTTTCAGGGAAATGCTACATTTGATCCAATTTCAGCTGGGCAACGTCTTCCATTTGCTGCCATTCCTTAGTCTTAGAAGATCATTGTACCTGTATTCCTCCAGTTTCCTTTTCTCTCCTATGCTACGCCATACCTTCATTTGTTTCTTCATTTTTTCCTGCCTGCATTGTTGACATGTCAGATACCAGAACCCCATTTTGTCATAAAATTAAGTATGTTGGAACTTTTATGCTGTTTGTTGACAGCTATATTTTTTTCTTACTTCTTTTTTCCTTTCTATTTAAATCATATAGTTTTCATTGTAGGAAATGTTTCTTGCTCTATATTTGTATAGTACCTTGCACAAGGAGACCTTTGTCTGCTGCTGCTGTAAGTAGCATTAGTGACAGGACTAATAATGAAAATTCAGATTTAATATTTTACATGAATATCTAAAAATTCCTAATAATTTCTTCTAATTCTTTGTTTTGTTCAAGTTACACCTCTGATTGGAGTAAGTCCAGCCACAGCCAATGTAATTGAGGGGCAGCAGCTCACTTTGCCATGTGTACTGCTTGCTGGAAACCCCATTCCAGACCGGAGGTGGATTAAAAACAGTATGGTGGTAAGACTGTTTTGTTTCCTGTAAGATTTATTGGCAGACAAAATCTACAGTTGACATTTCAGGTGATAATAACTTACTTTAATTTACAAAAGTTGATCTACAAATATACTGATAGATTTTAATGCTTACAAATAAAGACGCTTCACGAGATTGGACTGGCTCACTAGAAACAAGGATCCAATGTCATCGAGGTGAATTACAGCAGACCACTCAACAGGAGCTGCTGCCTCCTCAGGAGAAGCCATTTGGCTGTATCTGTAAAGCAGTAGCTGCTTTTGAGTTTCTGCAGGTGCTGTCATTCACAGTACAACCATTCCCCCAGGAAATGATAGTTTATTGCTGTTCAAAATATGAAAGTGGAAGTGTGGCATCCTGATGGTTATGCCTCACTGATCACTGCCCGTGCTAGGAAATTTCTAACTGTGAAGCATAGATGAGGGGATAGGAGATGGTAGTGGGGGATGTGAAGGTCTACAAAAGAACCTGGAACAAAAGTATTTGTGTATTGTCCCTTTATCTTCTATTTTACTTACTTTCAAAGCAGTTTTATGCATTCTTGCTGGCTCTTGAATTTCAGCCATAGGCTCTTAATGTAGGAATGCTAGTAGAATACACCTACCAGAATGACAAAAGTGCTGGAATTTAAACCCTGGTAACTGAAAAACATTTCTTTTTCCTTATTTTTAAAAAATAAAGATACCAGAAAATTTCTGTAGATTTAGGGTTTTTTAACATCATGACTTTTACTGTTACTGATGGGATGAGATAAATGTCAGCATCTGTATCACATGTACTCCTTTTCTATTGGTGCACTGCTCAGAGCATGAGTGAGTGTGTTTTCTTTCCCCCTTGAGAGCATACCATTGCCAGTTTATAACTCCTGCAGACAGAAAAGTGTAGACACCACACCTAGGTTAGTTGTCTGAATAAAGTTTAATTTCTTTAGTAGCAGCCAAATTACTGACTTTAACATCCCTATGAAGCGATGCTTTTTATCTTGCTAATTTCTCCCTAAAGCCCTTTCTCCACAGCTGTAATTAAAAAAAAAGATAGAAATTTTTTTTTATTTATTGTTACCAAGCAGAACCCTCGCACTACTTGACCCTTTGCTTGCTAGAGTTTTCTGCTCAGTTTTTGAATCGCTGGACTTTTCTTAAGACTGTGTAAGTGCAAGTAGCACAGGCTGTAACTTCTGTGAGAAATACTGGCAGGATCCTCCTTGCTGAGTTGCTAATTCTTCTGTGTAGTAGTGCTACTTTCCTGTAATTGTAAGCTTGCAGCAAAAGCTACACTCCAAGGAAAGTGTTGGAATAAGTTATATTTAGAGAAGAATGCAGTTTTTTCTGAGCATGGCATAACTGGAACAATTTTGCATTCTAACAATCTTTCTGTAAGGCAAGTCTGTGTTGCTGAGCTCGTTGATTTTTTTGTTGTTACTATAGGGGATATAACTTAAAAAATTACCCTTCTTTTGTGAAAGTTATAACTTTTCTTATCTTTCACAATGATATACTTCAGAGCTGATCTCTTGTACTTGATGGGTATGGCAAGTTAAAAGGTTTTGATAACTTAAAAAAAAGGCTCTGTTTGTGGAAGAAGAACAAGTCATTGCACTCATCAAGAGCTGATCTATGATCAAACTGGGTTACTGGAATAACCAATAAAAAACACAATAAAATAATTCAGCTGAGTTTGGTTTTGCTTCAGTGCACAATTATAAGCATGAGTGGCAGTTCTGTAGGTACTGTGGCAGAGCAGAGTTGCTGTTGCAGATCTTAATCTCACTCCAGCAGTAAATATGAGGTGCTACCAAAATTCTTATTTAAAATTAGCTTTTTATGAAAGATGGAGTGTAGGAAAAACTCTAGTAAAATTCTCTAGGAACATATAATTTTTAAGAATGTGAAATAGTCAAGTAAAGCCATGCTGCATCCCAAAGTAAATATTATCAAGTATTTTCTTCAATAAAACATTACATCACTCTTTTGGCAGCTGGTTCCCAATCCCTACATTAATGTTCGCAGTGATGGAAGCCTGCACCTTGAAAGAGTTCGGCTGCAGGATGGTGGTGATTATACCTGCATGGCAAGTAACGTTGCTGGGACAAGCAACAAAACTACTACTGTTAATGTGTATGGTAAGTCTTGTTGCTTTTGTGCTGAATGCAAGATGAGAGTGCATTTCTTACTAACAGGAGTTCTCACTAGATCTTTTTTGTTACAGTTATACTAATTTCTCAAATTTCCTCTTTTGTAATGATATTACTTTGTAAAGTAACATGGTGGGAATTTGGATCCACTGCACAGGAAAGCACTGACTGATTGGGACTATTTTTAAAGTAAAAATAACACCATTTTTTGATCATAAAAGATCCTCATTTTGAAACAGCTGCAAAGGTTGGGCTATGCAGTCTTCATCTCTGGCTTTATGAACAAAACAGATGCAAATGGAAGTTTACTGGAAAACCGTGAAAAACACTGTCTGAGGGTTTCATAACTGATATAAGGAAGCACAACTCATGGGAGAATTAGAACTAAAATGAATTATGAGTTTGGAAAAACATGTTTGTTTGTTTGGTTTTTTTCCTTTTTTTTCTTCTTTAATTAAAACATGCCAAAGATTACACTAACAGCAAGACAAAGTGTTAGCATTGTGGTAACCGATCTGTATTTCAGCTGAAGGTACTTGTATTTACTCTGTGTGGGGTCACAACCACTTCATGGTTTACAGTCTGAAATTTTCTCGTGTTAAATTAATCATGGGAGATTTATTTTAAGCTTCACTGAAGATGCTGGAACATCCTTTTACGTTAAGAATAGCTATTATTTTTTAATACAGGCAAGTACTCAGTATCTGATAAGGTCTTCCATGTCAACACTAGTTTTTGGAATATTTCAGAACTTGAGAACAGAAAGGAATATATTTATATGTTTTTAGAAGGATATAGTTTTTGGTATTATAGCCTTAAATCTATCTTCTTTTTTCTTTTGTTAATCCAAAACCAGCTGAGTTAAGTAGGGGAACTGGGGCTCTTGTTATCTCCTGTTACTGATTTTGTGAAGTGATCTGGTATTTTTATTCAAGTTTGTCTAACAGTCCCTTCAGAAACCATCACTGCAGGTAGCACAACTTGGTAGCACTTATAACAAATATTAAATAAGCTTGGAGTGTGATCAGTGCTTCACTCTCATATCTGCTCTGTTCAAAATGTTGTCCATTGATGGGAATTGATTCAGCACCAAAAATGCTGAACCCGTTCTCATGAAAGGAGCTGTATAGGTTGAATCATGTACAGTATCATTTTGGGAAGCCTGGCCTAAAATGTTGTCAGAGGATGTACAAAGACTTTCTGAAATTATTGCAATCAACTATGTGAAATATCTACAGATACTCGCCTGGACGCCATCCTGTGCAACCTGCTGTAGGTGAACCTGCTCTGGCAGGGTGGTTGGACTAGATGATCTCCAGAGGTCCCTTCCAACCCCTGTGATTCTGTGAAAACTATGTGTACCTAAGCCAATGATCAACCTATGGCTGACGTGCTTTGTTATGAACAGGTACAGGTTCTGTCATGAAAGACTGGAGAGTGGAGAAAGTGCTCGTCATCGTCAATGTTAGGGTTCAGAGAAGAGGCTGAAAATTACCAAACCCTGCTGACTGTATGAAGTAGTTATTGAATATAAGGATTTTATTGTAGGAGTTGTGCCATGGTTTGAAATCTGTCTTCTTTTTAATATTTGCATTTATTTTTAGTTCTGCCTGTCATTCAGCATGGACAGCAGATATTTAGCACCATTGAAGGAATCCCAGTAACATTACCATGCAAAGCAAGTGGAGTTCCTAAGCCATCTATTGTCTGGTCCAAGGTAACTTCTCATCTTTGAGCTGTTCATGGTGAAAGATGAATTGAACACATAATTTTGTTGTCATAGAAACTGTATGCAAGAAATGCGACCAAAAGCCTTAGTTGTGAGGGACCTGGAAATCTCTATTTATTTGTATCTGCTTTTGTTTCTTAGAGCAGTGCTTTCTGGCCATGGTCCAGCCATAGATCAATGTTCTATTCTTTGGAAGGCGTTTGGTTATTGCTGTATCGTTATGTTTTTAACACTTTATAAATTGTTCATATTCTTGTTATGAGTTGATACTTTGACATTAGGCAACCTGCCACAGATCGAAAGTTCATTTTTGTTTTGGAGCCTTACTTTAAGATTACTTTTTTTTTTTTTCCTCTGAGGAAAGTGTGTCTAATAATGGCATTCTGGGGTTAGCCATCTGTCACTTTTCAATCATGTCCTTGACAAGATGTTTTGACATCAGAAATCAATGTCAAGATTAACTCAGTTGAAATCTTGAATTTTTTTAAAAATTGGGGTCTGTAAAAAGTACCAAGTTTTCTGCATAAGAATCCCTGTGCTTCTGCTGTTATTACTGCTTGGACAGTAATACTCAGGGAGTGTGAGGAGTTAGTTAAGTTAGTGAATTTGTATAGATGGAACTTTGGGGCCAGACTTCTTAGTTAATTCAAAATATATTGTCCCTCTCAGCCATAAACAATAGAAGTAGTACTGTAATGTAAATTAAAATATTGTTCAGTTTAGTCAGACTGCCTGCAGATTGGTCTACGGAACTACATTAAAGAGCATGGAGCATATTTCACAGTGAAAAATGTGACACCGTGTTATATTAAAAATACATCCGTTTTCATATGAGTGGATCACAGCAATGGGGTAAGGTAGGGGGGATGCTGCAGGAACTAACATTTTTATATTCCTTTAGTAGTTTTTATGTTTTTGTTAAATTCTGTTCTGTCTCTGTAAGCTTCAGCTTTTATTGAATTAAATGATTGTAATTTGTTTTATTTTAGAAGATTCAGACACTGTGAACTTTTTTTTTCCTTCTTTCCACAGAAAGAAGTAATTCTTTCCAGCAATGTGAAATTTTCTGCAGGGTCTGATGGAAGTCTGCATGTAGTTTCACCAGGGGGGGAAGAGACTGGGGAGTATGTGTGTACTGCAACAAATGCTGCTGGTTATGCTACACGCAAAGTTCAGCTGACTGTTTATGGTATATATGAGCTAAAATTAAATATAGTGTTGTTGTCTCTGTCCCCCTGTTGCATTCTAGTTCATACAGTGAAACCCACTCAGGTGGATTGCGAACCTAGGGATACCCACAGTGCAAATGGGATTTAAGCTTATTTCTAATTAGTGCTTTTGACTTTGTCCTAGATCACTGGATCCAGATAGTAGGCAATTTTACAAATGATTGATACTGAAAAGCCTATCCTTCAGCTGTTATGATTCTCTTAAAACCTCCTGATACCTGTTACATTGAGTTCATGGACTAGGATCTTGGGCTGATCATAATTTCATCTTTTATGGAAGTGAATAGGAAGTACCTGTATAGGAATAGAAGTCCTGGCTGATAGGAGAATGAAGATCCATTAATCCCATTTGGTCCCAAAGCTTCCTACCATCTCCCAGTATTATAAAAAATTTGATTTAGTTATAGGCTTGCTTTACAAGGCTTTTATGGCTTGTAGGTGTTGGTGCTGTAGTGTAACATAGTTTAGGTATTGATTGCAAGCTGTCTATGTAATACAGAGCTCAGCATATGCATGAACTACATGTATCTGTTGCTATTCAGCTTGTTGGGTAGATACTGCAGTCTTAGGTATTTGTGGTATTGCATGTAGGCATCAGCAGGTGTCTGAGCTACAGGTACTGTACATCAGCATTACAGTGATTTATGTCTGTTGCAAACATGTCATTACAAATAGGATTGTAATGTTACATACCTGATAAAAAAAATAGATATTTAATCTGAAGTAGAATTGTATGGTGTTACATTTGTACAAATATGTATATTCATTGCAGCTTCTTAACATTTTCCATGTTACAGTGAAACCTAGAGTATCCAGGCCTGGAGACAAGCAAGGAAATGCATATGATAAACCCATAGAGATCACAGTAACTGCAGGGGAAGATGTCACACTTCCATGTGAAGTAAAGAGCTTGCCACCCCCCATAATTACCTGGGCCAAAGAAATGCAGCTCATATCTCCGTTCTCTCCAAGGTAATAATGTTTGATGAAAACAAAAGAAAAGTGAAATTGTGTCTAAGCATTCAAGATTTTGGAAGGGTATATAATTTCTAATTGCCTCAGGATCAATCAGAAGGTATTAAGTTGTCTTGCATGAGGACCCTGTTTTACTAAGTCTTGAAACTCTCTTTCCCAAACCAAGTTTATGTCTCTTTCTGAAGGATCCTAAGACCATGCATCATTGTACAGCTTCCATTCCAGTGCATGTTTATATGCAATCTCAGGAGGCCAGGATGAAAGAGATCCTGTTACATTTGTACCGTGGTGGTGCCCAGAGACCCGCATAACCTGTGCCTGATTATACATGTTTAAAAACTTTTTCTTTTCTTAAGCACTTATATTTATGCTCAGAGGAGCATTGTTTGTTATTCATGTGAACTGCCAGTAGAATACAGTAGAATGCCAGTAGAATACAGATGATGACAAATGTTTGAGAGTGCTTACGAGGGCTCATTGCTCGCTGTGTTTTGGTTACAAAAACTCTCCAGATATTCTTGAACATGTGAAAACATAGCTAAATGATCATAAAAATGTTGAGTTGACAACCTTAGAGACTGAAGAGTTGGGGACTGTCTTGTATGCAGCATGGGCCACAATGTTCAAGTTCTTTCTTATTATTCTTGTATGCTACAAAAAAAGAGAGGAAATAAGTAGGTGATTATTCTCTGTACGTTCCCAGTTGAAGTGCCAGGTAGTGTCATGGGGCAAGCTAGTGCTTTCTAATCTTCAAGATACCTCAGAAGGGTTAAAGGCCACAGCTGTATTCATGAACCAGGAAATGGTGGCGCTGGCCAAATGCACACTGTAGTGATTGTTGTGCCCGTTGTCTGGTCTCTCTCACTGATCCAAGTGGAAAGAATCAGCCAGTGTCTGAGCTGAATTAAGCAATCGTAGAGACCTGAAGGTGAGCCTGTTTCCCTTGTGGCCAAATCTGCACCTCAGAGCCACCCATTCCAGCGACTGCAACAGCCTCAGCAACTAATAGCTACTGGGCCAACATATTTGGTGAAGGCGGCTTGTGCACAGGGAGCTGATTTGTTGTTAGTAATCTGTGTG
This sequence comes from Burhinus oedicnemus, assembly GCA_008921705.1. NCBI lineage: Eukaryota > Metazoa > Chordata > Aves > Charadriiformes > Burhinidae > Burhinus > Burhinus oedicnemus. Next base: position 1,484,132 of record VFFE01008906.1, on the reverse strand, counting down.
GAATTTTCTGCCATGTCCTGTCAACATGTTGCGTGCACTAACGAATCCGCATTCTTGATCCCTTACTTGTCCTCATTTTACCTCAGGAGACATTGATAAATTAGACTACTTGCTCATGGGTGTTGTGGAGAAATCCAAGTTGTCTAGAGTAGCAGAAGTCCAGCTCAGCCCAATCCATAGAATTGTTTACAGATGTCAGCAAAAGTTAGAGAATTAGTCCAAACAAAATTGTTTGAGACCGCCCAAAAGATGATGTTAGAAATGTGACCAGTAAACAAAACAAGAGCGAAATCAGAAATGAAGGAACTTCTGTCAGAAAGCAAACCTAATTAGTGGACAAAATAATGGAGATAAGTTACTCCAGCAATCATATCTTTTCGGGTTATTAAAAAAAAAAAGTTTGGAAAGGTATGGGCAGCAGAGGAGGAATCATATCAGGCAGATTTGAGTGGCTCAGAGAAAATACACTTCAGTTTCTTTCCATTCGTCTCTCTGGGCCATTGCAATCCCAAAATTCACCATTTATGCCCATGTAATAACATTGTCCTAATTAGAGCGCGCCAGAGAAAGGAAGACAGATGATACCACTAATTCCCCACCAACTTTGCCTAAATTCTTTATATAACCTTGAGTGCTAGACTTGAATTTCTTCTTGTCAGTTCTTAGCTGTCATTTTTAATTCCCTCCTCATTTTTTTCCGCTATCTCTCTTGCTTTCGATTTCTACATAAGAAGAGTTTGGCTTAGCTAGCCAAAACTGTATCTTACAATGTTACAAGCCTATGCCCAGAGCTGTAATAAAGATCAATACTATGTAGTTAACTATTTAGTGATTAATAGTCGCAATTTCTATAAACATGTGAACTGGTGGTTTTCAATCAGAATACTCTTCAGAAACCCTTCTTCCATCTTTAACTGTCATAACATCTTTTTTGCCAGGATGAAATAGTATCAAAAGTTGTTTAACTTTCTGACCCTGCTGACCCAGGCTGAGCAAAAGTTTGTGATGGGAGGCTGAACAGCTCCATTTCTCTACCTGATTTTTTTTTTTCTGTTTCTAGAAACAAGACAGTTTTTAATATGTTCTGTAAGTAACTAGAACCAAATTTTTTACTTTTAATATTTTAGATATTTGCTGTGTATTCTGAATGCAGTGGCTCAGTATGGCACAGCTCAGTGTGCCCTGTAGGATGGCGTTACTTTAGATCATAGCAATCATTATCAATGTGTAAGTAGAGGTCGTTCACCTTTCAATACATGTTTATACAGTGTATCTGCTTCTTATTTTTCCAGACATACTTTCCTACCCTCAGGGTCAATGAAGATTAGTGAGACCCAAATTTCAGACAGTGGAATGTATATCTGTGTAGCCACAAATATTGCTGGGAATGCGACTCAGTCAGTGAAGCTAAGTGTACATGGTAAGTTTTAACTTAAAGGACAATCATCTGCAAGTTTCCACATGGAATTTAGTATCATGCAGAGTTTTTCAAACATTTCTCCTTATGTAGGTTAAATGCTATTGACCTATATTCTTTCAGATCATATCGTCCTCATCTGCAAGTTGTTGTTACTGATTATGTGGAGAGGAAACATTGTATACACACGCACATATGTATACGTATATATATATATACACACACACCCCCTTCCTTTAATGTTACTTAGACTCGTGGAAGAATTATAGCACTATATGACATCTGACTCTTTTTAAGTCATCCAGAGGAGTTTTAAGAACTGAAAACTTTTGTTCTAATGCACTTGGATGCTCTCTGTGCAAGAGATTTCTCAGCAGGAAGTTTGCTAACAGTGGCTGAGAACAGCAAAGTTGGCTGAAGCTTACAGATGTCAAGTTCCAACCAACTTGATGGGAATTACATATCCAAATTCTTTTGGTAGCGAATGTAAAAGTTTGCTTGCACACCTTCTCAGGTGGTAGCAAAACCAGTGTGCAACTGTGTCACCTGTGGATAGGCAGCTGCTCCAGTCTTTGTGCACAGCTATATGCATATACATTCTGATGTACCCGCCTTTGCAAACTAATACCTTAACCCATCTACTATACTTTCTCTATTCATACCAGCACCCTGTGCGTGCGCCCACCTTCCCACCCGTTAGTGAAAGTGTCTAGTTGCTCTTGCTCAAGCTAGGAGCCATGTGCCCTTCCCTCTCCTTCTTACCATAGATCGTCACTTTCACTCCCTTGTCTCTCTCCTACTCCCCCATACTAGGGCCCCAGCCACAGTCTCTTAACCACTTACACAACGTCACATATTATTGGCTCCACACTCTCTCATTTGTTCCTCCTCACCTGTGTCAGACAGAAACACAGGTTTGTGGCATGTGTGGTCAGCACACATCTTTGAAGTGGGTCACATACCATGAATGTACCGGATTGCAACTCCTGCCCCCAGCAGCTCTGAAACCTTCTGACTATGCTAGTTCCATTACAATGACTCTAACAGACTACTATCTGATTCTGTGTATAGAGACATCTGATATCAGTGCACATCTTTGTTTATCTGTAATTGTATATTAACAGAGAGTGTGGAAAAATGGCACTTGTTATTGTTTCAGACATTCTTTATAAGTCTTATTATTGTCAATGATCCTTAGAAAGAAAAACAATGTGGCAAAAGAGTTATGTTGGATTTATATTATTCTTTGGAACCAGCAAAATCTCTTCCAGTCATATTTTATCTCCTTGTCCGAACCTGTGTTTGGAAGTGTACAAAGGTGAGGAATCAGGGGAAGGAAATTAAAATGTCAAAAGGAAAATGTAATTAACTTTATCATAAAAGCTTTTGAATTGTTTTGTGCTATGAATAGCTAGTACCCATAGCTACTGGAATGTGCTCAGTATAACAATATTACACTACTCATATGGAAGTCATGCAGCAGAAGTTGAAATGTAGCTTCTTCAAATAAGTTAAGCAATAGGGTATTGTACATCATCTCCTATGTAGAGAACACGCAGGTCTGCTTCCTTAGTCACCTGAAGGAATTTGGTTTCAGTGAATAAGGAAGGACATTTTCTAAACCGACAAAACCAGAAAATAATTTCCTTCAAGAGTGGTCTTGTACATCATTTCCTTCACATTGCTGTGGACTAAACTTGTCTTCCTTAGTTCTTCCAAAGATACAGCGTGGGCCTCGAGTTTTGAAAGTCCAAGCTGGCCACAGAGTTGACATACCCTGCAGTGCCCAGGGGATCCCTCCCCCAACAATCACTTGGTTCAAAGGCAGAAGTGCTGTGCCGATAGATGGTGGGCAGTTTATCCACAGCCTGGATGGAGCTCTAAGCATCAGCAGTGTCCAGCTTCCTGATGCCGGAATCTACGAGTGTATTGCTAGTAATGTAGCAGGCAGCGACACGTCAGAGATAACAGTACAAGTTCAAGGTATTTATATTAGGGCTGTAATCTTGCCTCGTGCCCTGGCTATGTATAATTTCATGCCAGTGCTGTCTGGTTTATGTTTCGAAGTACAGTGCTCTTTGCTGTTGACTGTTACATAATGCAAAATCCAAATCTTTTTTAGATGTTATGTTCTGATGTTAATTAAGGAAAATTAGAATTGGCAAATAGTCTTTGGAGAGTTCGCAGAAATAAGAAAAAGAAACTCAATGTATTGCTTTTTTTTTAAAATAAAAAAAGTCTTCAAGCTACTTATGATTTGGTTTTGTAGTAGGTAATTAAAATCAGATTCCCGTATGGGAAACATCTTTTTCAAATATTCTCTCCATGTGTTCAGATGTCTCAGATTTTCAGATGCTCTGTCTAAACCTTAGAGCCTGGTGTCACAGCTTTCAATGGAATCAGAATTTTGCATGAGCTGAAATTGAGCTCTTCACCCAATCAGTTAGCATGCTGTTGAAATGGTGACAGGCAACAGTGGTCAACGTGCCAATTTAAATATGTAGTATAACTCCTCACTTGATGGGCTGACATACATCAATGTAGCATGACTGACTTAAGCTAAGTAGGAATTATTTCTTCTTTGTAATAGTCTAAAGGCAGCATTCCGATCCCTTTGGAGAGCTGAGAGCTGCTTGTTACAAACAACAAGGAACTGCCAGTAACTTGACTTAATTATAAGTAATATTCTTTGTATAGTCTCAGTCTGCACACAAGTTTAAAACGAGATCCAAGAACAAAGGGTGGAAGTAGTACTAATATGTGGTATGAGAAAAAACAGTTTAAATAGTATTTTTCAGATTTTGCAGAAACAATGTCTCTGCCTTCAAAACAAATATAGTGGGTTTTAGAGAGAACCAATTTCAGTGAAATTTGAAAGCCTCTTTGTACTGCTTACTTCCTAAATATTCCTGTTGAAATCAAGACTGCTTGTGTATAGTATACTCCATCAGTGTAAAGAGGCTTATTGGAATTTGACCTTGTGTGAATGAGAGAGACTTAGAATTATTATGTATTGCCAAACTGTATTTTTACATTTGGGAGCAGAGGTCAAGAATTTTTTTTGGGTCTAATTTTCTTTCAGAGTCTCCTACTATAGAGGATCTGGACCCTCCTTACAATAGTCCCTTTCAAGAAAGAGTGGCAAATCAACGCATTGCATTCCCATGTCCAGCAAAAGGTGCGTATCACTGTTATCGCTTTAGTGACAAAATGATATTTTTCTGTTGACCACCGAAAATTACTAAGTTTCTGTGTACTCCTTGGCATGGTAGAAACATACAATATGCGCAGTATTTTCCATGTGTACTTTATGTGGGAAAAATTCCAACACTGTGTGTGGAAGTTCTGTGAGAAGTCATGGGTAGCCAACAAGGATATTATAATGTTTAAGACTAAGATTTTTAATGTTAAAATCATACTGTAACAGTCAGGGCTTCCTCTAAGTTTGAAAGCTTATGGCCTCCCTGTGCATCATCTTTGCCAGTAAGACTTCCAGCAAGCAGTGGGAATTGTTTGAATCTTTCTTATTCTGAGCTAAGCGAAGCATTTCTTGAAGTTTCACTTTTTTTCTTGGTAGGTATTCCAAAGCCTGTCATCAAATGGCTACGTAATGGAAGAGAGCTGACAGGCAATGAACCAGGGATTTCAATTCTGGAAGATGGGACACTGCTGATCATAGCTTCTGTTACACCTTCTGATAATGGAGAGTATATCTGTGTGGCAACCAATGAAGCTGGAAGCACAGAAAGAAAATACAACCTGAAAGTTCACGGTAAATAATAAATACAACTATTGGGGAACTGTTTTTGAAGAAGATCTTCTCTTTTATTGTTGGAAATTGCATGCCCCAAATCTGCCCATGTGCAGTTAAATGATAAAATCTAATCCGAGTACTTGCATTTCTATTATTCTGATACTTTCTATACTTTTTCTGTTGTTTCTGTTCTCTGTGACTTTATGCACAAACCATCTTTGTTTGCTCAGAGAGCTAGGTGCGTTACGTTGGTAGAGGGCTCTAGTTATACTTGAAAACTGTAATGCAAATAACAAATGAAGACTTTTGTACTGTAGAAATTAAAGATTGGGTGATAAATCTGCATTTCAAATATAAATATGATAAAAGGTATTTATTGGAATGAACACAGAATAGGAGAATTCTTGCTCCTGACATTCTTCTTCCAGAATGCTAATTAGAAAATAGAAACTCTGCAGATGGCCTTGAGATATGTTTTGATATTTTGCTTCTTACAGAGTACTTTTATTCCAGCCTTGTTCATTTCCCATGATCATTAATTCTGATGCCTGAGCAGGGTTATATCCTTATCTTTATTCTGAGAAAAGCAGGAATTCCATCTTGTGCCATCAGGCCTTATCAGTGGGGTTTGAACTTTCTAATCCACCACATAAGACCATTCTCTTTGCATTCATAGTGGGACAAATGATAGGCAGATGTTCTTCAGGATGATTGGAGCAGTGAAGAGGAAGGATGACTCTCTGGAATCTGCTTCCTTTATATGCTGAACAAATAACATGGGATTTTAAGATTGAGATTAAATTTAAGATTAAATAAAATTAAATTTTAAAATTATTCTCTTAAAATGTTGGTGGTGATTGTGTTTGAGTGAATTTCCCTGGGAGTCTGTTATTGAGCAAGAGAAGACTGTTTTTTGAGAAAGAGAAGAAAGGACACAGGGAGATATGTCCAGAGTCAAAAGGCAAATGGAAACGTTGGGGAGGTGTCCTGGTTTGAGGTAAAACAGGACCAATTTTGTTCAGTAATGTTACTTTTTAGCTAGGCCTCTTCTAACTGCGGAAATTAACAGCATGTTGTGCAGAAAAGGGTCTGAGAAATTTAGATTACAATGGTCCTTGACTTGGGGGGAAGGAAGAATTGGGAAATCACTGGAATAGAAGGCTTAATACATGACTTCGAGCTTTCTTGTAGTTCCTCCTGAAATTAGAGATCAAGAAAAGGTGACAAATACATCTGTAGTTGTTCATCATCCAGTAAGTCTCTTCTGTGAAGTATCTGGTAACCCATTCCCAATCATCTCCTGGTATAAAGAAGATACCCAGGTATGTATGATTAACGTAATTGAAGTAACATAGCCATCATCAGTTTTTTGTTGACTTTTGAGTGCCTGGTATGAGAACACATTTAAAGTAAATACATGTACATGCATTTATGTATATTTAAACTGCACTAAGAACACCCACGCAGAAAGCCAGCTAAATGAGGCTAATCCATTAATTCAGCTGTTCAGTAAGTCTGAAGTAAAACTTTCATTTTTGAGATTCCCCTGGAATTAACCTTAGCAATCTCCCAGAATCGTAGATGCCAGAGTCCTTGCGGAGGGGACGAATAACAGTATTTTCTTCATTCTGTAGATGGAGGAATAAGAACTCTTGGAGGTGATTTGAATTCCTCAGGATTATCATTGAGTCCTATGCTTCTACTTGTAGCTGATAAGTGATAGTTTAAGATGAGGAGAGACCCCTTTATGCACCTTTGTGACTGACCATTACTGATGGACAAAGAAGTTCTTTGGTTTTCCCACTCTCTTTTGTATGTTGAGCTACAAGTCATATTGAATAGATTGCAGAAGTCGAGGAGATTAGTGCTATAACTGAAAGGGGAAACAGATTATCCTTAGACTAAAACTACCATTTTCTTATAAAAATCCAGCTGTGATATTTGGCTGATGTTACTTGGATCACATAAGGCTAATTTCTTGGGTTCTTTTAAGGTTGTGGAAAGCAGTACTCTCCAGATTTTGCACAATGGGAAGATACTGAAGTTCCTTAAAGCTGCTACTGATGATGCTGGACAATATTCATGCAAAGCCATAAATGTAGCAGGAAGTTCTGAGAAGCTGTTTAACCTAGATATACTAGGTTAGTTTCATGGTTTTAGTTTTTTGTTTGTATGGGGTTTCTTTTTTTTTTTTTTTTTTTTTTTTTTTTTTTTTTTTTTTTAAGATGGTGATCTGAAAAACAGCTGATACTTAAGAAGTCATTCAATTTCAATTTATTATAAATGAATTCTTCCTCTCACTGCCCATTAAATGTTGGCTGCCAAAGCACTCTTCGTGGTGGCTTTTGAAGACTGAAAATTTGCCATTCTTATAGTAACACAGACAAAATTCTGCTTTTCATTTCTGGACTTTGGTCTTTGGTCATTTTCTATTTTGGGTATACAGCAGTCTAACATAGGAGTCTTCTTATGTACAGTTCACCAGCACAAGTGTGGAAGTGCTTGTCATGATAGAAATGATGTTGTGATCTAGCAGAAGTCATTTTGCAGTGAAAACTGAAGTTGTTTCAAGGGAATAGCATGATCCACTACTGCATTTCTTCCAGTTTCATAGCATACCTTCCTGGTTAAATACCCGTTTTTCCTGTAATGTTTTTCTTCTTAAAGTTCCACCAAGTATAATAGATACTGATACCCCTGGCGAAATTGCAGTCACCCTCAACCAGGAAATCAGTCTGGAATGTAGAGCCAAAGGCTTCCCTTTTCCTGACATTCACTGGTTCAAAGATGGAAAGTAAGTATATTATAGCTTTTGTGGTTTGTGCCTAGGTTATTCCTCCCTTAGAACATAGAGGAAGAAGGTGCACTGTACCAGCAAGCTCAGCTTTTAGCTACTTAGTGCTAAGTTATTGTCAGTGGATAAAACCTGTGGTGGTGTGAGGTGGAAAGTTCTTTCATCAAAAGCTAGCACCCTGCTTTTCTTTGTGAAATGTCCAGTTACTGACACTGGCACTTGCAGGGCAGATTTACAGTATTTGAAGCCAGACAATGCTTGAACCAAGACAAATGTAGCCATTTCTTTGAGTTTATTATGTCTGGATTATTTTAAATACATCATTAGTTATAATACGTTTGTTTTGCTGACATGATTTTTTCATTGGTAGACAGTACCCACAACAAAGAATTTTCTAGGTAGTGCCTTGTGCATTTCTGCATATACACATTAAAGGTTTTAAAACTTTTGTAGCCTGCATGTTTCAATTCTTCACCTCATCTTCCAGGAAAGCATACCAAGGGAAGAATTCTTGGTGGCTTAAATATTAGCTGAAAAACACAATGGGTTGTGTTTTTAAATAGCATTGGTGTTTAACAATGTAGTTCAGTATAGGCATTGGCTAGTATTCACAGATATTCTGATGTGACAATTCCTTATTCTTTGGTGTTGATATGTTGACACTTTCATCTATTGATATGTTGACACTTTCATCTTTACTAGATGAAAGTTACCATTTTGTTATCAGCAAATGACTGTCATGACCTAAGTAATTGGAAAAACAAACTGAGATCAGGAGTAGGACTATAGCTCTGGTGCTGGCATCCTGGATGACCTAAGTACTTTTGTGTTTTGGTTTGTTCTAAAAACTAGAAATAAAGTTAATTGTAATAGTTTGTCACTTTATGATGGCTCTTCAGATTAATGCTGTTGCTCTAGTGCTAGACGGTACTCTTTAATGGTACAATTACTGCCATTAAAGGACCCTTTCTTGTTACTGTCAGTTTAAATTAATGTTGAAAGGATGGGGTTAGAGTTCTGTGAAGCAAAATAATCTCTATTCCAGGCCCTTGTTTTTGGGTGATCCCAATGTTGAGCTTCTGGACAAAGATCAAGTTCTACACATAAAAAGTGCTCGAAGGATTGACAAAGGTCGTTACCAGTGCAGCGCCACCAACACTGCTGGCAAACAAGTTAAGGAGGTCAAGCTGATCATCCATGGTAAGTTTATAGAATGCCCGATCCTAGAAGATCCTTTAATTTTACCCATAAGATTTCTTTTTCAAATGGAGGTGCTCAGACAAATATAAGTTCAGGCTCTGATCTTGCAAAATTTGTGTATTAACATAATTTGGTAGTCATCTGTCAACAAAGTGATCTTTTTGAGCATTTATGTGTGTCAAGTTGGGCATGGATGTAGTCTTTGCAACCTTGGCCTTTAAGTGGCTTTTATGTGCTTTTTATTACTTTCTAATTAGTGCAAACCAAAAATCTTGAAGGGCCTTCTCAAATTTTGCTATTAATTAGTTTCAACTGAATTATTTCATTATCACGTTGGCTTCATTATTTTTATCTGTCTTAGGGAGGAGAAAATTAATTACAAGATTTTTATTTTAATACACTTATCATCTTATTTTCCTTAACCTAGTGCTAGGAGTAAATTCAGCCAGGAATAAGTTAAAGTTAGTGCCAAAGTATAAAGTTAAGCGCAAAACCAGTAAGAATTAGACCCAAATAGTCTTTGGAAAAGAATGTTCCAGATGACCTTCAGGTAGTGTGGTATGTCATCTTGCTTAAATTGGTGTAAACTGAGGTCATTTATAGCAAGAGCAGAAACACTAGCATGATATAACCATGTTAACATTATTATTATTATTATTATTATTATTATTATTATTATTATTATTATTATTATTATTATTATTATTATTGTGAAGTTTATAGCACACTAAGTATACGTTTTGTGTTTTTACAAGCAGTGGAGTCTTAGCAAAGACATGGACAACAGACAATTCCTGTGATTAGCTGAGTTTAATGTAATTTAGGAGATTATCAGTTGGGAGAAAAGGAGAGGGAAGATTCATGGAAGAAGGAAGAAGTAGCTTTTGAAGGAAGACTTCAAAGGAGACAAGAGGAAGAGTTTTTCAATTTGAAAGACAAAGAACATGTGAAAGCCCAGTCTGACCTGAAAACTGAGAGAGCCTAGTGCTAGCAGAAATTAGGGGTAAACAAGTACAGAAATCTATAGGTGAGATAATGCTCTTGTGCCCAGAGTGTGAAGTGTAGCAATTGAAATCTATGAGTCCTTAAGCTGTTGAGTCCTCATTTGCTATGGATTTGCTTCTGAAGATTGTGTGTCTTTTCTTCTGATAACTGTGAACTTGTAATACATTATTTCCCTCATCTGGGATGTTTCTGAAGCATGGAGCAACCACGTGCACAAAAATATCCCTGTACTCCAATCATAGTGAAGTCTTTTTCCATCAGGAACAAAGAAAATACTGTGACGACTTGCAGGTGATTGTGGCTGCTATGAGATTAGAGGAATAAAAACCCCACACAGATAAAATCCTTGCAGATGAGTAGACCTTACTTCAGGTTCTTCAGATGAGAGAAGTGAGTTTGTGATAGTGGAATGGGATATCTCTTTACTTTTAAATTTCTCATTAATCGTGACTGGACAAACGGAAGTCCGCAGAGTAAGTGAGGAACCTAAATGGTAATTCTTGCTAGTTCTTACCCTGTTTAGCCCTACTTTTGGCTTTGATATTTTCCCAAAACACCATCTTAAAACCATTCCCTATCTATGGATGAAAGCATTTGCTGATAGAGAAATGCATTTGTCTTTGAACTGGGTGTGTTTCAGCATATTTTATAGGTTTGTGTATTTTTTGCACGCAAATTATTTAATTAGGAAAATATTTCATCATGGTTTGGTAATCTGCCAGACCCATCTCATAGGTGTAGATCCACTCACTGACACTTTGCTTTACATTTCTGCAGTGGCATTTTAAATGAACACTATGGAAGTCAGTAGAAATCTAGGATATACTGAGCATGTTTGGCAGCAGAGGAGTTAATGTGTCTGCCAGATGTGTCTGGTACTTTCAGCAGTCATAAATTTAGTTGTTGCCAATTGCACTGTGTTTTTATTACTTCTACAGAGATTTACGAACTCTTTATATTGGCTGATTTACACGAGAGCTTGTTTGCTAGAAAAATCTGAGTACTGCTGCAAGGGAAATGACTGTGGGCCAAAAGTTTCAAAAATAGGAGCATAAAGCTAGACTGTTAAGCTCATAGTTAGTCTCAAAGAAGGTGACTTCTTCTTCAGAAGTTTTGAGTACTGAGCAGTTCCCACTCCAGTCATAGAGGCTCTAGGATGTATTTGGTATTTTAAATAGCAGGTCACTGTTCCTTGTTTGGATAATGCACCTCCCAAGGTATGCAAGGATTGCTCTTTACCCCTCGGAGACAGGGAAGAGGCAGAGCCATGCCCAAATGCATAGCAAGATGCATGGAGGCCCAGCTGTCCTAACTTGGCATATGTTGGAGCCTAGAAGGTAAAATATTTCCAGGTATCTCTAGTGGGGCAGCAATGCTTTGCAGTGCTCCTTGCTGTGACACTTGTTTCTTAACTATATGGTAGCTCTTTGATGTTACATTCCATTTATGCTGTGTTCTCTTCAGGCTTTCAACTCTCAGTGTGCCCCAGAGAATTGTACAGGCAATATATAACTCTGCTGGGAAAAAACAAAGACAAAAAACACCAGGAAGGGTTGGAAGTCCGATTAAGCTGAAGTCTTTTATTCTTACAGCATTCTAATGTTTAATCTATTTAAATCTACACAGACTTGTATACTAAGGCTTTAATACTATTGTTTTGTCTTTTGAAATAGTCCCTCCAAGTATTAAAGGAGGAAATCTTACCACAGAGGTATCGGCGCTTCTTAACAATCTTATAAATTTGGAATGTGAAACCAAGGGAATCCCTGTTCCTACCATAACATGGTACAAAGATGGACGACCGATTATTTCCGGCCCCCAAGCTCTGTATGTGGATAGAGGGCAATTCCTGCAGATACCTCAGGCCCAAGTATCAGATTCTGCAAGGTATACTTGCCGCGTGACCAATGCTGCTGGAGTTGCTGAGAAAATATATGACGTGGATGTCTATGGTAAGCTAGAGTTTATTGAACTTGGTTATTTGCCACGTTACAGAAAGTGCATTCTGAAAGCTTTTCTGCCTTCATAACGTAAGCAGCCTTTGCAGGCCTGTCAAGGGTGAACAGCAGTCAATGGTTGTGTTTAAAGACTGGCCTGTATTAGCAGGGACATGTAAAGGGAACTTTACACTCTGCGCTGTATGTGACTCTCAGAAGGCTCTTGACTTCACAGGCCTTGATACCATGCTTTGGTGAAGTATCAAAATTATTTCTTCTCCGTGTATCCTTTCTCTCTCACATGTGCATGCTGAACAGCACTTACCTGAAATAGCTACTCTGCGTGGGATCTTTAGCGTACTGTTTTAAAACCTTCAGATTTAGTTCTTCCATCTCAAAGCCCTGCAGATCCTCTATTTTATACAGCTGATCAATACTGAACTACATCATTTGACTTTCTGTTTCCCCTTTGTCTTGGCTTGCACCAGCAGCAAATTCTCACATGAAATCGTGTGTGATGTAGTGGCATATAGAGCCAAAGTGGGTGGGAAGGAACTAACCCATTTGCTCTTAATACATTTTCTGGCTACAGAATTAATCACTTGCAATGTATTTTTTCCTTTCCACAGTTCCTCCAGTAATTGAGGGCGATGCTGACACAGCTCAGAACAGGCAGGTGGTTGCTGGCAATTCCCTCACATTAGAGTGTAAAGCTGCTGGCAACCCTCTGCCTCTCCTTACCTGGTTAAAAGATGGTGTGCCTGTGAAAGCAAATGACAACCTCCGTGTTGTATCTGGTGGGAAGAAGCTGGAGATTCTGAACGCTGTTGAGGCTGACCGGGGCCAGTATTTGTGTGTGGCCACAAGCATAGCTGGAGAACAAGAAATCAAATATGAAGTTGAAATCTTAGGTGTGTGAACTACTGATTTATCAGATTTCCATAAAGCTAATAAAGTATGTTTTTATTTTTGTTGATATTGTTGTGTGAAATACCAATTCGTCAAGCTACATGTCTAGTTAAACACAGGCACTGCACACTTTTTCTGTCCAATGTTACAGGACAGCTTGGAGACTCTCACTTTCAGGTTAGTTCTTGAAGATTTTTGTGCATGTGGTAGGTAAATATTATTCTCAGTAACCTTTAAAATTCTTCTAACTTGCCTTTGTAGAAGAAAATCATAGATATGAAAGGTATCAATTAAAAATATTACTGAGGAGTTGCCTCTGGGGAGAGAACATCTTTCTCTGAATTTGAGTTGTGTTGTGTAAATTTTGAACCTTCTCTTGAAAAAGATTTTTTTTCTTTTTTTTCCATTGAAACCTTTACCATGGTCTGCATCTCAGCAGTCTTTTCTGAACGTCGCTAGGTAAATGACTTGTACAAATGTTAATCACATTCTCCTGACATGGAAAGGTTTATTTAAGAATTTAAAGGCTTGATTTTTGGCTTTGAACTGTCCTCTTGAAGAATATAGCATACTATTGCATGCAGATGTAGAGCATTCATTCTGCCACTCCAGGTATATCTCACTGGTCCTGCTAGTCAGTGAAGGAGCTGTGAGGAACTGTATGGCAGTGCTTCCTCCTCAGCTCACCCAATCCTGTGAGAGAATGAGACAGGGTGAAGAGGGTCCTCTGCACCTTTGTTTTCTTCTTCTGCTGATAGAGGGTGCTAAAAGTCCCGGGTGTTGTCCCCCCCCCGCCCCGTTCACAAGCTTGTTCAAACAGAACCTGGAAAAAACAAACAAGAAACAATAAAAAAGAGCGAGAATAATGATTTGAAGCCACAAAATATAATTGGGTAGATGTTTCTCTTCAAAAACGAGATGAACTGCAAATCTGTACATGTCCCAAAGTGAGATAGATGTCAAGATTTTATTTTTTTTAACATTGCTATTTGAGATACACTTTTATGATATTTCTAATGCTTAAATGTTTCTGTTGACGGATTTTTCTCTGTTACAGTTCCGCCGTTTGTGGAAGGTGGGGATGAGCTCTTGGACTACATTGTGATTCTCCATAGCCCTTTGGAGTTGGATTGTTCAGCAACAGGGACACCCTCACCAACTATCGCGTAAGGGGATGGGTGTGACAGTAGGAAAAAAAAAAAAAATCTGATGGTTGATTAGGTGAGCTTGGAGGTAGTCTTTAGGAACTGCTCATGTTATTTAGTGACAGTTAATGTGTGGAGGACAGACTCCTGGCTCCACTGAAGACAGCATCAGGCACATGTGTGGCAGGATCAGGATTTTTGTTTTAAAGTGGTTTGGTATGTTGTTCCAGTATGCATGTCCTGGAAATTAGGATAAATAGCAAGAGCTGACAACTCTCATTCCCTTGCTAATGCAACTGTGCACTTTTCATCTGCCACCAGTGATTGCTTTTGCTTTTGCTTTTGATATTTCTGTCTACCTCTGGTGGCATCTGCTTTCACTACTGCTTCCCAGCTGTCACCTTTCTGACTTTTTTAGTGCCTGTTCCCCTATGTTCCCTTCTCCTGATAAACCATTTCAGTCCATGGCACTCAGAAAAGCAGAATACTACCTGACATCTCCAAACCTTCCTAGAAATGCAAATAGAGTTACTGGGACATTCTATTTAATAGACTTGTGCATATTTTAGGAGTGCTGTTGATCTTACTTTTATAGAGATCTGAGATTGTACTTTCTTTTTTGGTAGGTGGTTGAAAGATGGTCAACCAGTTGAAGAGGGAGCTGGACATAAGATCTTATTAAATGGACAAAAACTGCTCATCTCTCGAGCTCAAGTGTCAGACACTGGCCACTATAAATGTGTGGCTGCAAATAAGGCAGGAGAACATGAAAGGGAGTTTGATGTTACTGTGCATGGTAGGTTACTCAAGGAGGGGAGGGGGGGAAGCAGTGGACTGCCATTATTTTAAATTGCTGGCAAGAAGGTGCTCAAATTTTCTGTAAATGTTTATTTGTATTAGTAGGTTGAAAAATTGGAGATGAGAGTAGGTGAAATAGAAGTAAAGCTGCTTTTACCTGTGGGATATTACTTCTATATGTTTAAATGTATATGTTCAAATGATACTTCATTTTTGTTTCTGGTGCTTCTTGCAGTTCCTCCAACCATCAGATCAGCTGGGACTTCTGAGAGAGCTGTTGTGATATACAAGCCTGTGACACTGCAGTGCATAGCCAATGGCATTCCCAGCCCTTCCATAACTTGGTTAAAAGATGGTCAACCAATAAACACAGCCAGAGGAAATATAAGAGTAAGCACTACTCTTTTATGAGATCCAAACCATGAAAGATAGTTACAAGAAGTTATACATGTTAGTACTTCTTTTCCTTTTGCTTCCCTCATGCTGTGGTATAAAGACGCTAAAGATCCATCCTGGAGAGCAATTGGCTTTTTACCTGAATAGGACAGTATTTCAGATTGAATAGCAGTATTTAGTAGACTGAATCCCATTAGACACCTCCATACCAGAAGAGTCCATGACTGTAAATTCAGTGTCTGGCTCCTTTCAGTTGTACTTTAACCTTCAAGGTATGGTTGTCTGCCAGTTAGGAGATGCCTTTACCCACTTGTCACTGTGAGGTGGGATTTAGATGAGTTTTTCTATAAGCACTGCCATTGCAACACCTACTTACATGTTCCCTTTTCATCGTGAGATTCTGACTTTCAATGAACAGCCCTTCCCAGTTCTTGCATGCTCCAGGGGGTCAAGCGCTTGCAGTGGTTTTGATTTACTTTAGGCTGGAGCAGTTTTTGGCATCTTGCCACCGGCAGCTCTCTCTGCCTGCAGCTTCCTTTTCACCTTGCTTGCCTGCCCCTCTGCCATCTAGGTCTCCTTGCAGCTGTACAGCTAATAATCCTGATGTCCCAGTAACACTGAAGTCTCTGAACTACCAAGACACCTCTTGCATGAATATTAGCCCTAGGTTAGAAGACAGATGAGACTGGCTGTATTCAGCATAAACGCCTACTTTGCCATTCTGCTTAGTGTCTTTGCCTGGGATCGTTGTGTAAAGTGGTTCCATGCTCTCTGTTTTGGTACAGCTGGAGTCTTCAGGCCGTGTTCTGCAAGTTGTCAAGGCCCTGCTTGAAGATGCTGGCCGATACACTTGTGTGGCAACAAATGCTGCAGGAGAAGCCCAACAGCACGTTCGGCTTCAGGTGCATGGTAATGTTTCTGCCTCTGGTTAGAGGCTAAACATGGCTGTTTCAAGGCAGCTTTTTTACATCTGTATTCCCTTCTCTTTTAAGCTTTATGTTGTCTCTGCACATCCATCTTTCGGTTTTCTTTCTTTGTCCCACTCCATTAGTAAGAAGTCGGGGCAAAGGTTGTCCTTCTTGGGATTTAACATTTCTCATGTGGTACTGAGGGCCACAGAAATGAATGCCTTTCTAGTTACCTCTTCTGTTCAGAGGTATCCCAAGAAGCCAATCACATTGCCACTTACCCACCACTCAGAAGGGTGCTCTGTGTTTCTGAATCAAGATGTGATGTACCACTGTTGGCATTATTAATTTGATCCAAGTCTTCTGGGGATAACGGCATTCCTTGTGACCTTGCAATGGGGAAATTTTACAGGAATGACTTTTCTGAGAAAGAAACATTTGCTTATGAGGGGATTTTTCAGACTGCGTAAAAGGAATTTTATTTTGCAGCTAAATACAGTATAAAAGAAATTGGGGAAACTTGAGAAGCTGTTGTCTGCATGTGAATTTAATAAGTGCTCTCACCATGATTTACGTATATTTGCCTCAGAAGTGGTCACGAAGTATTGTGTGTTCTTGATATGATCCAATCCTCAAAAGATACTGGAGGTGTGGGAATGGACTGTGGCAAAATGCTCATGATGAGTATGATTATGTTGACTTTCATCGTCAAACCAAATTTCCAGTAACTGGAAAACGTTAAACTGAAATGAAGAGAGATTGCAGTATCTCTGTGGAGGAGACCTAGAAAGAGAAACCACGCTCATCTTACATTGTGATAATTGCATCATAGTTAATTTTAGTGTCAGTCCCATTCTCACAAATACCTCTTTTGTTCTCAGTCTTCATGTTCAAAGTGTCATTATCTGGTATTGCTGTCATTTTGCAAATTTATAGACTTCAGTAAGGTGAAGAGTCTTGCTTTGTTACATTCAGTTTAATGTTGCCAGTTCAAGTGAGATGAGTTTGCCATGTTAGAAGAATTACTGTTCTGTGTTGTGCACCCATTCCCTATGAGTCCATTTCAAGTGCCATTTTTCCTGAAAAAATAAAAATAAAAATAATGTTTAATTCCGATTAAAGTTAATGAGGTTATATAATTAGAGAGTATTCTCATTTCAAACATGAACTGTCTTGAGAAATTCCTTGGTCATCCAGCAGTTAGTTGAAGCTTGTGCAATTCATTGCCCAAAGTTTCTCAGAGGGCAGATTACTTTGTGATTGGATATTCTGCTAGCTGGGTGGCTGAATTAATGAAAACCTGATGCCTTTGTCTTTTCCCAGAACCACCCAGTCTGGAAGATGCAGGGAAAATGTTAAATGAAACAGTGGTGGTGAATAATCCAATCCATCTTGAATGCAGAGTATCTGGGAACCCTCTGCCAGGTATGCACATGCACCTTTGCCAGGTATGCACATGCACCTTGGAGAACATGAAGCAGATGTGTCTTTTAAGAATAGTAGATATTCTGAATGTGAAGTTAATTCTGTGGTTTTTAAATTAACTAGAAACTATTAAACGCTATGTATAATGGGAAATGTCAATATATCAACTGATGTGGAGTAAATATTGAGGAATTCAGTAAGCCCCACCATTTTTATATAAATGATAAACACAAAGATAATCTACTCCCTTGTGCGTACAGCGATGCCCTGTCCATAGACAAGAATACTGTTAGACTTCTCGTAAATCAGCTTTAAACATATCCACGCTTTTCCCCTGTCAGGTCAATATTTGATAGTGTAGGGCAGACTTAAAACAGTACCTTGTGTATTGAGTTTTTCTGTCAAATGTGGCCATGTGTAGGACCCTATCTAAACTCTATTGAAATTAATAGGAGGGTCTTTGTTTTGGGCCCTTTGCCTGTGAGAATGAGTAGATTTTCTCTGTGTGTACAGTGCTTTCTGTGGCTTGCCCCAATGATAGATTATACTAATGAATTTGTGGGTTCTCCTTATATTCTAAGCTTTGAAAACTAGACCATGTGTACCTGTTTGTGTTTCAATTTCCTCACATTTTGTGGAATTACAGGGTTTTTTTCTTTTTTTTAAGACAAGTTTCCTGTAGAAATTGTAGGCGTTCACTCCTGTGAGAGCTGAAGGACTTTGGCTGCTGTTTAGACTGAGGGATCTTTTGAATTGTTTCTGAACTGAAAAACATGTAAAGCAATCTGGATTTTAGTTACTTCATTGCTGAGATTCTTTTGGCGCTAGGATTTTTGGATTAGGTCTTTTTTTACAGTTAATCTTTTTTTGTTATTGTTGTTGAGATATGCAGATAAAAATTTATTTCCTTCTTTTTTCCCAATGTGTGTTTTTTGTTCCCACCTTCTTCTGATGGGATAAAAAAATACCACCTTAATATAAGCATAATTTTCTGTATTAATTATTGTACAGCAAAACTTGGGGAATAATGTATAATTAGTATCTTATATCTGGTATAGCAATTTATTGTTGTGTTGACAATAGTCCTATTTTCAGAAAAAAGGTGTTATTAAATTTCAGGTGAGCATCCAGGTTCACCTTCTCCACCTTTTAAACAATTAATTCTCAGCAAAGTATTATTTTCTTGAATCGTATAAAACAAAATTTGAAATTATTGGGGGTATATGTAAAATGTTATAAAAACATAAGAATTTTATATCCATTTTGCACTCCTTTTTCTCATCAAATTGCCAATTATTTTAGGACAAACAATTAAAATGATGGAATTCATATAATTTATACAACAAAACCAGTTTGTTCACCTCTTATGCATGATGTGATGCTGCATACTAATGTCAAGGTATGCCATTAGCTAAGAAAAGTGATAGCACAACGTCACACTGAAAAAAAAAAGCTTGCCTGCAGTCTTGTTCATCAATCAGGCCAGAGTACTTCTAGAATGTGTGTCTTTCACAGAAAACTTGTGTGCTACAGCAAATGATTCAGTAAGTAGCAGTTTCACGTAACTGAATAGTGAAGTGACGCCGGTAAAACATTAGTTACACATTCTGCTGATGGAGGGTGCCATCTTTTGGCTGAGATGCCAAAAAAGTCCTTGGATTTTGTTGGTTATCGTTGCTATAAAATTTTCTTTTGGAGTAATACCAGTTTTCTGGGCTTTATTTTCAGTTTTTCCACCTGCCAGTTGAACTTTGATTTGGTTGGTAGCATTTTGATTCCGTAAACTTTCCCAGGTGGTTCAGTTTAATGTAGCAATACTTTAGGGTAAAAAGTGAAAAAAATTATATATATCATACTATTGCATATTTTTAAACAGCTGCTGTTGGCCTTAGTATGAGATGAGTAAATCCTCTGTAAGTATGCTTTGTGTGATAGCTTTTTAACTTCAGAACATTTTTTTTGTAAATATATGGTGTGCATGGATGATAGTGTCAATTTGCTATTGAATTCTCTAGGCATAGTCATTATTTTGCACAAATGTTACTGATTTCCTCATTTTCTAGTTACTTTTTATTGTTATTAATTATGATTAATATTGGTATTGGTTTGTAAATGTTGATGTTATGTATCTGGAAACTTAGGTGGAAGGTTTGAAGACTATTTCGTCCCTTTGTTTGTAATGGGGGTATTTTTGGCAACTTTTCCGTCTTTCATTATGCAGCTATCACATGGTACAAAGACAATCGTCCACTTACTAGTGCTGCAAGTGCCACTTTTCTGAACAGAGGGCAGGTTCTGCAGATTGAGGGTGCTCAGATCTCTGACACTGGCGTTTATAAGTGTGTTGCTGTCAACACAGTGGGCACAGCTGAGTTGTTTTACAGTCTTCAGGTTCATGGTAAGTATTATAAACCTACAAAAAACACCTGCATGCACCAGCTTTGCGCTTTTCGAATTTCAGATCTGCTTAGTAGACTTACCATCACTCGTCACACCATCATACCGGAAGAGATAGACACAGGTCGTCAAGAGGGAAGAAAATTCACTCTTCTGTTTTTCAGCAACATTAGAATACATGTTTTGAATTAGGAAAATGTGGTAGGGGAAGTCAATTCTGGGAAGAATTTGTGGAAAAGGTATTTATGTTATCACTTCAGCAATTTGGAAGGCCTTGCAATTGCTGGTTTTGCTGTAGATGACTTCAAAGCTCACAGTAGATAAAGAAAGGACGCAGATCAAATGCTTTTTCATAATCTAAGAGTTTTAAAGAAAAACGTACTGTGTCTAATAAGATGAAGTGGAAGTGTGGGTGTTTGCAGACATGAGACATCTGATCAAAAGCCAAACTGGAGCTTTTCCACTGATTTCAGTGACTTTTGGATGGGGCTGTAATCCAAATTCTGATCTTTGATACATGCATATGCATGTAGCAGGTTTTCTGTGGGAGTCTTCCATGCAAAACTTTGGCACAAATTTGGCACAGTGTCCCCAGCTGAGACGCACACAGAATATGTAGTTCCTATTAATGTTAATTAACAAATAATGAGTTGGGCAGTACATTTCCATGGAATTGATGACCATCATGGGAAAAACTTGATGGCTCAAGACATGGTCAAAGGCAATTAACCCCACCCAGTGATTAATTCTCAGGAAATATTTAGAGCCAAGTTCATTATTCTGGTTAAACCGAAAAATGAAAAATAACTCCTAAGTATATGTGTGTCTTTTTATGGGTGGTGGAATTTCAGTGAATATGTCCGGAGTTTTCTAGGGAACTAATACTTTCTGACTTAGAAACATAAAATTGTTTCCCCTTCCAGAACAGAATATATGCAGTGGCAGCCAGAACTAATTGCATCAAAGGAAGCTGAAACACCTTTTCATGAACCTACTTAATTCAGCTTGTGTCATACCAGGCTTACAGTGAAGTGCTTTTTGAATTTACCATCAACAAGTTCCAGTTTAGAGTTTATGAGTTTAAGAAGAGAAAATTTGAGTTTTTTCCCCTCTTAATAGTGTAAGCAGGAATGACTACTTAATGGAGAAGAGACTCTGAAGTGTCAAGTATAGAAAGTTATGCTGCACTTGCTGAAAGCCTGCTCTAGATTTCTGTATGGCAGTTGGCATTGTGAATGAGCACCTATGTTGGTCAATCACTAGTCATATTCAACAACTTCTGTGTTGTGGATTCAATGTAGAATCTTTTTTGCATTAAAAACAATGCTTGATACTGCAGGCTTAACATTAAATGAAACTAGGCAGGCCTACTGAAGGAAGCAGGTTGAATTCCAGTTTAGTATATTCATGTGATTTCATTGTATTAATTTTTTCCACTTCTTTCTCACAACTGTAACTTTTTCGGGCATTTGAGAACAATGGATGCTATTGTAGTGAAATAGGGAAACTGCATGTGTGTGGGGAAAAAAGATTATAAAATCATATTTGCCATTTTTCTGCCGTTTCTGCTATTACTGGAATTTATCTAAGAGGAGGTAGCATGAGTTACAGGCTGTTAGAGGTTGCTGAATTTATTAATGAATCTTATTTTCAGTACAGAATTTTATACATTTTTTCCTCACATACGATATGTATGAGTAGATCACAGCATTCTCATCTCTTTCTAGGAGTGACTTTGTACTGATACTGACTGTAAACCTTTATTACTGAGTTATTAGTGGTAGAAGCAAATAAAATTGTTTTGATTCTCCTGGTAAATGAAACATCTCCCTTTTTTAATACTTCTTGTCTCCATTTTTAACATAGCTCTATAAAATTTGCTAGACTGTATACCTATAGTAAGTGTTTTAAGATGTTCCATTAAGATTTTTTTTATCATTAGACAGGCAGATGTTAAACAGTGTAATCTGATAAATGTTCACATACGCTCTTGCAAGGCCAGTTTGTTAATATGTGTATGTATTTGCTTTATGCAGTTTGTATGCTAAACTTCTTTCCTTAATGCCCACCACTCTTAATGCCTTTCACAAGGTCTGAATAGAATATTATAAAAGTTTGAGGGAATATTTTTCTGGTTTTATATTCTGGTTCCTGGTTTTCGCGGCTGTCCTCTGGGCTGTGTGCCCAGTCCTGCTTACCTTGCTCACAGTAGTTGCATTGAAGTTGTCCGACTGCAAGGAAGGAGTGGGATTTGGCACAGAGCAAACAAATGACAAGAGTTCAGTAAGAGTAACATGAGAAATCTTTCCAATAATGTAGAGCCTTGCAGAAAGAGAAATAATGTCCAAACATAAGTGGCCCATTTTATTTCGTTGTGATTAATACTCTTGCATAGCTGTTTCAGCTTCATTTTCGTTCTTTTTTTTTTTCAGTTCCACCATCAATCGCTGGCAGAAATGACATGGTGACAGTGGTGGTTAATAATCTAGTGCGACTGGAGTGTGAAGCAAGAGGCATCCCGGCACCTATTCTGACATGGCTAAAAGATGGTAGCCCTGTTTCCAGCTTTAGCGATGGACTCCAGGTACTAGGTTCAAATCCTGCTACCTGTACTGTTTCCTTTTGTGGTAGGAGACTTTTAAGCTGGTGCAGTTTAATGGAACAGAATAAGTTAGAGGCTTTGGAATGAAAGTATAAGGCTTTTCGCTCTAGGTTATTGGTACAAGTTTAGCTCCAGTAATTACTGTGTGAAGTGGAAGATACAGGTATCTTGAAATAAGGTGGTCCTTTCAACTGATTTCATACTGGGTAAAAGTTTACATCAACAAGTTTTTTACTTACTGGCAAGAAGAGAAAATTGGACCACATTCCTATGCTGAAGAGATCCATAGAGCTCAAGATCATGTAATATCTCATTACGTAAAATAGTCATTCAGAAAAAAAGACCGACCACTGATGTAAGGAGATATTTCAGAGTTAAAAGGAGAGGGCATGGTTGCTTTTTGAAAGCTACTTTTATGATCTGAAACGAAAGGGGAAATTTGTATACTATGGGGACAACTCAGGGCACAGACAAATGGTGTGATAGCATGTCTGAAACTGGTAAGAGGGAGGAATGTCAAGATCCTGCAAAGACTTGTGAATGCCAGGAGTTCCCTAGGGACTTGCACGGAGTTAGACTTCTGCTTTTGCAAGTCTCAACCAAAAGAGAAGGTCATAGTGCAGGGAAGAGTGTAGAGAACAGAGAGATGGTGGGAAGCAGTGGCAAAACAAGTATTTAATTTTGAAATGGAACTTAATAGTTCTCTCTGCTTGTGTTTTACATTGAGGCATGTATACTGAACGTGTTGTGCTTGTATTGCAGGTTCTGTCTGGGGGCCGAGTCTTGGCATTGACTAGTGCTCAGATCAGTGACACAGGAAAATACACTTGTGTTGCAGTCAATGCTGCGGGTGAAAGCCAAAAAGATATTGATCTCAAAGTTTATGGTGAGATTTTCTGACAGAACTCTATTTTTTTTTTTTTTGGTCGTGAAGACTGTTCACGGAGCTTTAATTAAACATACTGTGGCCCAGATCTTTAGCAACATTGAATAAAAATGGTTCCAACCCATAAGGGAAGGCAAAGGAATGTAGAGGGGTGTGTGTATGTAAGTAAAAATATATAGATGCATATACGTACACAGGTATTAAAGTATGTAAGTAAAAATATATACATGCACATACCTACACGTATTAAAGTATGTAAGTATGTTCTTCTGTGTATCCTTGAAGAAATGTAGCTGCAACAAGTTTAATACATAAAGGCTCATTTATAAATGATAGGAAAAAAAATTGTGTTTGGCTCTGTGTAAAAAACATGTAGATCCCATGGGCAAAAGATATTATTGTGGCCAGAGCTCAGTTGTCTTTGTTGAACCAGAATGAGTCAATGTGAGTTTGCCATACAGCTCTCCAGTTTCCATTCCATTTTCAAGCCTTGCTATGCCTGCCTAAATGGTGGTGACCTTTTTCGTGCTAACTGACACTGTACTGAGCTGTAGTGAGCCCAAGCAGTCACCTTTGTCTCTTTCAGGAAGCAGGATATATATCTCTTTTGTACTTTGCAGTTTTCCAAATTATGTCAATAAGTTAATTCTGAAATCTTTTTGAGTGAACTCATGTAAATTTGTCATTCCTTCTCATTTCTTGTAATTTGTATGAGCTTCATCCTGATTATTTTTTTTTAAATCCGATAAGATGCCTTTTCATATTGCATTCTTAGAGATCATTGGTGATGTGCAGCTATCAAAGAGCGTGACATACTGCCAGGAGAAATGCCAGGAATTTTGACTGTAGCAAGTTTTAAGTTTCCTTGGACAGCTCAGTGGTTTTGTACACCAGTGAAATGAGGATGAACAATGATCTGCCATTTGTTTTAGAAATCTTATGGTACCAGATGTGGAGAGAGCGTTTTGGAATTGAAGAATCTTTGTGGTTTTGCTTCTACTTTTGGTAGGTCAGTGGAGAGAGAACTGCTTTGGCTCTGCCAATCTCTAGCTTTATGGCAATCCTAAGCAGAAGTCTGGAAAATCTTGCAAGAGAAATTAGAAGTTTGGATGTTTTCTAAGGTGAATAGGGACAGCTGGCCAGGTTACTTGCTTTCCAGTTTGGCTTTCAGAATTGACTTCCTTGTAAATGCACTGTGGTTAGGATACTTGTGACTTGAGTCATGGCTACTTTTGCAACTGCAAGGGGCAGTTCAGAAAGTCAGGTCTCTGGCATGGCAAGCAAGCTCAAGGTTAACGTGGGCTGGAACATTTTATGTCTAGAACAAGGAATATCAAGGTCCCTTTTGGAGTTCGAGGACAAGTGTGTATCTATACGTAACCACACAAGTGACATGATATGTTTATTATTTCTCTTTGATCTTCTGGAGCCTCTGTCCATTTTAGCTAGATGAAATGAAAAAAGTTAGTTAGAAGTTGTGTATGTTTAAAATTACTATCGTATTAGAAGCTGGCCAGGGTTGAGCTCAGCTGCAGGGCCATCTTGAGTGAGGCTGTCACCAAAAAGTAATATTACTCTTAGGACTTGCCTCATATGGATAATCTAATTAAGAAGTCACAGGAGGAAAATAATTTGAAGTGCAGTTGGAGCTGAGATGGTTAGAAATGTGCGGTGCCCTGAGCCAGTCTAGGAGTTGGAACAATCTCGGTAACATATAGTTACCATGAGCATAATTAGATTAATTTTAAACCCTGTTCCTTCAGAAACAAATGCTTTAGTGTCTGTCTCTCTCTGTTTCATAAACTCAGTTTCCTTTTGAACACATTTCAATTCATTTAGTTGAGGAAAAGTAATTGGTGGAAAAGTATTTGGAAATAAATTTGCCTTCTGCAGTAATGGATCAGCTTCCAACTTTCAGTTCCCCAACACTCGTAAAGAATCTGGGCCTTTGTGAATTCTACAAAGAAAGTAAGATAAACAGATCTTTTTTCAGTTACTATATTTCTTATCCACAGAGACCAGACTTTTCCCTAAATTATTTCCAAACTGTGAAATCAGCTGCTCTGCTTAGTACTTCCTGTGTAAGAAAAACAAAGCTTTATTGTTAATGTTATTTTTCAGGACATCTTGAGAACTGTATTGCTGGTTTACTGAGTACCACTTTGGGACATTTTATAATCTCACGTGTGCTAATTAATTCAGTATCCTTTTGTTCAGAGTGAAGTCCAGAGTATTTCTCACAGACAGTCCCACTGCTTCCCTTCTTCTTATCCCAATATTTTGTGCAATCAGACATGCAGTTTCTGGAATAATGGATTGCAAAACTAAAAAGCGAAGGAAATGTGGCAATAAAGGTTCTTATATTTGGTCCTGGTCAACGTTTTCGGGGCAAACTGAACAGTTTTAGTACACAACAAGCATAAAAATCCCACTGGATATGTGTAACCAGACAAAGGAATTTCTGCTATGAGTGTTTTGATTTTATAAATATTTTAATTGCAGATCTAATGTTGCATTAATGTCAAGAGTTTACAGTGAACATGCTTTATTTTTTTAAGTTATAAGAAAGAAAAGGGAATCCCTATGAGTTGCTTTAAGAATTTAAGAACATATGTGCCATTAAGGGCATGAATAGGAATTCTCTTTGAGGTTGTGCTTGAGCAGCCCAGTAAAAACACTTCTGCTCTCTGCAGTTTGCTATAGTTACCCGTGTTAGTGATGCGAACAAAGCCACCTGACTTGCTGCAGTGTACATGACAAGCACTCCCAAATTCTGTCTCGCTGGCTCTGATCTGGCAAGGGGAACCTCTGGTAGAGAGCTGGTGGTAAGCAGCAGCAGTGCAGGGCATGGTAGCCTACACCACTCCTGCTGTTTTCCAAGTCAGCGTGTGTCTGATACTGAAATACTTTAGAACTCTTATTGTGGGAGCGTTCTGTCAATGGCTCAAAGCTGCCTGGGGAGTCTCAGAAGATTTCCTCTGACTGAATGCCATTACCAGTGGACATTTGGTTCAGCCATGAATACTGATACAAAGCCATAGATGGCAAACAGTTTCTGGTCTTTAATCTTTTCATTTAAGCTCATCTTGTAAGTCTAATATTTCCTCCATGTTCTTTTTTACTCAAGCCGCAAACACTTTCCCCATGGAAAATTATGGACTTGCTGTGTTCCAAGGTTTAGTTCTCAGTTGCCTTCTCAGTTGCTTTCTTTTTCTGACTGTGGAAACACAATCTTAAAAATGGGGAAAATGTGTTTTCTTGACACTATTCAAGAACAGCTAATAGGTTTCAATTTAAATGTCCAGAAGCCTTTTTTTTTTTTTTTTTCTTTCACACAGGAAAATTTCATTCCAAAAGCTGATTTTTCTACCCTATAATTTGGAAATAATAGTCTAATAATAAGGCTATCACTGAAACTGTAGTGCAAAACTAAATGTAGTGCTCAGTGCCAACAATTGCAATAATGAGCTAGCAGATAGCACACAAACCAGACAATAAAGTAATTGTAGATTATGACCCATTCACTTGACTGGAAGCGTGTAACTTCTCATTCTGTCTTCTGTATTTGGCCATCTCTGGACAAAATTCTTCTTAAAGTCAGAGTTGTCCTTAAAGCCAGTTATCCATCTTGGCACTGTCTGGAAAAGTTTAAGACATTTTCAGCTTCTTGGTCTGATTATTATCTTGTGAACCTTTCCACTCATTAGCTCTTTTTCTTTTTAGCAGGAATGTACTTCCTCATTCTGTATATACTGATGATTTTCCTTTCTAGCTATATTTCAAGTATTTTTTTGCTAGTCTTGGCTTATCTACGTGGTTTCTCTGTAGCTAATATCGCACTAGCATATATCTTGTGTAGAGGTTATTCTGTAACAAAAACTGTTCTGGTGCTTTTTATGATATAAAGCAGACTTAAGTTGTGCAGGAGAAAGGTAGTAACTGCCATTTTATTTCTGTTAAATGAAGACTGTATGTTTATTCTGGGAAGCCTGTAATGCCCAAAGGTCCTTTGTTTTGATTTATTGCTGTAGTTCCACCAAACATCATGGGAGAGGAACAAAACGTCTCTGTGCTCATTAGCCAAGCTGTGGAGCTGCTCTGCCAGAGCAATGCTCTTCCTCCACCCGTGCTGACATGGCTCAAAGATGGACGACCTTTGCTGAAGAAGCCAGGTCTCAGCATCTCTGAAGATGGAAGTGTACTGAAGGTAAACTGGGTGGTCAGGCTCTGGTGGCGATTGTTTTCTGGGGAGTATACCCACCGTGAAGGCACTGGATGCCCATTAGATTTTGGACAGCATTAGGCCCTCTGGGGCAATAGAGAGTAGTGGGTGAGGAATGAGGGAGGTCACAGGCATCTAGATGTTTGTGTACAGATTTTGCAGGAGTAATACTGTATTATTAATATTTAGAGATACAGATGTAAAAGTAAAAATTGAAACCTAAACAACCTCTCCCTGCAAGTTTCGTGTACAATAATGTAAGAAGAAAAAATCCAGGTGTTAATTTTCTTCCTAGATTGAAGAAGCTCAAGTACAGGACACTGGCCGCTACACTTGTGAAGCGACAAATGTTGCTGGGAAAACTGAAAAGAACTATAATGTCAATATTTGGGGTAAGATTTATTAAGCTTATTCCAGGAATGGGAAGGGAGCTCAGAGTGAAATTATGATGTGAGACACTAAAATCTTCTGTAGTTCATAAACACTTAATTGCTGAGGTTTATCATGGCTAGATGATGAATGTGGCTTAGGACTTTTTTTTAATAATTGATTTTGAGTGGTTTTTTTGCGCCATCATTTTCTCCCCATATGCAAATTGAAATGTGCCTTTTTTGCTATTACAAATTAATTTCTTGCTTTGAAATCACTAGAATTATATAACAGGGTTTTTAACGAAAAAACTGCAATTTTTAGCACAGAATTCTGTCATTATTTATTAAAAAGAAACGTTCCGGTGTTTAAATTAGAGATGGATATTGTAGTACCATGCAAGACCATGCAATTTTCCCATACTAAAGCATATACCCGTTTACTGTGCATATCATCTTCATCTCTCCCTCTCCAGATTTGTAAGATCTGCAGTGTTGCAGAGGACCTTTGCTGCTGGAGGGATATGGATTTGTTCTTTTGTGCAATGAGACCATTTCAGTAGGATTTTGAGAGGAGGGATAACTCTTTGTTAGTTAACAGCTTTGATGGAATAAGCTTAATAGAAACCAAAAGTTGCCTGTGAAAGTCATCTGTGGATACGTGTTTAGAATTCTAGGCTTTGTTTACATCCAGGGACAAAAAGTGCTACTTGCTGTATTTTTAAGTTTTAAATCCAGGAAATGTATCCTTCTGAGGATTGGTGAGATCCTGAGAACTAAAACTGGTTCCAGGAACCAGTCCATGTGTTAAATGTAAGATGTACCTCCTTAGAGAATGGCACAAACTTTTTTACTAGAAGCAGGACAAATCAAAGGTTGAAGCCAGTACAGTGCAATAAACCCCTTTGCAGTCAGTTGTTCTGAAACCCATACATCTGGTTGCTGCTAAAGAGTTTGAAGTGTCAGCAGGAGAAGCTGTCTCCTGTCATGTGCATAAAAAAAATGTGCTGGATAAGTTATTCACTAGTGAGATTTTATTTGCCAGTTTCAGCCTATGTTCTCCTCTGCTTTTTTTTGGTCTCTTTTCCAGTGTTACCTACACTATTTTCATCAGAAGAAAATGGTTGCCCCATTTCAAGAAGGCAATTATCTGTTCCCTAGTGATTGAACTGAAGTTATTTAAGACTTTGAGAATCAGAGTGAAAACAGAGGTCCCTTTTGTCTGCAACTGGGTTACTGTCACAGAGCTGTAGAGCAATGCTGATGCTCTCCTACAGTAGGGCAATCGAAGGGATGAGGTCCTCAGTGTTGGATGTAGCAGCCAGTGTGTTGCTGCAGGAAAAATTCAAAGAAAAAAGTTAGGCTGAATTTTAAAAGTCACTTTCTGACTAATGATATCTGTACATTTATGAGCTAAGACCATGAATGAGGCAGGCTCTTAGAGTTAGAGTCAGTTTACATCACTCACAGAAATGGCTTTGTTCTGTGAAGTCCATTCAAAAGTCAGCCAGAAATAGAGCCTATGTATGCACCAGACCTCAGAGGCTGGAGAGATAGATGCAGTCATTCGCAAGTATATTTCTCCCTACCCAGGGTCTAGTTTGCATTGCCAGCAGGAGAATACCATCCTTGTAATTGCTTCAGAGCATAATGGGACAAATTTGTATGAGGGTCATTTGAATCTTACTGTTGGCTAATAATGTTTTCTTTCAAATGTTGCAATTATTTGGCATTTCTTTTCAGTGTCACCAAGTATTTATGGCTCAGATGACATCTCTCAACTGACAGTAATTGAAGGGAACTTGATAAGCCTGGTATGTGAGTCTAGTGGCATCCCACCACCCAGTCTTAGCTGGAAAAAGAATGGTGAGTAATCATCTATTGTCTGTTTTATAAAGCAGATGTGATAATTCTGACCTACCAATTTTTCTTCTTTCCTGTGAACATTTAAATGGTGTGTTCTGAGGAGTTCAAACACATAGATATCTAAACAGTCCTGATAAAATGAACGACAGTAGAAGATTATTCCCTTCTCTCTCACTTGCCTGTGCTTGGATTAGGTATCATTATTCCTAAAGGAGTGCAAGAGAAGCACAGTGCAGAGATTCCTCAGCTGGCTTAAAAATGAACAGTTAGTGAAGCACTTGACCCCTCTCAATATGCTTATTTACCATGGTGCAGCAAGACAGCATCAGGCCTTATTTGTGGATCCCAGGCGGCAGGGCTGTGAGTCGCTGTGAAGTCCTGTGGTGCTGAGTCAAGGATCTCTGCCCTGTGATCCACTGCATAACACAGACGTATCCTCTGCATTTTTTTTTAATTTGCAACCATAGCATACTGCCAAGTGGTGAAAATGCATCTAGTTGTAGTGATTGCTTTGGGGATTTACTGATCCTTTCTCTCATCCCATCTTAATATTTAAGAGTAGTCTGCACACCTTTTTGCTTTATGGGCTAAAGTAACATTGACAAACACCTTCTAATGAATCAGCAGGTATTTTTAACACCTTTGAAGCACAGACACTGTTGGAGACAGAATATTAGACAAAGTAAGATATTGAACTCTTCCAGTATGGGTAATTCTTGTGTTATTAATCAATCTTATGGATTCATCTGCGTTTTTCTAGAAGGCACAATACGGTGTGGTATGTACCTGCCTTAATTCGTTTTGGCTTATGGAGAGAGCAAATTTTAATTACAAAACACTTTTTTTACTGCATAAAATTTTCGGAGAAGATGAAGTTTATCAAGTTCGTTTTAAACTCTGTCTCTTGGAAGCCAAAAAGGCATTGTATCACATCTTCTAATAAAGTACTGGAAGGCCAAAATGTATACACTTAAATGACAGAAAGGAAACTTGAACCTGTTGGAAAGTTTAGAAAGGCTGTTAGAAAGTAGTACAGTTTAGATTTTTATTATTTTTGATATTTGATGCACTTAGTCATAGACGGGATTTTAAATGCATGAGTGGAAAATGAAAAATGCAGCTTGTAAGAATTATCTGTGACAGGTGTATTCTTTCTGTCAAAATTCTCCCTGCAGTTTGTAAAGATGAAAGTAGTTGCCTAATCTGAGGTCTCCAAGACTGAAAAGTCTGCTCAGAGAATGTAGTATCATTTTGTTGTCATGTTTCTGCTGAGGATTTCCTGGGCATAAGTGTATGCACATGTGCTGTGTGACACAAAATACACAGATGGTCCAGCTGTGCAGACTAAATTGTATGTTTCTAAGCACTGGCTATACTGGGTGAGATGATTATATGCTGGACAATGAGTCAGATTTTACTGCAAGTGTTGAATTTGCTGCTCAGTGAAAGTGTCCAAAACTTTCTGGATGGATGTGCACGTGGCGAGAGTTACTGTGCTTTAGCTGAGGTTGCTGTATGCCATGAAGTCAGCAATTAACATGGGAAGTCCTCAGAATTTGCTTGTGTGAAGTTTCTGATGTCTGGGAAAAGTCTGATAAAGCAATTCTAAAATGGACAATTGTCTAGTCAGTAATTTTTAAATGAGCCAGTGGACTTCATACCATGTGAGCAAGCTCATTACCATTTTCTGTGTTTTTATCTGAAAGAATGTCTCTTGCAGGCTCTCCACTGGTGGCTGAGATTTTGGGAAGGGTGCGGATATTATCTGGAGGCAGACAGCTACAGATTTCAATTGCTGAAAAGTCTGATGCTGCATCTTACACTTGTGTTGCTTCAAATGTAGCTGGAAGTGCAAAGAAAGAATACAGTTTGGAAGTATACAGTAAGTTACCATGAAAAATTCTGTTCATAGTTTACCAGTTCTGAAATAGAGTTATGTTATGGAAGTGTTACCAGTGCAGTGATGTTAAGCGGCAGGATTTTCAGGGAGTAATGTCTAGCTATAGGACCATTTCAGGGTACTCTGAGCAGAATGTTAAGTAATTAAAACTCTGACACTTCGGACTTGGAGCTTGTCCCAGTCATTGTGTATACCTGTTGAAAGTGCATTTGACCGCAGATGATTATGAGGATGTAACCCCTTTAGGGGTTAGTTAGTGTCATGTTACTTGTCACCAGACTGTAGTAGTGATGACAACTAACTGAATTTAGGTTTTCCAGTTTTACTGCAAATTCTGTATTTCAGTCAGGAATAAAAGGAGGTATTTTTGAACAATCTCATGAAAGAGAAAAATCTTCAAAAATCTATGTGGATTGACAACATCTATTCTAAATATTTGGAGCAGTCTTTTTTTTTTTTTTTTTCCTGTTTGCATTTTAAAAATTGCCTGTAAGTTGCTTTCTAAAAAACACTTTAGTTTTGGGTGGGAGGAGGGGGGGTTATTTGTCTTTCCTCAGCCCTGTGCAAAATGCTATGAATTGCAGAGTGCCCCTAACCAATTTGCCAGCAATAACCCACATAACTGGTTTTTATGAAAATGTTTATCTGGCAAACATGGTTGTTGCTCTGTTCAGAACCAGGTGAAGATCCTGAGGTGTAGCTTCCAGTTGACTTCTAAACTATGTTTCTTTTTCTTTCATAGTTCGACCAACTATATTAAACAGTGGTAACCACCCATCAGAAGTTGTCATCACCCAAGGAAATGAAATTTCCTTGGAGTGCAAGGTACGGGGCATTCCAGAACCAGCAATAACGTGGATGAAGGATGGCCGTCCACTGGTCAGTGGAAGAGACATAGCGATACTTCATGATGGTCAGTTTCTTCAACTGAAAAATGCCCAGGTGTCAGACACTGGCCGCTATGTCTGTGTTGCTGCCAATGTGGCAGGGCTGTCTGACAGAAAATATGATTTAAATGTTCACGGTGAGTATGTGCAAAATGGGGCAGGCATAACAGAAACAAATTAGACCTTTAAGTTCACCAAAGGACACCCAAGAAACAGTTGTGTGTCTAAATGCATCATGTGCTTCTGTTGCTGGCTTTACATGTGATGCAGTTTCAGTTGCAGTGTTACAAAAATGCAAATCCAATTTTATAACTCCCGAATATTTTAATTTCTGTCCTTGTTAATATCAATCCACCCCCAGTTGCTCCATCTCCTGAAAGGAGAAAATCAAGATATGGTATAATTTTATACAATATTGGGGTGAGTGTTGTGATGGGAAATATTCTATGGTGGGAGACAGAAATCAAGGCTTAACTGAGAACACCCTGCTAGTGGCCACTATGAGAGGACAGTTACCTGAGGATAGCCAGTATCTCAAGTACCTAATTGTCAGGTTCTCTCATTTTGCACAATCAGAAGAATTTAAAGATGGTACCTCCAACTATAATTCATCTCTATAATTTGACTTGATGGAACTGACTGGAACATCATGTTATCTTACAGCCACTATAATTCTTCTAAATAAGATTTTTTTACACTTCATTGAACACTGAACATTCATGTTTTACTGTGAAAGTAAACACAGGAATTCTCATTATTGAAAATGAGAGGCCTAAATTATTTACTAGTTTTATTTATGTATTTTTTTATTTGGAATGTTTGCTGTACTGTACTATCAAACTTCTGGGTAGTAAAAAGAAACTTTAAACCTCCTCAAGCTACTCAGAGTGCTGAAGAATGTTGGTCAATTCTTGACCCCAGGCTTTATGTTCTAAAGTATGAACTGTAGAACTGCAGAACTGCTTCCAAAGTGGAAATGTTCTTACTCCTAGCAAAGAAAAGCTAAAAATAAATTTGTGGTAGTTGTTTTAATAGAGGGTTGTTCTTTCCATTAAAAAAAACATGTAATTCTGTCAATGTTAGAATTTTCCCTAGTGTTTCATTAGATACTGAAAGTTATAATTAGCATAGAATGGACAGAACTACTATAAACTGTTATTTGCTAGGGATCTTAAGCTGTAAAATAAAGGTAATAGAACTGATAGAATTTAATTTTAATATTTCCGTGCTGTTACATGTAAGAAATTGTCATTAATACATAGTATTAAATGTCTCAGTTTTGTAGCTCTTCACTTGCCAAGCTTATCTTAGCTTCAGTGAATTACTATTTGCATGACAATGTTTTGAGAGCAAAATTCATTTTTACCTGTTCTGAAGTATGGCTTTTCTTTACTCTTTTCTGTAGTTCCACCAAGTATTGCTGGTTACCTGCAGATGCCTGAAAACATCAGCATTGTGGAGAAGAATCCCATATCTCTGGTTTGTGAAGCTTCAGGAATTCCCTTGCCATCAATAACATGGCTCAAGAATGGATGGCCTGTCACTTTGAACAACTCAATGCGAATCCTCTCAGGTAAAAAAGCTCTAGGGTTTTTTGGGTTTTTTTTGTTTGTTTGTTTTGTTTTGTTTTGTTTTTAAAAAGGAAGGGGGTGATGGTCCCTCTACATGTATAGTGCGGGTATTTCACATGAAAGAAGGTTTGGTTTAATAATCTGTAAAGACAAGGAACGAAGAGAAACTGTTACTTGATGCCAAGCTTTTTAGTAAATGGGGTCAGATTGGCCTGATTGCCTGGTGAATATCTAACGTAAACTTTTTTAAAGTTGCTGCCAAACTTTATGTGTATGGGCCAAACGCATGGTAACCATTTGGTCTGTGACATGGAATAAGCCATAATTCTGGCTGTTAGTGTATGTTAGTTCAATGCTTATTTCCAGAAATATGTCAGATGCTAACATCTTGCTTTGTCAGTGCCGTCATGTATACTGCATTAGCTTTCTCATTTGATTAGTTTTCTCTACCACTTCCTCTTCACAGTTCTTTTACCCTTTAAAGATAAAAAAATCTTTGAGAGAATGAATACATATGACAGTAAACGAAACACATCTTTCATTTCTGTGGGTCTGTATATAAAAACAAAGGGAAACCTGTTCGTGAGCTTCAGAAATTAATGCATGTAAATACTTCCTGGCCTTGGAACTAACTGAATCTGATCTTCAGAATATCATCTAATAAAAGCTGGAATTAGGTGATCAGTCAAAGACAGCACAAAACACTGCATTAGCAAGCAGACCAGACCAAGGGATCTGGAGAAACTTATGACAGGCAAGCAGAGAAACAGATCCAGTTCATCAGGGGTCTCGATTTTCAAGCTGGAATAACTTACAAAGAACTAGTTCAAATGCTTTTTTATGACAGTAGTAATTGACAGAGGTGTCTGAAATAGGAGGAGCTCAGTACCTGCTCTTGTAAACCATCTTCCTGCAATACCGTGGGAAAGTGACTTGACTGGCAGCTGCAGTGATGTTAAAGCTTTGTGTTTAGAATAGGAAATTGAGTTAGCAGCCCTTGACATTACAAATGGAAAATGCTTGCCAATCAGGCAATGTATTTTGTGTTGACTTCATGTATCTGGGGATTAGCTTCGTGGAGTGCATAGAAGTAATTAAGTATCTGGTTACAACTGAGATGTATAGATGACAACTGAGATGCTTCTTTGATCTTGGGTTTGCCACTCACAGCTAGAAATCTCATGAAAATAAGTTTTGATGAAGTTTCTAATACTCTGACATAGCCACCATGCAAAGCCAAGCAATCCTGCAGGATGAACACAGGAGAACTATCAGCCAGGTAAAGGAACTGGCAGGTGTTCAGAAACTCAGCTAAGACTGGATTTGAAACTGGAATTTTTCAGGATTTTTTTTCATCAGTGTAGCTTTTAATATTATAGGTAGTTCTGTCTTCTGCTTTCCCATTTTTACATACGGCGCATGGAAAGGGGAGTGGGTGTCTGATTATTATCTGGTATAAATCTGACAATCTGTGTTGGTATGCATTCCCTTTTGTGCGAAGTTGCCATCAACAAAAATAATTTCTTCTGGGCTTGATTATTTCTGTTCTGTCTGTTGATCTCTACACCCACACTGATATCACCACCTGGATTGCAGAGTCAGGAAGGGTGAGAGACAAAAAGGTGCTTGTTGTCTATGAATGTTAGCTGCAGTGGGAGTGGGGAAACAGGCCAGAACTCGGTGCTTTGTTTTCCAGCAAACTGTGCTTTTGTGCAGTTCTTCAGAAAACTACATATTGTGGTAGTGAACTGTAACCAACATGGCATTTGGAATTTTATTTGTGCTTGTACAGCTGTAAAAAACAAAAAACAGCAACAAGAAAAAATCTCCCTCTTTGACTCATTTAAGAGGTAAAATACTTTGCTAAAGCAAGACTTTGGTTCTGTTGATTGAAAATATACTTGGCATTGCAGATGGTTTAAATGTGTGGACGCACTACTGGCAACTTTTAACCTGTTAATTCAGATACAATGCTGATGTCTCCTTTTGATGATGCTTCCTACATATCCTCTAGAAAAAAGAGGAAAAAAAATCTCACCATACCACATCTACTTTTCTTGAAGACCATGCACTAAGCTGCATACTGGCTTTAGGAAGGAGAAAAGCTTTTATTAAGTTTTAGCTAAAAGTAGAAAATCATATCCTGCCTTACATTGGGGCCCTGGGTGTGCTATGGTATGTAATACCAGAGAAAATTACAGTCTCCTGCGGGCAGATACCAGTTTCATTTTGCTGCTTAGATGGCTTTGTTCAGGGTGTGGATGGGTGAAGGGATCAGGGTGACATGAGGCTGCAAGAACTAAGCCTTCCTCGGTCTCACAGTACTCCCTCCAGGGGGTCGGATTCCTTGGGCAGAGGCACATCCATTAACCACGTCAGCAGTTTCTTCCTTCAAAGCACATGACCGGAAACATAAGTTTCTGGGATATATCCCAGATGGATGTCACAGGGTCATGCTGATCAAGGAATTACATGTGCAGTGTACTCCTGTATGTAGTTTGAGTGACCTGTGTGGAGCAGGTTTAGTTTTCTCTGCACGAGCTTTACAGATGTGTCTCGAAGTTTTCAGTGATTGTTCTGTTTGGTCTCTGACTTCCTCCAGAAATTCTCAGAAAACGTCTGGATGCCTCAAAGTTCACTTAAATGTAATTTCTGGAGGAAAAAAGAGATGTGTCAGAGTAGTTTGGAAGTTACTGGCTAGAAAGAATAGTATGGTCAATGTTAAGCCCAGATCTAAAAGCAATGAGGAGCTGAGGGCCTGAGCAGACATACAGAAATGATGAGAGTACAAGTAAGGGCAATCACTTTCTCTTACTGTTTGTTCAACAAAACAAAGCACATTAAAATAATAGACCACATTAAAAAAATTTAAAGCTGTAAATTTAACCAAAACGTAATAAAACTTAAGAGCGCAGACAATTTAGGAGCATATTGATTGGAGCAGGACTTTAATGATTGTCTGTTTTTTGGCTTTCTCAGGGGGCAGAACACTCCGTTTGACACACACGAGTGTAGCAGATGAAGGTCAGTATACTTGCATAGTGACCAATGCTGCAGGAGAAGTGAGGAAGGATTTTGACCTTTCTGTTCTGGGTAAGTATGTGATAATTTTTATTATGGTAGATAACGATAAGGGGGTCTACTGTATACTATGCTGGTATTTTAAAAATTATTCTGCCAAAACATATATCCTTGGGCAAAAAAAGAAGTGCATTTGATACCATGGTCAGAAAATCAGGTTTTAAAGAGAAATTACTTCTATGTGTGAGTTTGCTGTTTGTTTAGTTTTTAAAGTTAAGATTCTTCAGGCATAATTTGGAATAACTGGCAGCTACTTCTGTTTGGTGGGTTGTTTCTTTCCTGAAAAAGAATGACGCCAGTGTAACTGGCTTCAGTTAAGTTGTTATTTCAGTCAGATAGAAGTCTGGAGGATGCCAACAGCCGGACTCCCATTCTCTCTTCTGTTTCTTGTTGCTCGCAGCTTCACTCTCCCTTGGGCATGATGAACAAGGTGAATCAGTCTATAGGTGATCTGAAAAGGTGGGGGTTTTGTCTTTTCCTGGTCAGGTTAGTTTTCAGCAAGATCCTGCTGGTTCACCACACAGCCTATGAATGCCAGTATTGGTTGAAAGGAAGACGACAAGAGTGAGTGGTCAGGGGAATAGTGCTATTTCTTTTGGCACCCGCCTGAATTTCAGCTGTTTTAAGTCAAAAGAAAACTATGGCCCCAGGAAGCCTTATGAAATTCCTGTGAATCTGTTGCATCTAATAATCAAATGCAGAAAGGTGCAACCCTATATGATAATACTTAGGAATTAAAACCAGCATTACTGGGCATCACTGGGCGTAATATGTATAGCTGAGTGGCATGATGGAAATAATCTGTTGCAACAAAGGTGTGAAGGCAAAGCCAAGACCGACAGGGAAATTAAACACTGGAGCTGGAATTTGGTTTTGCAAAATAGAGTTCTGGGATCCAGTGGAAACCTTCAGTCAGTAGAGCCTTTGGTATTGTAAAGAATGTAAACCAAGTGTGGTAGTGGGTGATCCTGCTAGCATATCTAGACAAGGACTGGTACAGCAGGCTCTTTAGATGGCTATTTGGAACCATTAATGTGTAATTTTGTCACATTACTTATTTTTAAAAAATGGTACTTTTTCCCAGAAAATACTGCTTTTTGGTTTATTTGTTATTTTTATCAATTATTACCAGGCCTGATGCAGGTTGTCTTACAACATTACTGTACATAATTTTCCTGTAAGTTTCTTTTCTCTAAGGTGCTGAGCACTGTAAGCTTCCCTTGCCTTCAGCTGACTTATGCATATTCAGCTTGTAAATGATAACTCGCATTCATGTCAGTTCATGTTTATTTGATGAGCTCATGGAAGTGTAAGTCTGGTAGAATGGAAGAGATGGATAAACACTGAAAAGCATTCATTGTTTTACTGTTTTCTTTGGAGGGTTTTAGTAGCAGGGTGTTCTTGAGGGTTCTGGGAATCTCTATTGCATAGGCTTTGTTTGCCTTGAAGAAAAATGCTCAGTGAAGCTGATTTCCAGTGGGCTAAGTGGAAAATTCCATTGTTCAGTCTGCTTTTTCCTCCCCCCAGTAATTTCTTTGTCTTTCTAGAGGAAAGTTACTGGAATGTGGCCTGATAGCGACACAGAATAATCACCGGCTCGCTGCAAATAGGAACCGTACAGACATCCCAGTGTTTCTCTAAATTGGTGTAGGAGTTGAAACAGGCGAGCCAGTTTGCATGGAGAGTTTGGTGTAATAGGCATAATATTTATATATTTGCAATATGTTTGGTGTGGCTTTGTCATATTTCTGAAATTAATATGTGTTGACATCTTACTGTATTATTTTGGGGCCAAAGCGATGAGTTGCTCTGTTTGTTTCTGAGTAGTAACTTTTGGCCTGACTTAAAAGTCCTGAACTTTATGATTTTAAGTTATATTTTCCCTCATCTAATTCCTTTGCTAGTTGATGCGTCTTTGTCTCATTGCGTTTGGACTCTAGAACCCGTACAAAAGTCTGTTTTGTATTGCTTGTACAGTCACAGCGGGGAATTTGATCATAACTGCATCACAAATTGGTGAGAATGCCAGTACTGGCCACATCTTGCATCCTAAATTCTACTAACCCACATCTCACCACGTGTCCTGTTCAGAGGCCAACTTTTAGCCACGCTGAAGTAGTATCTTTGCCATTCCAGTGAAGTGAGATGCAAACCTCTTCCAATATTTTTTTTTCTTCTTCACTCTAGTTTGTACCCTTCATTAGTATAAAAAAATGGGTGTAACGTTATTTTTATCTGTTGACAATGGATTCTGCATATTACCACGATTCTTATTTTTATAAAACTTCTGCTTCCAACTTAGTGGTAGATCACAAATAAGCTGCTGAATATATTTTACTTCCTCTCTCTTCAGACCTTCTATCTAAGCTGAAAGTTTGAATTTTGTAGGATTATTAAAGCGTGGTATCTGGCTCCCTAGTCCAACATCTTTGTTACAAAACTTTCCAAAATCTGTAGGAGATAGGGCTTGCTTTCTTATAACTATAGGCCTCCTTTTCAACCTGTTATACTCCATGCCTACTTTGATTTGTAGTGCAATTTTCTTTCAGCCTGAATCTACAAATGCCTCTACTTTGAAAGAAAGAGTTGATCAGAGCTCTTCACCACCACAGCTTCTCACCAACACATTCATAATCTGGCCTCCCTCATCCAATAGCACATGAGTCTGTGTAGTCCTGTTGACCAAGATTATTTGGAAACATCAGACCTATGTAGTTTGTTCATCTGCCTGTATGGAACTAGCTGTAGCTGCATAGAACACACGTATGCCTTTACACAGCATCTACTTGTTAGTAATCTATTGTATTGCTTTGAACATGCTGGTAAGGGAAAAAAACCACCCATATTGCATGTGAATAGATAAGCTGACTCTTTTTTTTTTTTGTTATAAATCAGTTCTTTCCCTAGAGTTCCTAGATAGATGCTTTCAATTACTGTTGGAAAACAAACAACTCTTAAACTTAAGCACATGGTTTTGAACAAATCACTTTCTGCTTAATACGGGTAATAGAACTTGTTTACAAACTTGTAAAACCTGCTAGTGCATAAAATCAAACCTGGCCCCACTAACAAGTGATCATCACTTGCCCTACTGACCATACTCAGAAATACTGCCCTACAGACTGTACTCCTCAGCACCTTGACTATCTCTCTAGCTCTGAAGATGGAAGTGAGGTGAGTACTCTATGGGTCTGTGGTCGTCTCTTGCCCTTTGTGTGGACTTGTATGGTGAAGGGGTGCAGAACTGAGTGCGTATCTGTTGTCCAGGCAGGTTAGCTCTGCAGTGTCTCACATCTGGGCCTGTTTGTGGTAAATCTGAGTCATTCATAGATTGATGTGATTAAGGGAAGCATGTGCTGAGGTATAGCCTGAGTGTGTCTTTGTTGTATTAAAACTGGTTGCAAGTAATACTTGCTGATTTTGTCATCTTGTCTATTTGCAGTGCCTCCAGGGATTGTGGGTGAAAATAAATTGGAAGATGTGAAAGTGAAAGAGAAGCACAGAATTACCCTAACATGTGAAGTCATAGGTAAAAGTATACAATATTTCTTATCTTTGCTGATCCAACACAGAGTGTCGATCATCTGAACAGCATGTTTTTAATGGAAAACTCCAGTTCAGTGGAGTTCTTAAATTTCAGATTAACCATGGTGCTTATAGCAGGACTAAGCACTCCTTCTTATAAAGGTGGTATTAAATGTAACCAAGATGATAGATGCTGTGATATTTCTTCTCTAAAGAATTGTGGAAATTACAAGGAGGTCTATGTTACTTCAGGAGGTTCAGATACTTTAGAATATGTATTCAAAAACATCTCCCTAAAGGATGTATTTTAAAAGGGCATCTGAAACTGTATTTTTCTGTTTTTCGGAAATCTTGGCATATCCTAGAGACTATCCAACAACTAATATTTGCAATTTTATTTACTCCATTAAGGGAACCCTGTACCACAGATCACCTGGATAAAGAATGGGCAATCTGTAACTGAGGATGAAGATCACAAGTTTCTGTCCAGTGGGCGTTTCCTGCAAATCGACAATGCTCAAGTCACTGACACAGGGAGATACACATGTATTGCATCCAATACAGCTGGAGATAAGAGCAAAAGTTACAGTCTCAATGTACTCGGTAAGACAGCTGGGCTGGCTCTTGCAGAGAAAATATTCATCTCAGGAAAAAACAGATAAGCACATTGGAATTTTGTAATACTTTAATTACAGCAATGCATAAGTTGCTTGTCTATGATTAAAATTTTATAGCTTAGTAATTGATAAGTAATAGTTCAATAGAAACAGCAGTTCTGTGCTTTAGACAATATAGAGCTAGGAAATGTAGTACTATAACAGGACATTGTATGGAATGAGCAGGACAGTACATTGGCTCATTGTGATTGAAGGAAGGAGTATCTGAAGAGCACTTCAGACTGTGATCTCTTCATAAAAGCTAAAACCATCTGCAGTTCTCTCTTTTTCACCACGGTTATTGCATAACTAAATGCAAACAATGGCAAGTTTGTTTTCCACATCCTCATTTCCTAGGCTCATGCCTCCTACCAATCTGCTGCTCACAGGATCATCAAGCAGTGCGTCTGTCAGCTGCTGCACAAGAAGTGATGACTGGCATTCTGGTGACTTGTGTTTGACAAAAGCTAAGGGTGGATGGATTCTACCAACACGGGCTGACTGTTGACCTCAGGACAAAACATAAACCCATGAATGTTTGTCTGGTGCTGGGTTTTAGTCTGCCTTGTAGGAATGCCTCCCACCTATTTAAGGCTGCAACTAGATTCCTAGACTGAACAGGGAACAGAAAATTGGCTTCTCATAGAGGTCCCCCCTCTGGT
The DNA here is from genome assembly GCA_008921705.1 of Burhinus oedicnemus. Taxonomy (NCBI): domain Eukaryota; kingdom Metazoa; phylum Chordata; class Aves; order Charadriiformes; family Burhinidae; genus Burhinus; species Burhinus oedicnemus. Next base: position 1,441,821 of record VFFE01008906.1, on the reverse strand, counting down.
TAATGATTTTGTTGTTTCTAGTGTCTCCAAACATTGTGGGTGCAGACAGCCATGGAAATGCAGAAGATGTCACTGTTATCCTCAACAGCCCAACATCACTGGTTTGTGAGGCTTACTCCTATCCTCCAGCTACAATAACCTGGCTCAAAGATGGTAATCCTTTAGAATCAAACAGAAATATCCACATTTTGCCAGGTAAATTTTTTGTTGTTATTGAGAAATAACACTTCATCTTTTCATTGTTTAGTTTCCCGTTACAGATTTTTTTGAAAAATATATTTCTATTAAGTGCAATGTTTGTACTTTTGCAGCACTTCTCATTCCAATATTTTTAAGTGCTTCACAATTAACTGATTATATACTTGTATTTTATTTGCATTCAGGTATTTATCCTGTTCTGTAAAGTTAAATGATGGCAAACAAGTTAATTTGAGTTAATAATGAATGTAAGTAAATAACTTGAAATTAACTGCGGAAATTAGATGGAGAGAGATACAAACAACATTAGTGGCATTTTTCTTGGTCATTAGTAATTTGCCATTTTTAATTTGTGGAGTAACTCTTACCTAACACGTCTACGGTGGTGGAAAACGGGAACAAGCTTTACTGGTAATGTAAAGTGAAGTAATTACTGAAGTAATGTAGATGAACAAGAACTTTAGCATTGTTAATTGCAAGTATTCGGAGGAAGAATGAATCGATATTGATAGTGAGGAACTCAGTTACTACATAGGAGGACAGTTTCTAGAAATGCAGTCTGAAAAGAGCTGCAGCCAAATTAAATAGTGACTCATCTCTGAGAATGCAAACAATATAAATCATAAATGAACAAGATACTATGGGAAGGAAATTGATGGATGTCAAAGTTGCCACCTGAAGTCTTAAATCCTACTGATTCATTCATGTTTACACTTCTTCTCACATTGTGGCAGTTGCTTCTGTCCATTCTCCAGAAGGAGTGAAGGGCCTCTTTCATATGAAGTACTGCACTGAAACAGAAAGGCAGTTCAGACTCACATCCACCCGTGTATGTTGAATAGACTCTTTTTGCTTAGTCTTACTCATTATGCCTCCTTTCCCTTTTTCTGTGAATGAAGTGCAGAACCCTAAATCACACTTTCCTATTCAAATATCTTCAAGAAATTTCTTGTACAGAACTACATTAACAAATTTTCCAAGAATCTGTAGGCAACAGGAGTTGTGATCTAAAGCACTCCTGCAAATTATGCACTCATTTATTACACAGTATATGTGGTGGTAAGCAATCAGTTTTTCATGCTCATCTAAGGGCACAATTTGGACCAAAGTGTTGAAAATATGCTGCAGAAACTATTTAAATAATTGAGAAGCAAGAGTATAATGTAGATGCTATTAAAGAATGATGTCTTTTTGGCAGGTGGTCGAACCCTGCAGATTCTAAATGCACAGGAGGATAACACTGGAAGATACACCTGTATAGCCACAAATGAGGCTGGAGAAACTTTGAAACACTATGAAATGAAAGTCTACAGTACGGAAATACTTCCACTTCTTTTTTTTTTTTTTTTTTTTTTTTTTCTTTTGCATTCTTCCATTTTTTCCCCTTTGCAGTGTTATCTATCCTTGTGAATACAAGGATTTCTGTTAGTAGATTTGTTTAGTGAACATCTGCATTAGCTCATGGCATTGTTTGAGGAGAGACACTAGAAAAATTTGCTGTTGCATCCTTTACAAATGCTGCTATTGGGCTAAAAATCTTTGTACCGCCCAGGGGATGACATTTAAGAAATGCCGAACTCCAGTTTCTTCTGAAATGCTTTTTTGGTAATGATTTTCAAATCAGATGAGTGCAGTGCAATGGGAGATGTGAGCAAAGAAACTGTTTTAGAAAAAAAGGAGGGGAGCGGACCCATAACATCTAATGAGAAACTTTCTTGAGTAAGGTAAAAGAGGAGCATACTATTTTTATATTCTTCCATAAAATACCATATGCACAAAAGCTTTCCCATTCAAGGCTTCCTGTCAGCGCATTGTCCTTTGAGCATGTGTGCCTAATGCTCTATTTTAATGCTCAAACTCTTCATTATAGGCTCAGTCAAGCATGATTTTTCATCTTTTTTTTTATTTCCTAGTCTGAATTGGAGTTTGATTTGCTCCCTCACAGTAACCGTGCTGGTTTTTTAATTACACTAAGTCCCTAATAAGGCCCCATTGGATTTGGAATAATGAGAACATGACAAAAGAGTTCATTATTGAAGTATGGCTATGTAGCAACATAAAGTACCCCCCACCCCCCCCCCCCCCCCCCCCAAATGCCATTGCAGCTGTCATTTATTATGGTACTGTAAGCATTAGGGAGAATTTAAAATTTCCCATTGAAAAAAGAATGGAAAATGCTTTGAAAGCATTTAAAATAATTTAAAAGATATGATGAGACCAAGGTGGGGGGTAGCTTAAGGATTTTGAAATGTTCTGTTTTCATTCTGATTCAGAAGGAAACAAGATTTTGCAACACTGGGATTTCAATGGAATGGAAATGTTGAGTTTTGACCAGCTACTCTGAGTGTGGACTTCAGTTCAAACATATGTTTCTGAGAATATTAGTTTCCATTCAAATGCTTTTTAATGACTGCAGTACACTGAACTTAATAGAATTCAAGCCAAACACATAATAAAGTGCTATAGCTAGGTAAGGCTATAGTCAGGTTTGCATGTCTAAAACTGTTAAGCAGTTTTATCTATTTTTATATATAATACATATACTAAAAATAGGGTTTTATATATATATAAACATATATATAAAATTCAGCTTTGGGGAAGAGGCAGATTACAGGGGGAATGCACTTTCTTTCCCTGAGGTTATCATACAGGTTTTCCCTTTGTTCAGTTAATTTTGAAATGTTGCATAAGACAGTAGGTCATGAAAGTCCCTCTTGCTCCCTTTGTTTTTGTGCAGTTCCACCCACCATTAACAAAGGGGATATCTCAGGGATGGGTCTCTCACCTAAAGAAGTGAAGATCAAAGTAAACCACAGCCTTACCCTGGAGTGTGAAGCTCACGCCATTCCTGCTGCTGCCATCACCTGGTACAAGGATGGACAGGCCAGTCACAAATTTAACTCCTTCTAATGGGTGATTTTGTACAGAAACAACTGCATATTCACTGTCACTATTAAAGAACATTCATGCAGTGTAACAGGCTCACTTGCACTGCTGAAGTCAGCAGGAAGTTGTCTTCCCACTGTCCTGCTGGCAGGATCACCCCTCATGCATCTCAGGACGTTTGCTGTTGGCCAGACCTCCACAAATTGACACCCTTGCTTTTTTGTGCGTGCTTGGCAGTGCCACTGAGAGAGACATCAGTGCTGGAGTTTCCAGGGCCTACCACTGGCTTGTGCTTTAAAGACAGAGGGCCCTGCCTAGCAGTAGCATCCCATAGTATGACCACATGTCCCTTTGCCATTGTGTAAGATCCCCAAAGACCTTGTTATAGAATGGCCCTACTACAGCCCCGTGCTTGGTTTGTCTAAGTGCTGCCCTTGCAGAAATTGCAGAGAGCCTCCCACTTGGTTCTGGCAGAGCTCACAAAGCCACAAAAGCATCTAGATCCTCTGCAAGGGGGAGTGAGGCGTGGTTCCTGCCACACGCAGTGTTCACAACAACATCTGTCTGGAGGAGAAGCAGTTTGGAAGGGCAGTGCCACAGAATTGTACTGATGTGCAGTCTACTGGGCTGTCTGTAACTAAAAAAGAAACAGCGCAACTCTTCTGTAAAAAAGGAGAATATAATCTCTTGCTTTAGCTGTTCTTGGTAGGGCACTTACCATGTGGCAGACTGCTGCACCTCTGCAGCTGGACCTTCCTGGATTTACAAAGCACGCAGAAACAGCCTGGAGTCACAGGAGAGACTATGTGTACACCCTCTGTTTCAAACATATGCTGTAATTTTAGGATATTCTGGGTGTACTGATTGTATTGCCAATGAAAAATTATGTTGGGGGAAGTTGAGAGGTCCCCAAAGGAAGACCGTGGCTGTGAGCAGCTTGCTGCCACTGTCAGAGCAGCAGTTCTTTCTTAGGTTGGTCCTGGGTAAATAAATGGCTTTCACTCACATCCATGGACTAAATTAATTGTTCCCTGCAGGCCAGGAGTTCAGTGCTGACTCCTGAATGTGTTCCATTTTCAGTACTGAGAGATACAGGTTGTATTAGCGTAGGCTCTACTGTCATGTGTGATGTAAATTCTTGGAACAGTAACACTTAATCCTGTGTATCTGCATTGCTGGTGCATCCATGTTATGTTCACATCGTCTTCTTGCTGGGCAGCAGGTCCTAGTGGTTGTGTGGCTGTAGGGCGAGTTAGATTGAGTTGTTCATCTCATAGAAAACTAGTAGTTTTACATGTGTAGGTTTTCCATCAGCTCATTGACTTGGACAGTGAATTCACGGATTGAATCAGCCTGATTTAATCAGATGTCACGAGAGCCCTTGCTTCACCGGGATGGCATTGCTCCTTTCAGCAGCAACTTGCAGCTGAGGTCAGGAGTGATGTAAAACCACATCCTCTGAGGAGACCGGCTACCACAATCAGAAAGGTGAAGATGCAGAGTTTCTGACAACTGTGAAAGAGAACTGTCTCTAGGAACTTGGAGCTTGATCAAGTTTAGTCAGGAAGGAAAAGCTGTTGGTCTGAGGAAAAGGAGGAGCAGATGAGAGGAGACCTAAGCTGCAGCATCACCTGCGGCCAAAGCTACCATCCCAGGAGCACTTGGCTTAGGACTGTGTCCTAAGTAGTGACCCTCAGTAATTTGGTGTCCTAAGCAACTGCTTTCTTTGCGTTGATTGAAAGCAGGCCTTGCTGGACGCATTAACAAAAATTGAAGGATGTTCTTGTTGGTAGTGGTATCAACGCAGAGGAAATACCAAAACCAAAATATGCTCTTATTCCCCATATACTGCCTTAGGAAGGATTTTGAAACAACCTGAATTTGACCAGAAGAGAGATGATGTCATGTTTCTTCCACAAATATGGCTATTTCTAGTGTATATTTTGCGAAGTATTAATGTCCACATAAAATTACATTACAGCCACTTAAACCAGATGATCATGTTATTATCCAAGCTAGTGGCCGTACTCTGCAGATTAAGGAAACTCAAGTATCAGACACTGGTCGTTACACTTGTCTGGCATCCAACATTGCTGGAGAGGATGAAGTGGAATTTGATGTAAATATACAAGGTAAACAGGGTTCAGATAATAAAATTCTTCTGGTAGCCTCATTTTTTAATGTTCTGAGATATTGGAATTCTTTATAATTTTGTATCCTTTACACCTGCTTGGTGTAATCCTATGCTTTTATGTTTTGTGTGATTTTTATTTCATGTGTATTTTGCTCATTTTTAAGAAGTACAGTATTTGATTATTCTTTCTTTCATATTTTGTGACATATGCAGTGTTTCTGAAGTCAATGAAATGACATAGTAACTGTGATCTTCCTCTAAACTACATGAAAAAGTTTGAATTTAGCTTAAACTAAGATGTCATATTTTATTTATCTGTATTGAGTAGTACTTAGAGGCCCCAGACGTAAACATCCTGTTGGCCTACGCAGTGTGTGTAAATACAAGAAAACAATCATTAGTCATTTCTGAAAATTCAGACAAAATTAGAACTTGAGTAAAACCAGATAGTTTACTATTTAAGTATTATTGTTGATTAATACCCTCTGTGTTTTGTTGTCAGGTCTTCTTACACTGTTATTAGTCTTCAGAAAATATTCAGTAGATTGCTCAATTGTTCATTCTGATGAAAAGAACCAGAATTTTCCTGGCTAATCTAAATTGGGGGGAGGCATTAATTTAATACCCTTAATTTTTAGTGCTGCTATTTAACAATTACAGTATCTGTTCATTTCTTGACTTTAAAACTAGCTATTTCTGCTGTAAAATTCTAAAGTTTTTCCCCTCCTTGGTTGTAGTTCCTCCTAGTTTCCACAAGCCTCATAAGGAATGGGAAGCTGGTAATACGGTAGATACAGGAAGAGGTGGAGAAAGTAAAGATGTGATTGTCAACAATCCCCTTTCACTGTACTGTGAGACCAGTGCTGTTCCTCCTCCAGTTCTTACATGGTATAAAGATGGCTATCCTCTGAGGTCTAGTGATAAAGTACTGATATTACCAGGTGAGTATGAAGATGTGTCACTCTGTGACCTTAAGAAATGGTGTTAGTGCTAGTATTTGTGTAGTAATAAACTTTCCCCTTCAAACCACTGCATTAATATTCTTTTCAGCCTTTCTTGACTGGAAATAGTTTTTTACCAGTCCTTGGATTTAAGCTGTTTCCTTTTTTCATTTAAAAGTAGTCCCTAAGACAGTGTGAATGTGACCATTTAACCTTCGTATCATGTGTTGCAAAATAAAATACAGTGATACCTTCTGTCTGATGTGTTCCTGATTTATTTCCTTATTAAGTTTTGCTTTAGCAAAGTCACAATCAGAGTAGAAAAGCCTCTTAACTGGGGAGTAAGGCATGGAAATAATGTTTCCAGCAGAAGAATGGCCATGAGCTCTTACTTAACCTCATATGGGAAAGGGAGAGAGGTGCTTATAATGCTGAGAGTACAAAAAGGGAGCCTTTCTGTGCAGAGGATGGTTTAGGATGGTGTAAGTGAAGAAGGACAATGTTGGGGATAATGTGTTTTTGTCTACCTGTTGCTTATCTATTGGAAGACCAATGGCAACCACTCCAAAAATGTGTTCCTAATACACCCTCTCTTTCTGAAGTTATTTATGTGGCTATGCCTTAAATGAGGAATAGATTGAAAAGTAAAAATAGTATGTACCTATAAGCTTCAGAAATGATTTTTTTTCAGTTTGTGACAGCTTTAACAGAATGTTATGTGCTTATATTTCCTTTTGCCTATTCGTTCTCTGTCACCTTGCTGAGAAATATTTCTATTTTGATTGAAGAATAATGTCTGGCTGCATATTGTTGAAGAATGTTATTTCTTTCTGTGGAATTAATTACTCTTTTCTAACATTTCAATATGAATGTTGCTGAATTCCAAGTATCTGCCAGTAGAAGAATGAGCTAGGAAATAAAAGTCTTTAGTTAGTTATAATTCAGAACAAATGCTGACCATTCATAAATTTGCTTGCTCAGGTCTCTAGTGAAATGTGGTGTGGGAATGATGGAAACCGCTTGATGCTGCATTTAAATCTTGAATGGATTTTCTTTCCAGGAGGCCGAGTGTTGCAGATCCCACGGGCACAGCCTGAAGATGCCGGGAGATACATGTGTGTGGCAGTAAATGAAGCTGGGGAGGATTCCATTCATTATGATGTCCGCGTGCTCTGTGAGCTTTCCTGCTTTCCTTTTTCTTTTTAATGACAAACAAAGAGTTCTGTGAAAACTAATGAAGCATTATAGATTTACTTAATGTTTTTAAAATTTAGAAATTCTGCATATTTGTAAACTATGAAATGAATGTGTTTATCTAAGGTGCTGGAGTTTTGTAGAAATATACAGAATTGCATGAAAATAGTGTTAATGTTGTTAGTTCAGTATGTTTTTAGGTTATCGTTATAGGAACACAATTGTGTTATCTCTATCACACTTCACCAGAAAGAAAAGTGTATGTAGAAATCCAGGTTTTATCTTGGTATCTCTTGTTCCCTATCCCATTTCCAGTGCAAAATTCTGACCTACTAGACTTTTCTCTCTCCTTATTTTGTTCGTCATTTTCTAAAATACCTGCAAAACTCCCAAAGGTGTAAGGGAATTGATGATTTAGATCAACCGTTGAATGCCTGCAGAGTCCATTTTGTATGATCTGTTTACAGCCATTGCACAGAAAGCTTTCGTATGCTGTTTGCATTGTCTGTTGATGTACTCAAGACTTTTGCCTTGGGAAATGCTTATTTCTTTACCTCTGTTTCTGTATCTACCTGTTGTGGTTTGGACTGGACTGGCCACTGAGGCAAAATGACAAATGCTGTCCCCCACCTCTCTCTCCAAGGAGAAGGGAGAGAGAGAAAGAGACTTGGGAGTTTAGAGGAAACTAAACTACTTTAATGAAAATATTAATAAGAAAATAATAAAGTATATACAAAACCAGATCAAGCTCCCAGGATGACGATCGCGTCACCAGCAGGCACTGGGGAAGTCCCAGACTGGACTCAGTGACAGATGCGAACAGGATTCCAGGACTGGATGCAGGAGTGCACAGATCAGGATAAAAGGCAGACGAACAGAGTCCTCCTCAGACACCGGCCACTGAAGAAAGAGTGCTGACCCTTTGATCCTTCAGCTGTGATACTGATCATGAGGCAGATGGGATGGAATACCCTGTTGGTCTGTTTTAGGTCATCTGTCTTCTCTGCTCCTCCCCCTCTCTTCTGCTTCTGACCCTCTAACAGGACATATAACAAAGTTGGCTGGCCTTAGTTGTTATAGCAATAAATATAAGCAAGAGCCTCTCTGCATACCATTCCTTGGCATCAACTATAAACATAGGTCTTACCACTCTGAGAGTGAACAGTTTCTGCACAATATGCTGTTAATTTCTGTAGTTAAAAGAGGCTTAGCTTAAAAGTAAAATTACTGAACAGAAAATTGGTTCTGTTTGCATAGAATCATAGAACGATTTAGTTTGGAAGGGACCTTAAAGATCATCTAGTGCCAACCCCCCTGCCATGGGCAAGGGCACCTCCTATTAGACCATGTAGCTCAAAGCCCCATCCCACCTGGTCTTGAACACTTCCAGGGACGGAGCCTCCACAACTTCCCTGGGCAACCTGTTCCAGTGCCTCACCACCCTCACAGTAAAGAATTTCTTCCTGATATCTAATCTAAATCTACCCTTTTCTAGTTTGAAGCCATTACCCCGTGTCCTATCACTACATGCCTTTGTAAAAAGTCCCTCTCCAGCTTTCTTGTAGGCCCCTTTCAGATACTGGAAGGCTGCTACAAGGTCTCCCTGGAGCATTCTCTTCTCCACGCTGAACAACCCCAACTCTCAGCCTGTTTTATCTCAAATCAGGACATTACCACTGAAAACACTGTTTTATTGTTAGGACGAGGGCCTGCCTTGGAAATCCTCTTTTGTTCTGGTGGCAAAGAACATGATGGACTAGCTGGAAAATGAGTTTTCACCTCTTCTTCTTTATGGCTGCTGTGAAGAAGTGTATTTCTCCTGCAGTCTTTTGAGTTATACTGATTTGTTCCAGCTGAACTGCTCTTGGGATTTTATTATCTTTCACTGTATTCACTGAAGATTTCACTACTTTCTTATAAATACCCAATCTAAAAGATTGGTGAGCAGTCTTAAAGAAAAAAAAATCAACAACAAAAAACACTGGGAGATACTAAGTCACAGTATTCTAATCATGTTTTGCTCTTTTGTAGTACCACCATCCATCAGTGGAGCTGATGGTGATCTGCCTGAAGAAGTGACTGTGGTTGTGAAGCAGGTTGCAGTGATGGACTGTGTTGCACGTGGCAGCCCTTCTCCAAGTATTACCTGGCAAAAGGATGGCCACCTCCTAGCAGAAGATGACAAACACACGTTTTTGTCCAATGGAAGGAGATTACAGGTAGCTCTTAGTGAATAACCAATTTTTTGCACTGCAAACATAAGCTGCCCATAAAGACAAAATTGTTCAGATTTGCTGAGTATGAGATTCTGATTTTTTTTTTTCCGACAAGGTGCTACAACAAACCTAAGGAGTTTTCGTCCCTTGTACCTGTCCCTCATCTGCTTCTTCCAACTCCTGTGTAGTTGTACTGACCCAACTGTTTGTGGTGTCATGCTGTGAACTGCATCAGTGAAATCACTTGGTTTAAAATAATGTTCATTTTTGTGGAGAAAAACTTGTTGTCAGTTTTGTCCAGGTTTCCCTAACAAGTTTAATTATTGCAAAATGTACTTTTTTTTATTTGAAGAAAATAGTGAATTCTAAAGAACATGTC